>CP106727.1:13545202-13866094 GCA_025506655.1 Gossypium rotundifolium
ATAAAGGTGAATTAGAGGTAAGAATCAAGACCGACTTGACAAATTACCTAACTAAAAATAATGAACTAAATATGAATATTTACATCGAATGAAAACTAATAATACCACTATTGATAATTACTTTATAATAAGAGTATTTTCATCACTCAAATTTTGAAAATACTTTAATACAAGCTTTTTCTTCAACAATTGGAGTTTAAATGCTCTAAACTCTTTTATCTACTACTAATATTGAATATACTTGGATATTTTTTTAAGAACAAACCAAAATAAACATAATAGAAGGAACTTTGGTGATTGAAATAACCTAATTACGAATTGATCAAATCAATTCTCGATAAAGGGTAGTCAAAGGAATGTTGATAACAAATACAAAGGGATTTTGAGTTAATATTAGTGGGTGATTCAATAAAAAGGTTGTTAGGATTCAACGGGGTTCACTAGGGGTTATTTATATAGGTAGGCTTTTTAGTGGAGTGAACGGGTTAAAACCTAGGTTTCTTTATCATCACAGTGTATCAAATCATTAATGTGGTCTCGACATGTATAAACGAGGAAAGTTCTAGAATAATGTTCAAAGTTAACACACTCATAATCAATTAAAGTGAGCACAAAAAAGGGTACATGCTCTATAAGGCTCAAAATCTCACAAAAAATTATGGGTGTTTTGACATCAATCCTTATAAATTTTGAACTTCAAGGTGATTCTCAAATTAGGTTCAACAACCTATCAATTTTAATTTTTAGAAAGTAGACTTATCATGCTCGATTCTCTAGTATTCTTCAAATTTAATTATCAATGCACAGTTAACTAAGACTTATTCTAAAACATATCAATAAAAATCATAAATCATTAGAAATTTAATCCTAATTAATAATATGAGAAAAATACTTAAGATTAAGACTAATTGTAGGGTTTTGAGAATTATGCAAAAAGTTAGGCACTATTACCCCCACACTTAAGATGTACATTGCCCTCAATGTACAAGGATAGATAATGAAATTTATGTGCCAAATCAAAAAGATAAGTGGGGAAAGTAATACTCCCTGAAATCCGGATGATCCCTAGCGTCTTTAGTGGCGGTGATGGTGTTTTCTAGGGGCCTGGTGGAGTGGCTACCGAAAAGCAATTTGCTAGATGAAGAAATTAGGTAGCCTTTGAAGATATAGCCAAGAGCTCTAGGGTAATAATAATATTATACTAATAATATAATTAAACATTAAGGAAATAAAATGAAGGATACGAAGAAGAAAATTGAAATTAAAAGAAAATACTAATGGACTAAGGAGTCCTTATTGTTGGATGGTTCTCGAGGTGGATGTGACCTCGAAGGCTGTGGTGCATGATTCCCAAGTAGACTTTAGAACCTAAAACCAAGAAACTAATATGAAATAAATTAATTTAAGCAGGAAATAAGTAAAGATAAGGAAAATAAAGGAGACAAGAAAAGAAAAATAGAACCGAAAAGGTTTCCAAGACCCTTGGCGTGTCAATTAAGTGAAGCTGCAGCATGAACTCATGTTGAAGTCTCCTCTAAGGAGATGATGCTTACATTTCTTCGGCATGATCTTTGTGTTGCTCAAGTGTCTTGGATCTTTTCTATGAATAGGAAGAAAAATTTGAAAGAAAAGAAAGAAAGAATAAGCGAAGATGGGACAAAGAGGGCCGTGGGGATTTAAATAGGATTTCAAATCAGCCGTTCCCACGCTGTACTTAGGGTGTGTTGATTCACACTATCGTATCGCACGGCCGTGTTGTGGGGTGTGTTGTTCTTCCACGCCCGTTTTTTAGTTTGCACGCCCATTCCTAAAAGCGATTATAGGAGCAACTTGGACTACACAGCGTGGTCATCCATGCTACATAAGTCGATTATCTTAGCAGGTTGTGAGGCACGGCACGTGCTATTTTGTTGGTGCCCGTCTGTGGGTGGTTGGATCCGTGACGTTGGGGGTGGTTAGGACCGACTTGCACGGCTCTCTACTGTCGTGTGGTGGTTCGTGGTCCACACGGCCACGAACGACCATGTGTAAAGCCGTGTGGCCGGAAACTTGCATCTTTATTTTAATTGTGGAGAGAGAGAGAAAGAAAAGAAAAGAAAAATAATTTTGAGAAATAAAAGTGTTAGCGCTCGGGTTGCCTCAGAAACGCATGTTTATAGTCTTAAGCTAGACTGCTTAGGCTTTGAAAATTTAGAGAGGTTTAAAGGTTTGAATATTTTCCTCTTCTGAGTTTATTTTTGTGACAAAGTTTAGGTCGAGAAGAGTTTACCTTGAAATTGTTGAACATTGGATTGCTTACCTCGACTATTTTGTGTGGGAAAACATCATGTACCTGAAGGAGTATTTCTTCCTGTTTCTTCAGTTCTATTGAACTGATGTAAGGATCGACTTTATCTAACAGCACTTGATCTTCTATTTTAAAGTGATTTGATGTCCCTATGAGCTCTTCTGGTGGTTCCTTAGGTTTTATTTCGTGTGGATCCGACTTTTCTTTAGTGTGTATCTTCTGCTCTTCTAAATTTTTGATCGTACGATTTTGTGTTGGCTCAGTTTTGATGCTTTATAATGTTTCCTGCGATGAAGATTGAATAATTTGATTATCTATTGAAATGACTTTCTTACCTTCATCTTCTGTGGTTCGGTGAGTCGAGAGCTTGAAAATTGGTGATTCATCTCCTACACAAAGTATGAGTTCTCCTATGGCAACATCAATTTTAGTCTTGGCGTTGAAGAAAAGGTCTTCCTAAAATTAAAGAATTTAATTTTCCTCATCCATGTCTAAAACAACAAAATCTCTGGGAAGATGAATTTATCAATTTTACTAAAATGTCTTCAATAATGCCCTAGGAATTCTAACAGTTTATCACTAGTTGGATACTCATCCTAGTTTGTTTGGGCTTCCCTAGACCTAGTCGTTTAAGCTTGTATAAGGCATGACATTTATACTTGCCCTAAATCACTAACGCATTATCAATAGTTAAACTACCAATTAAACATGGAATCGTAAAACTCCCGGATCTTTTAATTTCTCGGTAGTCGATTTTGTAGCATTGTTGAGCATGTTGCGTTAGGTTCCAATTATTTCACGATTTATTACACATTTTCAATCTTTTCATTCAAGTCCTATTTAGGTATTTTCATGCTAACACCTTTCATAAAAGTGGGTTCCCATCTCACTAACTTTCATTTTCTTCCATAAAAACTCAGCTAACAACATAAACTCTTTCATGGCAAGTCCCTAAACTTTCAACCATTTAAAAAATTAGTCCCCCATTATTAGCTTTGGGACTCTAAAAGTACAAAATCATCAAAATATCTCTAAACTTACTTGCTAGAGAATATGTTATTGAAAGTTTGAGCTTAAAACCATTATTTCTTGATGAAATTTTGATAGGAGGGGAGAGAAATGAAAAGATGATAGCTTTTCTTTTACTAATTTTATTTCATTCATTTAGTCACCAACTATCACCAAATTTTGACCAAATTAAATACCTTTGTCTCCCTAGTCTCTATGGTCGGTGAACACTTTATTAGTGGTCTAATTTAACTTTAAGGACTTCAAATTTAGTATTCTATGGCTATTAAACACTTCTACCTTGAAAAAAAATAACTTTTGCACTTTATGCGATTTAGTCCTTTTTCACAATTTATAAAGAAGCGCCCAAAATTTTCATATAGTCATATATTAATGTCATAACACATAAAATATCATCAAAATAATTTTCTTCAACCTCGGTTTAGTGGTATCAAAACCACTATTTTGACTAACCTAAAATCGATCACATGCTTTTAAAGGAATAACTTTTAATAAACCACGATCGAAAATAAACAAATGCCTACCGAGGTTTTGTACAAGTTTCAAATGGAAAGAAGTTCAAAATTTCAAGAAGGGTTTTCAATGAAAACATGATTTTCAAAAACACTTCAATGTGACACGCTCGATTCATCTATAACGCTTCAGTTTGTTTGGGTTTTAAGTGTAGTATTTATACTCAAACGGTAACACATTTAGAGATCAAGTTTTTGGCATTATTTTCGAGGATTGAAACCTTTGGTTTTACCAACAAATTCATCGTGAATTGGGTAAATCCCAAAACTCTTAAATGAGAATAATGAGAATTAACTTTTTAAACTTTACATCAAAATGAATAAATCTAAGTTTTAGATTTAACATTTAATCTACCTGCTAAAATAAAGAGCACGACACCTAATTTTCTTTTTTTTCTCCATGTAATACAAGTTTTAGGAACAAAAGATTTGAGAATCTCTTACTTTTAGATTTCATTTTCTTTTGAAGAAAAAATTGGTAGCAAAATACATTTGAATGGAAAGTAAGAGATTAAGATTACCGTGATTAAGCAATTTGGGTATTCGTATTTAATTGTATTTCTAGAAACTATTTGAGTGCTTTTCATTAACAAAGAAAAAATCTAAATAACAAAATAAAACAAAATATCAAATAATTCAATTGCTTAATCTTGATAACCCTAGTTTCTTACTTTCAATTCCGTTGTAAATTGCTTCAATTTTTTTTGCTTCAAAATAAATAAATAAATATGAAACTAAGAGATTGCCCAATTTTTTGTACAATCACTTTTAGACCTAGCCACATAGTCTTTCTTTAGTTTTAAATTATTTTTTTGTAGTTAATTTTTCTATTGCAATGTGAAGACAATTGTGAGTGGAGATTGCTCTAACGCACTTAAATATATTTATTCATGAGCATTCTCTTTACTCTTCTATTTTATTCTTTTATTTATATTTCATTCATATAGATAATTAGTGTTTGTATGAATATTGGAATAAATTATTGTGATTTATTTCATATATTGCATGTTTTGCTATGGAACCATTAATCGATTAATGAATTATTTATCCAAATTTCGTTGTTTATTTAAGAGTATCGAGTATATTAGGGAGGACGCCCTAGTAGAATATCTAGATAGAGACCGGAGGGTATCCTACCGAGAATAACTTGTGCCAAGCGTGAGACCAAAAGAGTATCCGATGCCTAATAAGAGACCGAATGGGTGGCTTAGATGGTAATCCTTAATGAAGATGAGACCCTTGTTTGTTTTTCTAAGGTTATTGCTCTCCTATACCTCTAGTTAGACTAGGAGTTCGCTTTTCTAGTTGAAATAAACTTCTATAATTCAACAAGGGTCCTACCTTCTTCTCCTATAAATATATGGCACTAGTAGGGCTATTACCAAAACTTTCGCCTATAGTTATTTTGCCCAAAATAGAGACTTTTATTCTCAACAAATTCAGATTGAAAATCTAAACTACAATGATAATTTTAAAATGGAATATATGAAAATTGAATTGTTTTTAAACTTTAGATCAAAATAAATAAATTTAAGTTTTAGATTTAAAATTTAATCTATCTCATTAAAAAAGAGCACAACACCTAATTTTTTTTTTTTCTCCATGTAATACAAGTTTTAGGAACAAAAGATTTCAAGAATCTCTTATTGTCGGATTTCATTTACTTTTGAAGAAAAATTGGAAGCAAATTTACAAATGAAATGGAAAGTAAGAGATTAAGAATACCAAGATTAATTAATAATTTGGGTATTTAGCATTTGTTTTTCTTTTCCAAAAAAATTGAGAATTTCACTTTAAAATATTGTGTATTCAGATTCAATTGTATTTCTTGAAGTTCTTTGAGTGTTTTTCATCAACCAGAAAAAAATCTCAAATGACAAAACAAAAACAAATATCAAATACCGAATTGCTTAATCTTGATAACCCCGCTTACTTTTGATCCCATTGTAAGTCCTGCTCCAATTTTTTGCTTCAAAAATAAATAAATAAATATGAAACCAAGAGATTACCCAATTTTTTGCTTAAATGCAACACCCCAAATCAACCTAGATGTTATGGTCAGATCTTAAAGGTGACAATGCCTACTCAAAAAAGAGAAAACGGATTATTTGCTTTCCAAAATATTGTATATTATCGAGTTGATAAATTTGCAAAAACACAATTCAATTCTTTCTTAGAAAACTTAGTCATTGCAAATAAGTGTTTACAAAAACATTCACCATTAATGCCAATATAAATTAGCTTCTTAATTTTACTTATTTTATTTTGAAAATAAAAAATTATTTTGATTAGCATAAATCGGATTTAATTATTTAAACCATTTAACTAATATCCGAAAAACCAAAACAAAAAATAAATTTCAAAATTAGTTCAAAAGTCCAAAAGTCTAATTAATAATTAAATTAAACCATCTTATGTGAGAAAACCCAATTCGAGTCACAAGAGACGCTTAATCCCTAATCATGTGAACTATCCGAGGAGATAAAGTAAATGGGTGAGCTATGATGTAATGTACCTCAATTTAGGGCTACCTCTAATAGTTTGGGACCACTAACTGAGGCCGAGAAAATTATTTTTATGTTATTTTATGAGTTAGAGTATGATTATATAAGTGCATGAAAATTTTGATGCTTTAATTTTAGCGATTGCATGCTTAATCTCAAAAAGGACTAAATCGCATAAAGAGCAAAAGTTTTATTTTACAAGCTAGAGGTACCAATTAGATATGGGATCTTAATTGGAGGCCCTTAGTGAAATTAGGCCTTTCTAAAGGCCATAGCCACCATAGGGAGACAAGATGATTAAATTAGTCAATGTTTTGGTGTCAGTTAGTGATTAATAAATAAAATAATAGAAAATAAAGAAAAGAAAAGTATCATCTTTTCTTCTTCCTTCACCAAAAATTGGCAGCAAACTAAGGGGTTTGAGAGCTCAAAATTTCAGCAAGCTTCTCCTTGCAACTAAGTGCATTAGTGATCATTTCTTGATAAATATTGTATTTTGAAACCCCAAAGCTTAAGCTTTCTAAAGAGGGGACTATCTTGCAATATGGTGAAAAGTTTAAGGATTTTTCATGTGAGCTTTCAAGTTTTTGCTGCATTTTTATGGAAGAAAATGATTCATAGATGTGTAATAAACAACTTTTGTGAAAGGTGTTACCATGAAAACACCTAAATAGACCTTTTGTAAAGGTTGTAAAATTTGTTATAAATGTGTGAAATGTTGGGTTTTATAATAGCCATAAGAGAAATAAATGTTCACCTAGGGTCATTATAGGTAGAAATTTGATTAGAATCGACATCAACCTAGAGGTAAAATGGTCATTTTGCAAAAGTGTGCGGCAAAATAGTAATTTTCCAAAGCATGATTATTGAAATGCAATTATTAATGTGATAATTAAAATGAGCTAATTTTATATTATAAAGCAAGAAGAACCAAGAATCAACCTCGATCGGAAAGAGCAAAATATCGAACTAGATCGACAATCTAGCCTATTTTGAAATCGAGGTAAGTTTGTGTGATAAATTCAAAATTTATGCTAGACGTTTGAGAATGTTTGATATTATAATGATACATGATATTCTATGAAATTGAGTATTTGGTGTTAAATGAGAAAGATGAGAAAAGTTGAGATGGATAAGGTCCCAGAAGACCATGTCGAGGACATGGCCTCAAGACCTAATTAAAATCTCGTGATAAGACCATATCTAGGATATGGCTCCTAGATTGAATGTGAGAATCGATAAGACCATATCCGGATGTGGCATCGCTTGATGAGGTTTCAGATAAGACCATATACTTAGATATGGCATTGGTATTCGAGGTAATCTTATGTAAGACCACATTTGGGATGTGGCATTGGCTTCGTGTTATATCAATGATAATGAATATACATCCTTGAGTATGTAGTGATTTAATGGGATAAATAGACCAGCTTGGAAATAGAAGATTTGTATTAAAGCTATGTGATGAGTGAATATGGTATCCATCAATAATTCACGAGGAACAATATTTATGGTATGGTATGTGAGATGGGCAAGTACAAGTAAGTTATGGCAAAAGGCGACTTTGTGTGGTTTTCTAATGCCATGGATGGATATTGTTATGAACTTATCGTTGTTATTTATTTTCATGCAAACTTACTAAGCTTTATGCTTACCCTTCTCATTTGCCTTTTCCTTGTAGTATTGCCAAGATAACTCGAGGATCGGGACGCTCGGAGTTCAAAAATCACACTATCGACATCTCTTTGGTATAAGAAGTTATACTTATTTTGAGTATGGCATGTATAGGACTTGGGTATTTTTGTTTATGTGATATTGATAGCCAAAATGTTGGCTATTTATGTTATCAAAGTCATTTTGTAAATGGTTTTTGAATTGGGCTAATACATGACAAGTTTATTTATTTTCAATGGAGATGAAATTATGAAGTTTATGGTTATTTGGATGCTTTGAATTGAGTTCTTATAAGTGCCTTGGGTCATGAGTTATGTTGAAATGAATTGGTATAAGTATGGTTGTTATATAGGTGGCATTGGCTTGGAATATAGCCTTTTTAATGTCACACTGTAGACATTGTATGCAGGTTCTAGGCTGTGGTGACACTTGCCAACCTAATAGGCGTGTTGATCGCAGTGTGTCCCTTGCATGCTTGGCTTGCAAGTCAAGATGTCTAGTAAACACACTGCAAAGACACGGCCATGTGTCTCAACCATGTGGGAGGCACTGCCATGGACATGGGTGCAGCCTCAGGCCGTGAAGTCTGCACCAAAATTTGAAGTTAATTGACACACTGCTTAAGGACACGGCTTGTACCTTGGTCGGTGACCATAGTGAGGTGATGATGTTATAAATAGAATGCTATGGTTTTGGCACACGGGTAGGGACACAAGTGCATCAAGGCCGTGTGAGGGACATGGGCTAGGGACACGGGCATGTGTTCGCCTTGTGAAACCCCTATAGGTTTGAATTAGAAAATAAATTCCATATGGACTAAAGACACATGTGCGTGACACACGACCCACCCCAACCAAGTGTTCCATTTCACATGGGCGCAGGTCCCCTGCTTAGACAAAAATTTAAATGTACAAAAGGTTCTGGTTTGATTCCAAGACCTCCTCTTGCATGTTTAAGGCCTCAGGCCTATAATAAGGATTCTTTGAAGGCAAATCAAAGTTTAAGGTTGGAATGAAATTTTATAGCCCAAAGTTGCATGTTCAAGTGAGATAAGTCCAAAGAATGCCTCGAATCCGCTTTTTATGTTGAATACTGGTTAAGGGTGTTACATTTAGTAGTATCAAAGCTATGGTTTAGTCGATTCTAGGACTAACGAGCATAAGTATGAGTCTAGCTATACATGCCATAATGTAAGAGTAAATGTGTAATGATAGTATGACGGCCCCGACGCTTTTAAATTGTGTTTTATATATAGTAATTGAACTCGATCCCGATCGAATCGCACCGATGATGTCAGAAGTAATGCAACGCTCTCACACAAGGGATCATGCCAAGAATAGTAGACCAGACCTTAGGTTAGGGAGAAGAGGCTTGAGAAGCCTTTCTATATGATGAGCAATTGGTACACCGAGTACATCTGAGCAAATCCTAATGCTCAACCCTTTCCACCCCTACCTATTCCTCAACTCGCTTTCAGTAGCTCCTCAAGTGGTTGAGGTAGTGAGAAGAGGAAGCCTCCAAATGATAAGATCCTAAACAATGAGCCAAGGAATTTCAGTGCTAGTAAGGATGATGATGATCCGTAGGGCGTAGTTCTAGCTTGAGAATACCATCGTGGAATTCAATGAGTTGTCATGCACATTTGAAGAGTGCATAAATGTGTATCTCTTGAGAGATTCAATTATCATTGTAAACACCCTTGTGTCGATGGTACCAAGGGAAAGAGTTAGCTAGAATTCTTCCAAGAGGAATTTAAGAATAAGTATATTAGTCAAAGATTCATTGACCGTAAGAGAAAAGAGTTCTTAGAGCTAAAGCAAGGCCGAATGATGGTGGAATCAATAACGTAGTATTCGTAAGGCTTAGTAAAAGGATCGGTGCGGTCACCAAGGCTATCATGCAAGAGGTTTGAGGATGGGTTAAATGCGGATATCCGCTTATATGTCGTAGTTCGAACTAAAAAATTTGTAGTGTTGGTAGATAGATCCTGTAAGGCGTAAGAGTTGTCTAAAGAGAAAAGAAGAGTCGAGATTGAGTCCCGTAACTTGAGAAAAAGGCAATCGAAAGTCATACCAACCCATCTAAGAAATCAAGGGATTTTGCTACTCGATCACCACTTCACTGGTTTTCAAACCAAGTAAGGGTAAACAGCCTCGGTTCTAAGTCCTGCTACTTCTGCTAGTGTTGGAAAAGCACAACGAGTAGACCGAAATGCCCAAAGGTGGCAAGCATTATTCGGTGAGTGCCGATCAAACAAGAAGGCTTGTTTTATGTGGGTCTCTAGACCATTTTATCGTAGATTGCCACGATGTGGACGAGAAAGAAGTCTCGTAATGCAAGACCGAAGCAATGCTAGAGGAAGACCACAGAGAAACCCGGAAATGAGATGAGTAGCAAGAATTCATATAAAGAGCAGATCGCAAGAGTTGAGGGTAGAGCACCAATGAGAACTTATACCATTCATGCTCTAGAAGAGGCGCCCCGACGAATTACGGGTACATTTTCTCTCTGATACTCGTGTTATAGCTTTAATTGATCTCGGATCTACCCACTATATATTTGCATGAAATTAGTCTCTAGCATGAGCATGCATAGAGTCGATCGAATTTGTAATAAGACCGCCTAATTCCCTAGGCAAACTGTGGTTGGTTGATAGAGCATGTAAAGGTTCCCTTGATGATTAGGGATATTGTTTTCCGCAAATCTCATGTTCTTATCGTTTGATGAGTTTGATGTCATCCTTGGGATGGATTGGTAAGTATTAATTTTTAGACATGGATGAGAATAGTGACGCACTTTGATTCTAGGATCGCCCTTTTAGCAACCTCGTAATTATTATTGATGTTGATACAGTGAATTAATACTGTGTAGGTGATGACACGATTACACTCCAAGCTCGTGATTTTGTTAAAACATCTAGTGATCGAAATGATTATACGAGTTCTTAATATGAGTAACCTTACGACTGTGACTTTTTTGCATGAAACCCTCAAAAAAAATACGATGAAGCCATGATAAGGAGAAACCGAGAATACGATGTAATCAAAGTAACCCCATGATGAGCATGTGGATGGAACAAACCAAATTAAGGTTGGGGACAAGGTATTAGATAAAATGGATCCAATGACACACCAGAGCTTAATGCAAACGAGCAATTCCTTTTACTGTGATCAATGTCTTCCCATACTTCAGATCAGAACACCCCTGTTTAGGGGCTATGCATGTTGTATAATTTAAGTGTTAGTAGGTTTTGGGAGTGCTTGGATGAGTTTTGAGGTTCTAATTGGATGAAAGGAAGGCTTTGAAAAAAATTTTGGATTTTTAGTGTGGTAGGGAATCAGCCAGGTAGGCCTTAAGAATTATTTTGGTAATTTATGGCACAAGTAAGGCTTTGGCAAGGTGGTCAAGAACTTATATGGAGGTAGCCTTTGAGGGTCTTAGGTTCGATCCAAGAAAGCAGCTTGGGTTTTATTTTTGGATTATGCCACAGGATGAAAGCCTTAAAGAAGAGTTGCAGAATGGGCACAAGCAAGCCTTGTCCGTGGTTCTCAAGGCACATAGGAGTTGGAGGATGAGGCTGGAGTTCGAGCGCACTGGAGCAGATTTTAAGTGACTTTATTTTATGCGGTTATGAGGTTGGGTTAGGAAGGGTTAAGATTAAATAATGGGGTTTTTGTCATAAAATCAAGGTGGCCGAGCACTGGCGCCGGGGTAAGGCTTGCATGGTTTGGTCCGTGTTCAACTCGGAGAGTGGCGCTGAGTTATTTTTATTCTTTTGATTTGCAGCAAATTGCAAAAAGTGGACTAACACATGTAGATTAAATTGGAAGATTAGATGAGCTTTGTTTTTATTCGTGGGATAATGGTTTGATTTTGTTTCTTTTATTAAAGGATAAAGGTGGGATATTATTGTATTTTGAATTGATTTTTAGTGGTTGGTGGAGTGAATTAGAGATTTGTTAATTCAAATTATTTTGAATTTAGTGGCCGTGAGCTTTTGAGGTGGTAATAATGTTGGTAAGTTTTGGGAGTGGCTTGTGGTATTTGAGAAGGGAGGTAGCCTAATTTCTTTTTTACATTTTTGTGTGAGTTTCACATCTTGTTTTTGGTGCCGAAAGCCAAATTTTATTTTTCCTTTGATGTTATCTTTGAACCAGATTCCCTAAAAGCATATACTTCTAGCCGATTTTGTGTTTTGTTTTTTTAATTTTTGTTGTCAAACTAGCTACCTTTCCCTTGTCATATTTCCATTTCTTCCTCTTAACCCATTTGTGCTTAATCTCTCATTTGTTTCTTAACCTAATTTGTCTCCTTACTTCTAATATTTATCTCCTATTTCTTGTGTACCAAAACCTTGCCTTCACTTCGCCTTCTCTGTTCTTCCACTCAAACCTAACATATGTATGTTAAGCACTTAAACCGATTTCTTCCTTGACTAAAATATTGGCCGAATCTCCCTTTCCTTTAGTTCGCTCTTTGGCCAAATAGAAGGTGTGGTGTGGATCATTTTGGGTTTCATTTCCAATCGTTGGAGAAGGTTTATAGGTAAGGCCGAATGCTTATGGTCTTCCTCTGCTTCTCCTGCCCTCATCTTCAAGGGTAAGTGTTGGTTTTGGGTGTTTGTTTGATGGCGACACTTGGCTGGAATCATTTTGTCATAGGACATCCGGATTCAAAGCATCAAGCGTAGCCTCGGTTCTTGGTTGATCGTTGTAAGTGATGGTAAGGGATTGCTTTATCGGTCTATTCGCTTGGTATTGGTAAGTGAGTTACTTGGTTGGTTGTTGATTGTAGGCAAGTGAAGAGCACTTGTGGTGCTAGTGTGCAAGAGCGTGGAGCGAGGTTGTTAGATCGATTCTTTGGTTAGGCTTGTGTGTGTACACACACACTCTTCTAGTAATTTATGTGCTTATTAAATTGTGTGTATACTTACACACTTATCTGCTATGGTATTTATATATATGATGTGTGGTTGGTTCCATGGAAAGGTGGATTGAATACCATTATGGTATAGGCACCGGGTCGTAAGTCCCCGTTATGATGCTTTGGTAAGCATAATGTATCTACGGTGCTATGATATTGGATGGTGATAAATAATATATGTTACTAATCAAGCATGTGGGTATAAGTCCGTTAAATACATATCATTATCTATGTGGGTTGTACGAGTGAAGGGCAAGGATGTTTTGTCGACGAGCACCGTGTTTTGGTAACACACCGTGACTACGGCCACCGTGAGGTTTGGTACCTCCAGAGGTTTGGCACCTCATAGCGACTTGTCCTCGTGGTTAACACCACCGTGGGTTGGCCCCACTTTTGAGACACGGATCGCCTCGCCGTTGATTTGGTATCACACGATGGGTTGGCCCCATCAATTGATTTGTGACTCTTTACTGCCAGTTTTGCGGTGTCTTGACACGAGAGGTTTGCACCTCAGTGATTGGGCATCACATCCGTGACTATACGTCACAAATGGTTTGGCACCACCATTGGTACCACACGGGGTAGAAAAGGTGTATGGATGGTTAGGATTGGGTATATGATTTGGATGCATGATGATCATGATTATGTTTGAATGTGATATTTTGCTAATCCTAGTGGTAGCACACGAGTCTTGGTGACTCACCTTTTCCTTTAACATTTTCGTGTAGTGCATAAAGTCGGACCGGGATCGAGAGGACAAGGTGGCCCATGCCGAAGATGAAGATTTGTTATATTATGCTTGTTTTTTATAAGTATTTTATTTGAAATTGTTGGGTTGTAACAAAGGCCATTTTATGTTTTTGGTATTACTTTAACTATGGTTTATTTAAATTAAATTGCAAGGAAAATGATTTATGGGTTGCAACCTATTTATTCAAGTTGGATATTTTAAACTAGAGTTTTAAAATGAATGAGTTTTAAATAGCAAAGTTTATTCCAAAGATATGTTTTCCAAAATTCAAAGAACTACGATGTTTAATTTTAAATCAAGAATTTCAACCGCTCAAGAATAGCATAACCGTATCTTCATTGTAGTGAATGGACCGGTTTGGGGATGTTACGGTTGGTATCGTGAGCCCGTTCAAAACTCGCTTTGAGGGTTTTGGGCCCAAAACATTTTCAAAATGGGCTTTTCAAAATATGGGCTTTTATAAAAGGTTTCAAAGTTATCTTGGCATGGCATCCGATTCTCATTCAAGTCCACTGTAAGTACTGAGATTTGAAGTGATTTGTTTGTATGAATTGGGCTTAGTTTAGCTCAGAGAATAATATAGATCTGCTGACCCCAGGATTAGACTACTCAAACAATGGCATAAGACTTAAAACTGTAAACCCGTGAAATAAGTCGAAGTTGGCAAACTCGTAGCGCATGTCAGGAGTGGTATTCAAGGAGCTTGGTATTTAAGCCATTCGTGACTCACCTCCTCTCCACTTGAATCCTACCTGCGTAGCTACGGTTCACCTTACCCAAGAGGACTTGTTCACAGTTCAACTAATTATTAAAACCCGAAAGGTTTAGCTTGCTGTTTAAAATTCTTGGTTTTAAAATTTTCAAATTTACCTTTTGGTGTGTAAACCCTAAATCTAGTTTTGAACGACATTGTCTCGATTTACCCAAAATTACCAAAATGCCTAGTAGTAAAATTAAAAATAATTTCGTGTTGAAAATTACTTAAATGCTCCATCAAAATTTTCGAGATAACCCCAACTTTAATAAACTTCTCTCACTTTGCAAAAGTATCCACATTTTGTATTTCAAAATAATGCCCCGACTTTGAAATTTACAAAATTACCTCGTTGGTAAAACTAAAACGCCTCGGTCGTTAAATTTTCAGATTTCACCGACTTTTCATGAATATTCTTTACTAAATACTAAAAAAATAAATAAATAAATAAATAAATTTTTTGTGAAATGTTGTGATATTCGATTTGGGAATTTACGAAATGCCTCGATTTCCAAAATTACAAAATAAATTTCAAATTTTGCAACATACTTTGTTGGAAAAACAAAATTTCCAAGATAACCCTAAGACTTTGTAAATTTTGAAATATCTTTAAATTGGAAAACTATTTTCAAAATTTCACTGAGTTACTACCGATATACTCTTTTAGGAAAAATGACTAAATTACCCCGGTAGGTATGAAACTTGATTGCTCAAAGAACTTCGAAAACTTCTTTCAGATAAAATTGCCATGGTAAACAATGGAACCCAAATTTCTAATGCATAAAATTTCTAATCGATTAAATCGAGGCACTAGATATGCCTTCGGGCGGTCAGAGTCGTGACGCCAGAGAGGCAGTGATGGCGAAATTTCTAACCGATTGGGTCAGAGAGTACGTGTCATTAAATTTATCAATGAGTATTAATCGGACCGGAGGAGGTAGCGAAGATCGCAAGCTACACAAGGGTGTCGGCAAGTAAGGTGAACCGGCAGGTGGCTTGGTATCGCTATCTTCGTAAAAGCTTCGATAGCCGAGGAGGTCAAAAGAGCCGAGGGAATAGAGATAGAATAAGGAATCGGATGGAAGGAGCTCGGGATCGCGGAATCACTTGAGAGGTCCTTAAAAGACCAGGGTCGTAGACATCTCGCCGTGTTTCTAAGTTAGTTGTTGGGAACCCGCATCGTCTTGTGCTCATCCAAGGTATCATGTGGGCGAGTGCCGAATCTTGTTCGGCATGTTGGATGCCACCAAGTCGTGATCCGTTAAGCATTGTCCCTCGATCCAAAAATAACTCAGCAGTGGGTCAAAGTGTTGTGCGACGGTAGAGGTGGTCGAAATGACGAGAGGTCGGGTCCCAACCATGGAGGAAATGGTTTGGCCGGACCGTGACGCTTTGATTCGCTTCAAGGAGGATAGTGAATTTGGATGTGTCACAGTAAGCTTCTCTTGATTGGAATATTCTTGCTATTTTGTTCGCTTTGAAAATGTTTGTTTAAGTGTTAGTAGAGTATCTAAGAACTTGGGGTATAGACTTAGAAAGTACGCCTGAGAGTGGGTTAGCTCTGGAGATCGTGAGTGCTTGCAGAGTGTAAGTTTGGAGAGTTAGGACGTGGACCGTTAGTCTAGCCAAGTAATTTCGAGGATGAAATTATTTTAAGGAGGGTAGAATTGTAACACTCGGTTTTGGGCTATGCATGTTGGGTATAATTCAAGTGTTAGTAGGTTTTGGGAGTGCTGGATGAGTTTTGTTCTAAGAATGTTTGGATGAAAGGAAGGCTTTGAAAAAAAATTTGGATTTTTAGGTGGTAGGAATCTGCCAAGGTAGGCCTTAAGAATTATTTTGGTAATTTATGGCACAAGTAAGGCTTTGCAAGTGGTCATGCTGCCACTTAAGGGGAGAGGTAGCGCCAGGGTCTTAGGTTCGATCCAACAGGTTTGGGTTTTAATTTTTGGATTATGGCGCCACAGGATGAAAGTTAAAAGAGTAAGCGAATGGGCACAAGAAGCGCTTGTCTGTGGTTCTCGGGCACATATGAGTTGGAGGGATGAGGCAGGTTCAGCTTCAGGGAGAGATTTTTGGGTGACTTTATTTTATGCGGCATGAAATGGGCTAGGAAGGATTAAGATTAAATGATGGGGTTTTTGTCATAAAATCAAGGTGGCCGAGTGGCTCAGGCGTTGGGGTAAGGCTTAAGGTTGGTTTGGTCCAGTTCGAACTCGAGAGTGGCGCTGGAGTTTTATTTTTATTCTTTTTGATTTTGCAGAAATTGCAGCAGTGGATGGCACATGTAGATTAAATTGGAAGATTAGGATGAGCTTTGTTTTTATTCGTGGGATAATGGTTTGATTTTGTTTTTTTATTAAAGGATAAAGGTGGGATATTGTTGTATTTTGAATTGATTTTAAGTGGTTGGTCGAGTGAATTAGGAGATTTGTTAATTCAAATTATTTTGAATTTAGTGCGTGAGCTTTTGAGGTGGTGGCCGAATGTTGGTAAGTTTTGGGAGTGGTCGGTTGTGGTATTTGAGAGGGGTAGGTTTAATTTCTTTTTGGTATTTTTGTGTGAGTTTCCATCTTGTTTTTAAAGTCAAAAGCCAAATTTTTATTTTTCCTTTGATGTTATCTTTGAAACCGAGATTCCTAAAAGCATATACTTCAGCCGATTTTGTGTTTTGTTCTTTAATTTTTGTTGTCAAACTAGCTACCTTTTCCTTGTCATATTTCCATTTCTTCCTCTTAACCCATTTGTGCTTAATCTCTCATTTATTTCTTAACCAATTTGCTTTCCTTACTTCTAATATTTATCTCCCTATTTCTTGTGTACCAAAACCTTGCCTTCACTTCCCATCTTCTGTTCTTCCACTCAAACCGAACATATGTATGTTAAGCACTTAAAACCGATTCTTCCTTGTGACTAAAATATTGGCTAATCTCCCTTTCCTTTAGTTCTACTCTCATAGAAGGTGTGGTGTGGATCATTTTGGGGTTTCATTTCCAATCGTTGGAGAAGGTTTATAGGTAAGCGTAATGCTTATGGTCTTCCTTCGTCTTTCGCCATCTTCAAGGGGTAAGTGTTGGTTTTGGGTGTTTGCTTGATATGGCTAATTTGGTTGGAATCTTTGTCATAGGACATCCGGATTCAAAGCAACAAGCGTAGCCTCGCTTCTTTGGTTGATCTGGGTAAGTGATGGTAAGGGATTGCTTTATCGGTCTATTCATTTGGTATTGGTAAGTCGTAGGCTATTACTTTGGTTGGTTGTCGATTGTAGGCAAGAAGTGAGAGCACTGGTGGGCTAGTGCAAAAGAGCGCAGGAGCGAGGTTGTTAGATCGATTCTTGGTTAAGGCCGTGTGTACACACACACTCTTCTAGTAATTTATGTGCTTATTAAATTGTGTGTATACTTACACACTTATCGGTTATGGTATTTATATATATGATGTGTGTGGTTGGTTCCATGGAAAGGTGGATTGAATACCATTATGGTATAGGCACGGTCGTAAGTCCTCATATGATGCTTTTGGTAAGCATAATGTATCTCACGTGTGCTATGATATTGGATGGCGATAAATAATATGTATGTTAACTAATCAAGCATGGGTATAAGTCCGTTAAAATGCATATCATCATTATCTATGGGTTGTACGGTGGAGGGGCAGTGATGTTTTGTCGACGAGCACCGTTGTTTTGGTAACACACCGTGACTACTCGGCCACCAGAGGTTTGGTACCTCCGAGGTTTGGCACCTCATACGACTTGTCCCTCGTGGTTAACACCACCGTGGGTTGGCCCCACTTTTGAGACACGGATCGCCAGTGATTTGGTATCACCGCGGGTTGGGCCCCATCAATTGATTTGTGACTTCGCTCACCAGCTGTTTGGTAACACTGTGTCTTCTGACACCGTGAGGTTTGGCACCCAAAGGATTGGGCATCACATCTCGGACTATACGTCACTGGTTTAGCACCACCTGGTTTGGTACCACACGGGTAGAAAAGGTGTATGGACGGTTAGGATTGGGTATATGATTTGGATGCATGATGATCATGATTATGTTTGAATGTGATATTTGCTAATCCGGAAAAAGGGTAGCACACCGAGTCTTGGTGACTCACCTTTTCCTTTAACATTTTCGTAGTGCATAAAGTCGACCGGATCGAGAGAGGACAAGGTATCTATGTCAAGATGAAGATTTGTTATATTATGCTTGTTTTTATATAAGTATTTTATTTGAAATTGTTGGGTTGTAACAAAAGGCCATTTTATGTTTTTGGTATTACTTTAACTATGGTTTATTTAAATTAAATTGCTATGGGAAAATGATTTATGGGTTGCAACCTATTTATTCAAGTTGGATATTTTAAACTAGAGTTTTAAAATGAATGAGTTTTAAATAGCAAAGTTTATTCCAAAGATATGTTTTCCAAAATTCAAGAAACTACGATGTTTAATTTTAAATCAAGAAGAATTTCAACCGCTTTTCCCAATAACATAACCTTATTCTATCGTAGTGAATGGCCGGTTTGGGGATGTTATGTGCAATACCAGGTAAATCATTCTAAATTCGAACTTTTAAGGTAAATGGTACTTGACTCAAACCTTATTTTGATAATAGAATTACTAGCGAGAAAAGGAGTTTCAACTTCGTGAACCACCGTGATCGTATGAATCTTTAAATAAACGCTTTCAAGAGGCAACCCGAAAGTGTTAACATCTAATTTTCTTAATTTTATTTCATGATATTTTTAAAATTAATTAAAATAAAAAATAAAAAATGTTGATTTACACGGCCCGACACAGTGAGTGTCCTGTGTCGTGTGCACTAAAAGGGTCCGCAAGGAGTTACAAGGCTCGGCGACATGGCGATGTGACCCACACGCTTGGATACAGGCGTGTCTCACGGTGGATCGGACTTAATTTTTCCAAAATTCAATAGAGACTACTTAAAATAGTCCACACTGGCGTTTCTAGGCCGTAAAACCCTGGAGCTATTTTTCATTTTAAATCAAGTTAACTACTCATGATTCCAATTATTTCACGATTTATTACACATTTTCAATCTTTTCATTCAAGTCCTATTTAGGTATTTTCATGCTAACACCTTTCATAAAAGTGGGTTCCCATCTCACTAACTTTCATTTTCTTCCATAAAAACTCAGCTAACAACATAAACTCTTTCATGGCAAGTCCCTAAACTTTCAACCATTTAAAAAATTAGTCCCCCATTATTAGCTTTGGGACTCTAAAAGTACAAAATCATCAAAATATCTCTAAACTTACTTGCTAGAGAATATGTTATTGAAAGTTTGAGCTTAAAACCATTATTTCTTGATGAAATTTTGATAGGAGGGGAGAGAAATGAAAAGATGATAGCTTTTCTTTTACTAATTTTATTTCATTCATTTAGTCACCAACTATCACCAAATTTTGACCAAATTAAATACCTTTGTCTCCCTAGTCTCTATGGTCGGTGAACACTTTATTAGTGGTCTAATTTAACTTTAAGGACTTCAAATTTAGTATTCTATGGCTATTAAACACTTCTACCTTGAAAAAAAATAACTTTTGCACTTTATGCGATTTAGTCCTTTTTCACAATTTATAAAGAAGCGCCCAAAATTTTCATATAGTCATATATTAATGTCATAACACATAAAATATCATCAAAATAATTTTCTTCAACCTCGGTTTAGTGGTATCAAAACCACTATTTTGACTAACCTAAAATCGATCACATGCTTTTAAAGGAATAACTTTTAATAAACCACGATCGAAAATAAACAAATGCCTACCGAGGTTTTGTACAAGTTTCAAATGGAAAGAAGTTCAAAATTTCAAGAAGGGTTTTCAATGAAAACATGATTTTCAAAAACACTTCAATGTGACACGCTCGATTCATCTATAACGCTTCAGTTTGTTTGGGTTTTAAGTGTAGTATTTATACTCAAACGGTAACACATTTAGAGATCAAGTTTTTGGCATTATTTTCGAGGATTGAAACCTTTGGTTTTACCAACAAATTCATCGTGAATTGGGTAAATCCCAAAACTCTTAAATGAGAATAATGAGAATTAACTTTTTAAACTTTACATCAAAATGAATAAATCTAAGTTTTAGATTTAACATTTAATCTACCTGCTAAAATAAAGAGCACGACACCTAATTTTCTTTTTTTTCTCCATGTAATACAAGTTTTAGGAACAAAAGATTTGAGAATCTCTTACTTTTAGATTTCATTTTCTTTTGAAGAAAAAATTGGTAGCAAAATACATTTGAATGGAAAGTAAGAGATTAAGATTACCGTGATTAAGCAATTTGGGTATTCGTATTTAATTGTATTTCTAGAAACTATTTGAGTGCTTTTCATTAACAAAGAAAAAATCTAAATAACAAAATAAAACAAAATATCAAATAATTCAATTGCTTAATCTTGATAACCCTAGTTTCTTACTTTCAATTCCGTTGTAAATTGCTTCAATTTTTTTTGCTTCAAAATAAATAAATAAATATGAAACTAAGAGATTGCCCAATTTTTTGTACAATCACTTTTAGACCTAGCCACATAGTCTTTCTTTAGTTTTAAATTATTTTTTTGTAGTTAATTTTTCTATTGCAATGTGAAGACAATTGTGAGTGGAGATTGCTCTAACGCACTTAAATATATTTATTCATGAGCATTCTCTTTACTCTTCTATTTTATTCTTTTATTTATATTTCATTCATATAGATAATTAGTGTTTGTATGAATATTGGAATAAATTATTGTGATTTATTTCATATATTGCATGTTTTGCTATGGAACCATTAATCGATTAATGAATTATTTATCCAAATTTCGTTGTTTATTTAAGAGTATCGAGTATATTAGGGAGGACGCCCTAGTAGAATATCTAGATAGAGACCGGAGGGTATCCTACCGAGAATAACTTGTGCCAAGCGTGAGACCAAAAGAGTATCCGATGCCTAATAAGAGACCGAATGGGTGGCTTAGATGGTAATCCTTAATGAAGATGAGACCCTTGTTTGTTTTTCTAAGGTTATTGCTCTCCTATACCTCTAGTTAGACTAGGAGTTCGCTTTTCTAGTTGAAATAAACTTCTATAATTCAACAAGGGTCCTACCTTCTTCTCCTATAAATATATGGCACTAGTAGGGCTATTACCAAAACTTTCGCCTATAGTTATTTTGCCCAAAATAGAGACTTTTATTCTCAACAAATTCAGATTGAAAATCTAAACTACAATGATAATTTTAAAATGGAATATATGAAAATTGAATTGTTTTTAAACTTTAGATCAAAATAAATAAATTTAAGTTTTAGATTTAAAATTTAATCTATCTCATTAAAAAAGAGCACAACACCTAATTTTTTTTTTTTCTCCATGTAATACAAGTTTTAGGAACAAAAGATTTCAAGAATCTCTTATTGTCGGATTTCATTTACTTTTGAAGAAAAATTGGAAGCAAATTTACAAATGAAATGGAAAGTAAGAGATTAAGAATACCAAGATTAATTAATAATTTGGGTATTTAGCATTTGTTTTTCTTTTCCAAAAAAATTGAGAATTTCACTTTAAAATATTGTGTATTCAGATTCAATTGTATTTCTTGAAGTTCTTTGAGTGTTTTTCATCAACCAGAAAAAAATCTCAAATGACAAAACAAAAACAAATATCAAATACCGAATTGCTTAATCTTGATAACCCCGCTTACTTTTGATCCCATTGTAAGTCCTGCTCCAATTTTTTGCTTCAAAAATAAATAAATAAATATGAAACCAAGAGATTACCCAATTTTTTGCTTAAATGCAACACCCCAAATCAACCTAGATGTTATGGTCAGATCTTAAAGGTGACAATGCCTACTCAAAAAAGAGAAAACGGATTATTTGCTTTCCAAAATATTGTATATTATCGAGTTGATAAATTTGCAAAAACACAATTCAATTCTTTCTTAGAAAACTTAGTCATTGCAAATAAGTGTTTACAAAAACATTCACCATTAATGCCAATATAAATTAGCTTCTTAATTTTACTTATTTTATTTTGAAAATAAAAAATTATTTTGATTAGCATAAATCGGATTTAATTATTTAAACCATTTAACTAATATCCGAAAAACCAAAACAAAAAATAAATTTCAAAATTAGTTCAAAAGTCCAAAAGTCTAATTAATAATTAAATTAAACCATCTTATGTGAGAAAACCCAATTCGAGTCACAAGAGACGCTTAATCCCTAATCATGTGAACTATCCGAGGAGATAAAGTAAATGGGTGAGCTATGATGTAATGTACCTCAATTTAGGGCTACCTCTAATAGTTTGGGACCACTAACTGAGGCCGAGAAAATTATTTTTATGTTATTTTATGAGTTAGAGTATGATTATATAAGTGCATGAAAATTTTGATGCTTTAATTTTAGCGATTGCATGCTTAATCTCAAAAAGGACTAAATCGCATAAAGAGCAAAAGTTTTATTTTACAAGCTAGAGGTACCAATTAGATATGGGATCTTAATTGGAGGCCCTTAGTGAAATTAGGCCTTTCTAAAGGCCATAGCCACCATAGGGAGACAAGATGATTAAATTAGTCAATGTTTTGGTGTCAGTTAGTGATTAATAAATAAAATAATAGAAAATAAAGAAAAGAAAAGTATCATCTTTTCTTCTTCCTTCACCAAAAATTGGCAGCAAACTAAGGGGTTTGAGAGCTCAAAATTTCAGCAAGCTTCTCCTTGCAACTAAGTGCATTAGTGATCATTTCTTGATAAATATTGTATTTTGAAACCCCAAAGCTTAAGCTTTCTAAAGAGGGGACTATCTTGCAATATGGTGAAAAGTTTAAGGATTTTTCATGTGAGCTTTCAAGTTTTTGCTGCATTTTTATGGAAGAAAATGATTCATAGATGTGTAATAAACAACTTTTGTGAAAGGTGTTACCATGAAAACACCTAAATAGACCTTTTGTAAAGGTTGTAAAATTTGTTATAAATGTGTGAAATGTTGGGTTTTATAATAGCCATAAGAGAAATAAATGTTCACCTAGGGTCATTATAGGTAGAAATTTGATTAGAATCGACATCAACCTAGAGGTAAAATGGTCATTTTGCAAAAGTGTGCGGCAAAATAGTAATTTTCCAAAGCATGATTATTGAAATGCAATTATTAATGTGATAATTAAAATGAGCTAATTTTATATTATAAAGCAAGAAGAACCAAGAATCAACCTCGATCGGAAAGAGCAAAATATCGAACTAGATCGACAATCTAGCCTATTTTGAAATCGAGGTAAGTTTGTGTGATAAATTCAAAATTTATGCTAGACGTTTGAGAATGTTTGATATTATAATGATACATGATATTCTATGAAATTGAGTATTTGGTGTTAAATGAGAAAGATGAGAAAAGTTGAGATGGATAAGGTCCCAGAAGACCATGTCGAGGACATGGCCTCAAGACCTAATTAAAATCTCGTGATAAGACCATATCTAGGATATGGCTCCTAGATTGAATGTGAGAATCGATAAGACCATATCCGGATGTGGCATCGCTTGATGAGGTTTCAGATAAGACCATATACTTAGATATGGCATTGGTATTCGAGGTAATCTTATGTAAGACCACATTTGGGATGTGGCATTGGCTTCGTGTTATATCAATGATAATGAATATACATCCTTGAGTATGTAGTGATTTAATGGGATAAATAGACCAGCTTGGAAATAGAAGATTTGTATTAAAGCTATGTGATGAGTGAATATGGTATCCATCAATAATTCACGAGGAACAATATTTATGGTATGGTATGTGAGATGGGCAAGTACAAGTAAGTTATGGCAAAAGGCGACTTTGTGTGGTTTTCTAATGCCATGGATGGATATTGTTATGAACTTATCGTTGTTATTTATTTTCATGCAAACTTACTAAGCTTTATGCTTACCCTTCTCATTTGCCTTTTCCTTGTAGTATTGCCAAGATAACTCGAGGATCGGGACGCTCGGAGTTCAAAAATCACACTATCGACATCTCTTTGGTATAAGAAGTTATACTTATTTTGAGTATGGCATGTATAGGACTTGGGTATTTTTGTTTATGTGATATTGATAGCCAAAATGTTGGCTATTTATGTTATCAAAGTCATTTTGTAAATGGTTTTTGAATTGGGCTAATACATGACAAGTTTATTTATTTTCAATGGAGATGAAATTATGAAGTTTATGGTTATTTGGATGCTTTGAATTGAGTTCTTATAAGTGCCTTGGGTCATGAGTTATGTTGAAATGAATTGGTATAAGTATGGTTGTTATATAGGTGGCATTGGCTTGGAATATAGCCTTTTTAATGTCACACTGTAGACATTGTATGCAGGTTCTAGGCTGTGGTGACACTTGCCAACCTAATAGGCGTGTTGATCGCAGTGTGTCCCTTGCATGCTTGGCTTGCAAGTCAAGATGTCTAGTAAACACACTGCAAAGACACGGCCATGTGTCTCAACCATGTGGGAGGCACTGCCATGGACATGGGTGCAGCCTCAGGCCGTGAAGTCTGCACCAAAATTTGAAGTTAATTGACACACTGCTTAAGGACACGGCTTGTACCTTGGTCGGTGACCATAGTGAGGTGATGATGTTATAAATAGAATGCTATGGTTTTGGCACACGGGTAGGGACACAAGTGCATCAAGGCCGTGTGAGGGACATGGGCTAGGGACACGGGCATGTGTTCGCCTTGTGAAACCCCTATAGGTTTGAATTAGAAAATAAATTCCATATGGACTAAAGACACATGTGCGTGACACACGACCCACCCCAACCAAGTGTTCCATTTCACATGGGCGCAGGTCCCCTGCTTAGACAAAAATTTAAATGTACAAAAGGTTCTGGTTTGATTCCAAGACCTCCTCTTGCATGTTTAAGGCCTCAGGCCTATAATAAGGATTCTTTGAAGGCAAATCAAAGTTTAAGGTTGGAATGAAATTTTATAGCCCAAAGTTGCATGTTCAAGTGAGATAAGTCCAAAGAATGCCTCGAATCCGCTTTTTATGTTGAATACTGGTTAAGGGTGTTACATTTAGTAGTATCAAAGCTATGGTTTAGTCGATTCTAGGACTAACGAGCATAAGTATGAGTCTAGCTATACATGCCATAATGTAAGAGTAAATGTGTAATGATAGTATGACGGCCCCGACGCTTTTAAATTGTGTTTTATATATAGTAATTGAACTCGATCCCGATCGAATCGCACCGATGATGTCAGAAGTAATGCAACGCTCTCACACAAGGGATCATGCCAAGAATAGTAGACCAGACCTTAGGTTAGGGAGAAGAGGCTTGAGAAGCCTTTCTATATGATGAGCAATTGGTACACCGAGTACATCTGAGCAAATCCTAATGCTCAACCCTTTCCACCCCTACCTATTCCTCAACTCGCTTTCAGTAGCTCCTCAAGTGGTTGAGGTAGTGAGAAGAGGAAGCCTCCAAATGATAAGATCCTAAACAATGAGCCAAGGAATTTCAGTGCTAGTAAGGATGATGATGATCCGTAGGGCGTAGTTCTAGCTTGAGAATACCATCGTGGAATTCAATGAGTTGTCATGCACATTTGAAGAGTGCATAAATGTGTATCTCTTGAGAGATTCAATTATCATTGTAAACACCCTTGTGTCGATGGTACCAAGGGAAAGAGTTAGCTAGAATTCTTCCAAGAGGAATTTAAGAATAAGTATATTAGTCAAAGATTCATTGACCGTAAGAGAAAAGAGTTCTTAGAGCTAAAGCAAGGCCGAATGATGGTGGAATCAATAACGTAGTATTCGTAAGGCTTAGTAAAAGGATCGGTGCGGTCACCAAGGCTATCATGCAAGAGGTTTGAGGATGGGTTAAATGCGGATATCCGCTTATATGTCGTAGTTCGAACTAAAAAATTTGTAGTGTTGGTAGATAGATCCTGTAAGGCGTAAGAGTTGTCTAAAGAGAAAAGAAGAGTCGAGATTGAGTCCCGTAACTTGAGAAAAAGGCAATCGAAAGTCATACCAACCCATCTAAGAAATCAAGGGATTTTGCTACTCGATCACCACTTCACTGGTTTTCAAACCAAGTAAGGGTAAACAGCCTCGGTTCTAAGTCCTGCTACTTCTGCTAGTGTTGGAAAAGCACAACGAGTAGACCGAAATGCCCAAAGGTGGCAAGCATTATTCGGTGAGTGCCGATCAAACAAGAAGGCTTGTTTTATGTGGGTCTCTAGACCATTTTATCGTAGATTGCCACGATGTGGACGAGAAAGAAGTCTCGTAATGCAAGACCGAAGCAATGCTAGAGGAAGACCACAGAGAAACCCGGAAATGAGATGAGTAGCAAGAATTCATATAAAGAGCAGATCGCAAGAGTTGAGGGTAGAGCACCAATGAGAACTTATACCATTCATGCTCTAGAAGAGGCGCCCCGACGAATTACGGGTACATTTTCTCTCTGATACTCGTGTTATAGCTTTAATTGATCTCGGATCTACCCACTATATATTTGCATGAAATTAGTCTCTAGCATGAGCATGCATAGAGTCGATCGAATTTGTAATAAGACCGCCTAATTCCCTAGGCAAACTGTGGTTGGTTGATAGAGCATGTAAAGGTTCCCTTGATGATTAGGGATATTGTTTTCCGCAAATCTCATGTTCTTATCGTTTGATGAGTTTGATGTCATCCTTGGGATGGATTGGTAAGTATTAATTTTTAGACATGGATGAGAATAGTGACGCACTTTGATTCTAGGATCGCCCTTTTAGCAACCTCGTAATTATTATTGATGTTGATACAGTGAATTAATACTGTGTAGGTGATGACACGATTACACTCCAAGCTCGTGATTTTGTTAAAACATCTAGTGATCGAAATGATTATACGAGTTCTTAATATGAGTAACCTTACGACTGTGACTTTTTTGCATGAAACCCTCAAAAAAAATACGATGAAGCCATGATAAGGAGAAACCGAGAATACGATGTAATCAAAGTAACCCCATGATGAGCATGTGGATGGAACAAACCAAATTAAGGTTGGGGACAAGGTATTAGATAAAATGGATCCAATGACACACCAGAGCTTAATGCAAACGAGCAATTCCTTTTACTGTGATCAATGTCTTCCCATACTTCAGATCAGAACACCCCTGTTTAGGGGCTATGCATGTTGTATAATTTAAGTGTTAGTAGGTTTTGGGAGTGCTTGGATGAGTTTTGAGGTTCTAATTGGATGAAAGGAAGGCTTTGAAAAAAATTTTGGATTTTTAGTGTGGTAGGGAATCAGCCAGGTAGGCCTTAAGAATTATTTTGGTAATTTATGGCACAAGTAAGGCTTTGGCAAGGTGGTCAAGAACTTATATGGAGGTAGCCTTTGAGGGTCTTAGGTTCGATCCAAGAAAGCAGCTTGGGTTTTATTTTTGGATTATGCCACAGGATGAAAGCCTTAAAGAAGAGTTGCAGAATGGGCACAAGCAAGCCTTGTCCGTGGTTCTCAAGGCACATAGGAGTTGGAGGATGAGGCTGGAGTTCGAGCGCACTGGAGCAGATTTTAAGTGACTTTATTTTATGCGGTTATGAGGTTGGGTTAGGAAGGGTTAAGATTAAATAATGGGGTTTTTGTCATAAAATCAAGGTGGCCGAGCACTGGCGCCGGGGTAAGGCTTGCATGGTTTGGTCCGTGTTCAACTCGGAGAGTGGCGCTGAGTTATTTTTATTCTTTTGATTTGCAGCAAATTGCAAAAAGTGGACTAACACATGTAGATTAAATTGGAAGATTAGATGAGCTTTGTTTTTATTCGTGGGATAATGGTTTGATTTTGTTTCTTTTATTAAAGGATAAAGGTGGGATATTATTGTATTTTGAATTGATTTTTAGTGGTTGGTGGAGTGAATTAGAGATTTGTTAATTCAAATTATTTTGAATTTAGTGGCCGTGAGCTTTTGAGGTGGTAATAATGTTGGTAAGTTTTGGGAGTGGCTTGTGGTATTTGAGAAGGGAGGTAGCCTAATTTCTTTTTTACATTTTTGTGTGAGTTTCACATCTTGTTTTTGGTGCCGAAAGCCAAATTTTATTTTTCCTTTGATGTTATCTTTGAACCAGATTCCCTAAAAGCATATACTTCTAGCCGATTTTGTGTTTTGTTTTTTTAATTTTTGTTGTCAAACTAGCTACCTTTCCCTTGTCATATTTCCATTTCTTCCTCTTAACCCATTTGTGCTTAATCTCTCATTTGTTTCTTAACCTAATTTGTCTCCTTACTTCTAATATTTATCTCCTATTTCTTGTGTACCAAAACCTTGCCTTCACTTCGCCTTCTCTGTTCTTCCACTCAAACCTAACATATGTATGTTAAGCACTTAAACCGATTTCTTCCTTGACTAAAATATTGGCCGAATCTCCCTTTCCTTTAGTTCGCTCTTTGGCCAAATAGAAGGTGTGGTGTGGATCATTTTGGGTTTCATTTCCAATCGTTGGAGAAGGTTTATAGGTAAGGCCGAATGCTTATGGTCTTCCTCTGCTTCTCCTGCCCTCATCTTCAAGGGTAAGTGTTGGTTTTGGGTGTTTGTTTGATGGCGACACTTGGCTGGAATCATTTTGTCATAGGACATCCGGATTCAAAGCATCAAGCGTAGCCTCGGTTCTTGGTTGATCGTTGTAAGTGATGGTAAGGGATTGCTTTATCGGTCTATTCGCTTGGTATTGGTAAGTGAGTTACTTGGTTGGTTGTTGATTGTAGGCAAGTGAAGAGCACTTGTGGTGCTAGTGTGCAAGAGCGTGGAGCGAGGTTGTTAGATCGATTCTTTGGTTAGGCTTGTGTGTGTACACACACACTCTTCTAGTAATTTATGTGCTTATTAAATTGTGTGTATACTTACACACTTATCTGCTATGGTATTTATATATATGATGTGTGGTTGGTTCCATGGAAAGGTGGATTGAATACCATTATGGTATAGGCACCGGGTCGTAAGTCCCCGTTATGATGCTTTGGTAAGCATAATGTATCTACGGTGCTATGATATTGGATGGTGATAAATAATATATGTTACTAATCAAGCATGTGGGTATAAGTCCGTTAAATACATATCATTATCTATGTGGGTTGTACGAGTGAAGGGCAAGGATGTTTTGTCGACGAGCACCGTGTTTTGGTAACACACCGTGACTACGGCCACCGTGAGGTTTGGTACCTCCAGAGGTTTGGCACCTCATAGCGACTTGTCCTCGTGGTTAACACCACCGTGGGTTGGCCCCACTTTTGAGACACGGATCGCCTCGCCGTTGATTTGGTATCACACGATGGGTTGGCCCCATCAATTGATTTGTGACTCTTTACTGCCAGTTTTGCGGTGTCTTGACACGAGAGGTTTGCACCTCAGTGATTGGGCATCACATCCGTGACTATACGTCACAAATGGTTTGGCACCACCATTGGTACCACACGGGGTAGAAAAGGTGTATGGATGGTTAGGATTGGGTATATGATTTGGATGCATGATGATCATGATTATGTTTGAATGTGATATTTTGCTAATCCTAGTGGTAGCACACGAGTCTTGGTGACTCACCTTTTCCTTTAACATTTTCGTGTAGTGCATAAAGTCGGACCGGGATCGAGAGGACAAGGTGGCCCATGCCGAAGATGAAGATTTGTTATATTATGCTTGTTTTTTATAAGTATTTTATTTGAAATTGTTGGGTTGTAACAAAGGCCATTTTATGTTTTTGGTATTACTTTAACTATGGTTTATTTAAATTAAATTGCAAGGAAAATGATTTATGGGTTGCAACCTATTTATTCAAGTTGGATATTTTAAACTAGAGTTTTAAAATGAATGAGTTTTAAATAGCAAAGTTTATTCCAAAGATATGTTTTCCAAAATTCAAAGAACTACGATGTTTAATTTTAAATCAAGAATTTCAACCGCTCAAGAATAGCATAACCGTATCTTCATTGTAGTGAATGGACCGGTTTGGGGATGTTACGGTTGGTATCGTGAGCCCGTTCAAAACTCGCTTTGAGGGTTTTGGGCCCAAAACATTTTCAAAATGGGCTTTTCAAAATATGGGCTTTTATAAAAGGTTTCAAAGTTATCTTGGCATGGCATCCGATTCTCATTCAAGTCCACTGTAAGTACTGAGATTTGAAGTGATTTGTTTGTATGAATTGGGCTTAGTTTAGCTCAGAGAATAATATAGATCTGCTGACCCCAGGATTAGACTACTCAAACAATGGCATAAGACTTAAAACTGTAAACCCGTGAAATAAGTCGAAGTTGGCAAACTCGTAGCGCATGTCAGGAGTGGTATTCAAGGAGCTTGGTATTTAAGCCATTCGTGACTCACCTCCTCTCCACTTGAATCCTACCTGCGTAGCTACGGTTCACCTTACCCAAGAGGACTTGTTCACAGTTCAACTAATTATTAAAACCCGAAAGGTTTAGCTTGCTGTTTAAAATTCTTGGTTTTAAAATTTTCAAATTTACCTTTTGGTGTGTAAACCCTAAATCTAGTTTTGAACGACATTGTCTCGATTTACCCAAAATTACCAAAATGCCTAGTAGTAAAATTAAAAATAATTTCGTGTTGAAAATTACTTAAATGCTCCATCAAAATTTTCGAGATAACCCCAACTTTAATAAACTTCTCTCACTTTGCAAAAGTATCCACATTTTGTATTTCAAAATAATGCCCCGACTTTGAAATTTACAAAATTACCTCGTTGGTAAAACTAAAACGCCTCGGTCGTTAAATTTTCAGATTTCACCGACTTTTCATGAATATTCTTTACTAAATACTAAAAAAATAAATAAATAAATAAATAAATTTTTTGTGAAATGTTGTGATATTCGATTTGGGAATTTACGAAATGCCTCGATTTCCAAAATTACAAAATAAATTTCAAATTTTGCAACATACTTTGTTGGAAAAACAAAATTTCCAAGATAACCCTAAGACTTTGTAAATTTTGAAATATCTTTAAATTGGAAAACTATTTTCAAAATTTCACTGAGTTACTACCGATATACTCTTTTAGGAAAAATGACTAAATTACCCCGGTAGGTATGAAACTTGATTGCTCAAAGAACTTCGAAAACTTCTTTCAGATAAAATTGCCATGGTAAACAATGGAACCCAAATTTCTAATGCATAAAATTTCTAATCGATTAAATCGAGGCACTAGATATGCCTTCGGGCGGTCAGAGTCGTGACGCCAGAGAGGCAGTGATGGCGAAATTTCTAACCGATTGGGTCAGAGAGTACGTGTCATTAAATTTATCAATGAGTATTAATCGGACCGGAGGAGGTAGCGAAGATCGCAAGCTACACAAGGGTGTCGGCAAGTAAGGTGAACCGGCAGGTGGCTTGGTATCGCTATCTTCGTAAAAGCTTCGATAGCCGAGGAGGTCAAAAGAGCCGAGGGAATAGAGATAGAATAAGGAATCGGATGGAAGGAGCTCGGGATCGCGGAATCACTTGAGAGGTCCTTAAAAGACCAGGGTCGTAGACATCTCGCCGTGTTTCTAAGTTAGTTGTTGGGAACCCGCATCGTCTTGTGCTCATCCAAGGTATCATGTGGGCGAGTGCCGAATCTTGTTCGGCATGTTGGATGCCACCAAGTCGTGATCCGTTAAGCATTGTCCCTCGATCCAAAAATAACTCAGCAGTGGGTCAAAGTGTTGTGCGACGGTAGAGGTGGTCGAAATGACGAGAGGTCGGGTCCCAACCATGGAGGAAATGGTTTGGCCGGACCGTGACGCTTTGATTCGCTTCAAGGAGGATAGTGAATTTGGATGTGTCACAGTAAGCTTCTCTTGATTGGAATATTCTTGCTATTTTGTTCGCTTTGAAAATGTTTGTTTAAGTGTTAGTAGAGTATCTAAGAACTTGGGGTATAGACTTAGAAAGTACGCCTGAGAGTGGGTTAGCTCTGGAGATCGTGAGTGCTTGCAGAGTGTAAGTTTGGAGAGTTAGGACGTGGACCGTTAGTCTAGCCAAGTAATTTCGAGGATGAAATTATTTTAAGGAGGGTAGAATTGTAACACTCGGTTTTGGGCTATGCATGTTGGGTATAATTCAAGTGTTAGTAGGTTTTGGGAGTGCTGGATGAGTTTTGTTCTAAGAATGTTTGGATGAAAGGAAGGCTTTGAAAAAAAATTTGGATTTTTAGGTGGTAGGAATCTGCCAAGGTAGGCCTTAAGAATTATTTTGGTAATTTATGGCACAAGTAAGGCTTTGCAAGTGGTCATGCTGCCACTTAAGGGGAGAGGTAGCGCCAGGGTCTTAGGTTCGATCCAACAGGTTTGGGTTTTAATTTTTGGATTATGGCGCCACAGGATGAAAGTTAAAAGAGTAAGCGAATGGGCACAAGAAGCGCTTGTCTGTGGTTCTCGGGCACATATGAGTTGGAGGGATGAGGCAGGTTCAGCTTCAGGGAGAGATTTTTGGGTGACTTTATTTTATGCGGCATGAAATGGGCTAGGAAGGATTAAGATTAAATGATGGGGTTTTTGTCATAAAATCAAGGTGGCCGAGTGGCTCAGGCGTTGGGGTAAGGCTTAAGGTTGGTTTGGTCCAGTTCGAACTCGAGAGTGGCGCTGGAGTTTTATTTTTATTCTTTTTGATTTTGCAGAAATTGCAGCAGTGGATGGCACATGTAGATTAAATTGGAAGATTAGGATGAGCTTTGTTTTTATTCGTGGGATAATGGTTTGATTTTGTTTTTTTATTAAAGGATAAAGGTGGGATATTGTTGTATTTTGAATTGATTTTAAGTGGTTGGTCGAGTGAATTAGGAGATTTGTTAATTCAAATTATTTTGAATTTAGTGCGTGAGCTTTTGAGGTGGTGGCCGAATGTTGGTAAGTTTTGGGAGTGGTCGGTTGTGGTATTTGAGAGGGGTAGGTTTAATTTCTTTTTGGTATTTTTGTGTGAGTTTCCATCTTGTTTTTAAAGTCAAAAGCCAAATTTTTATTTTTCCTTTGATGTTATCTTTGAAACCGAGATTCCTAAAAGCATATACTTCAGCCGATTTTGTGTTTTGTTCTTTAATTTTTGTTGTCAAACTAGCTACCTTTTCCTTGTCATATTTCCATTTCTTCCTCTTAACCCATTTGTGCTTAATCTCTCATTTATTTCTTAACCAATTTGCTTTCCTTACTTCTAATATTTATCTCCCTATTTCTTGTGTACCAAAACCTTGCCTTCACTTCCCATCTTCTGTTCTTCCACTCAAACCGAACATATGTATGTTAAGCACTTAAAACCGATTCTTCCTTGTGACTAAAATATTGGCTAATCTCCCTTTCCTTTAGTTCTACTCTCATAGAAGGTGTGGTGTGGATCATTTTGGGGTTTCATTTCCAATCGTTGGAGAAGGTTTATAGGTAAGCGTAATGCTTATGGTCTTCCTTCGTCTTTCGCCATCTTCAAGGGGTAAGTGTTGGTTTTGGGTGTTTGCTTGATATGGCTAATTTGGTTGGAATCTTTGTCATAGGACATCCGGATTCAAAGCAACAAGCGTAGCCTCGCTTCTTTGGTTGATCTGGGTAAGTGATGGTAAGGGATTGCTTTATCGGTCTATTCATTTGGTATTGGTAAGTCGTAGGCTATTACTTTGGTTGGTTGTCGATTGTAGGCAAGAAGTGAGAGCACTGGTGGGCTAGTGCAAAAGAGCGCAGGAGCGAGGTTGTTAGATCGATTCTTGGTTAAGGCCGTGTGTACACACACACTCTTCTAGTAATTTATGTGCTTATTAAATTGTGTGTATACTTACACACTTATCGGTTATGGTATTTATATATATGATGTGTGTGGTTGGTTCCATGGAAAGGTGGATTGAATACCATTATGGTATAGGCACGGTCGTAAGTCCTCATATGATGCTTTTGGTAAGCATAATGTATCTCACGTGTGCTATGATATTGGATGGCGATAAATAATATGTATGTTAACTAATCAAGCATGGGTATAAGTCCGTTAAAATGCATATCATCATTATCTATGGGTTGTACGGTGGAGGGGCAGTGATGTTTTGTCGACGAGCACCGTTGTTTTGGTAACACACCGTGACTACTCGGCCACCAGAGGTTTGGTACCTCCGAGGTTTGGCACCTCATACGACTTGTCCCTCGTGGTTAACACCACCGTGGGTTGGCCCCACTTTTGAGACACGGATCGCCAGTGATTTGGTATCACCGCGGGTTGGGCCCCATCAATTGATTTGTGACTTCGCTCACCAGCTGTTTGGTAACACTGTGTCTTCTGACACCGTGAGGTTTGGCACCCAAAGGATTGGGCATCACATCTCGGACTATACGTCACTGGTTTAGCACCACCTGGTTTGGTACCACACGGGTAGAAAAGGTGTATGGACGGTTAGGATTGGGTATATGATTTGGATGCATGATGATCATGATTATGTTTGAATGTGATATTTGCTAATCCGGAAAAAGGGTAGCACACCGAGTCTTGGTGACTCACCTTTTCCTTTAACATTTTCGTAGTGCATAAAGTCGACCGGATCGAGAGAGGACAAGGTATCTATGTCAAGATGAAGATTTGTTATATTATGCTTGTTTTTGCACGCCTGCTCCTAAAAAGCCAGATAGGAGCACGGTGGACCGCATAGCGTGGTCCGCCCATGCTACATAAGTCAAGATCTTAGCACGGCCGTGAGGCACGATCGTGCTATTTTTGTTGGTGCCCGTCATCTGTGGGTGGTTGGATCCGTGACGTTGGGGTGGTTGGGTGACTTGACTTGCACTGCCTCTGTCGGTGTGGTGGTTCGGTGGTCCACACGGCCACGTGCACGGCCATGTAAAGTGTGGCTCGGAAACTTGCATCTTTATTTTAATTGTGAGAGAGAAGAGAGAAAAGAAAAGAAAAGAAAAATAATTTTGAGAAATAAAAAGTGTTAGCGCTCGGGTTGCCTCCCAGAAACGATGTTTATGGTCTTAAGCTAGACTGTCTTAGGCTTTGAAAATTTAGAGAGGTTTAAAGGTTTGAATATTTTCCTCTTCTCGACAGCTTTTATTTTGTGACAACATTTAGGTCAAGAAGAGTTTACCTTGAAATTGTTGAACATTGGATTGCTTACCTCGACTATTTTGTGTGGAAAACATTGTGTACCGAAGGAGTATTTCTTCCTATTTCTTCGATTCATTGAACTGATGTAAGGATCGGCTTTATCTAACAAAGACTTGATCTTCTATTTTAAAGTGATTTGATGTCCCTATGAGCTCTTCTCCGTGGTTCCTCGTGTTTTATTTCGTGTGGATCCGACTTTTCTTTGGTGTGTATCTTCGCTCTTCTAAATTTTTGATCGTATTTATTTTGTGTTGGCTCAGTTTTGATGCTTTATAATGTTTCCTGCGATGAAGATTGAATAATTTGATTATATATTGAAACGACTTTCTTACCTTCATCTTCTGTGGTTCTGGCTGAGTCGAGAGCTTGAAAATTGACTGATTCATCTCCTACACGAAGTATGAGTTCTCCTATGGCAACATCAATTTTAGTCTTGGCAGTTACAAGAAAAGGTCTTCCTAAAATTAAAGGGATTGAATTTTCCTCATCCATGTCTAAAACAACAAAATCTACTAGGAAGACGAATTTATCAATTTTTACTAAAACGTCTTCAATAATGCCCCTAGGAATTCTAACAATTTTATCAGCTAGTTGGATACTCATCCTAGTTTGTTTGGGCTTCCCTAGACCTAGTCGCTTAAAGCAAAGGTATAAGGCATGACATTTATACTTGCCTCTAAATCAGCCTAACGATTATCAATAGTTAAACTACCAATTAAACATGGAATCATAAAACTCCCGGATCTTTTAATTTTTGCGGTAGTCGATTTTGTAGCATTCTTTGAGCATGTTGCGTTAAGTTCCACATGGTGCTCTTCATCTATTTTTCGTTTGTTTGTTAAAGTCGTCTTAAAATCTCCATGAGTCGGCATCCTAAAAGAGCTTCAAAAGAGGTAAGTTAATGTGTAATTTCTTTATTAGAAACTTACCAAATTGTTCCTCTGAATCATCTCTTTTAATGCTTCAGGATAAGGTATTCGAGGGTGGTACTCTTTAATTACCGATTTTTCTTGTGCTACCTCTATTTTACTTGTTTCTTCCTTGGTTTCTTGTACTAAGGTGGGCTGGCTACCTTTGTGTCCTATTGAGATGTGATGCCTCAGACATTCTTTTGGGTTTATTTCGTGTTACTTGGTAGACGTCCTTGTTGACGCTTACAAACAAGCTTTGTAAGTTATCCCACCGACCTAGTGATTTCCGACTTGTTCCTTGATTTCTTTGATCGATATTCCTTGGTTTTCAAGTGTTGTATCGCTTCTTTGAGAGCGAGCATCCGTGTTCCGCCATGAACTTTTTCAAAGATCTCTTCAAGACTCAAACTTCTTTTCCGGTGGATAAGGTTGATTTTGGTAATTTGGAAGAGGTTGTCGCTTTTGATTTCCTTGTCCTCCCACTAAAATTTTGGGTGGTTCTTCCAACTGGATTGTAAGTGTTACTATAAGGATTATTATTAGATCCGAAATTGTTACCTATATAGTTTGTCTACTGTTTTACGCTCTCCGGTTGGTAAGGTGGGTACTTTAATTTGCCACATTTCCACTCGCTTCGCATTGCATGACCGGATGTACCGTGAAGAACATAAATTATCAAGCTTTTTATTCATTAACTCCATTTGTGTTGACAACGTTGCCACTGCATCTATGTTAAAAACTCCGACTGATTTTGTCGGTTTAGCCCTTCTAATTTGCTATTGATAGGTGTTCAAAGACATCTCCTCAATAAAATCGTAAGCTGCTTTAGGAGTTTTATTATTCAGAGTTCCACCAGCTAATGAATTAATCGTTTGCCTGGTTAGAAAATTCACACCATTGTAGAAAGTTTGGGCTTGAAGCCACAAAGGTAATCCGTGGTGTGGGCATCTCCTTAGGAGATCCTTATATCTTTCCCATGCATCATATAATGTTTCGCGTCATTCTCACAAAAAAGAAGATATATCATTCCTAAATTTAGTCATTTTGGCTGGTGGAAAATATTTTAAAAGAAACTTTTCGATCATTTGATCCTATGTGGTGATTGACCCTCGTGGTAACGAGTTCAACCACTGCTTTGCTTTGTTCCTTGATGAAAAAGGAAATAACCAAGACGTATGGCATCGCCGTAAATGTCATTTATTTTGAAGGTATCACGAAATTCTAAAAATTAGATATATGAGTGTTTGGATCCTCATCCTCGCAAACTATCAAATTGAACAATTGTTGAATCATTTGTATTGTGTTAGGCTTTAATTCAAAATTATTAGCGCTTATAGCGGGCTAACAATACTAGATTCGCTCCGTCAAATTAGGTTTAGCATAATCATACATAGTAGTGGAGCATTCTGTTTTGTATATTTGGTGGATTGTTCTCATCCATCCCTTCAATAGGATTGGATCTTTGTTGTTCTTCTCTTTGATAGTTTAGGGCTCGCCTTATTTCTCTCGTGATTTCTGCGGTGGTAGCCTCAATGTCACTTTCAGATTCTAATGGTCCTCTCGATTTCTTCTAGTCATAAACTAGAGGTACCGATATGCAAAGAAAGAAAGAAATTTAGAAAAACAAAAACAAAAATATATGTATAAAAGAGAAATTTAAAAATACAAATAATGGCTAAAGTAATAGAAATAGAGCTTTCTTAATATTTTAGAGTTCCCCGGCAACGACGCCAATAACTTGATCGTGCCAAATAGTCGAGTTTTAATATTTATAAAGAATGGTCGAACACAGGTAGGCCGTGACAACAATAGAGGTAAGTGCACCTATCAAACAAAGAGTATAGCTCGTGCAAGAATATCTTATCGAACCCAAGGAACCTAAAAGTACTACTACTCACTTTCTTTCTATTATTTAGCCTAAATTATGGAGTGATTGGATTATTAAACTAACGAAATACTTAAACTAAATGCAAAGACAAAAGAATGAATTGGAGAAAGACTTTAAGAAAACTCGATTGATAAAGATGATACCTCGTGAAGAATCCACCTATGACTTCACTTATTATTTATCCCCCAAACCATATGATTTCTTTACTTAGCTTGATCCGTGAGACTCCTAACCTATATTAAACCCTCTCAAGGCGAATAACGCCTAACCTTAGGTTAATTAGTGGAACTCTGGTTCTCTTATAATAACCCCCTAAGGAAGCAGTAAATCGATCAATGGATTCCCATATTAGGTTTCACCCTAATCCGGTAAAATCTCGTAACCCTATCTCTAGGCGCCCCGATAAACTCTCAATTATGCTAGATCTACTCTTAGGCGGGGTCTATTTCTCCTCCACCAAAGCACATCATATTAAATTAAGCAACATAATTAAGAACAAACCAATTACTTATCATATAATATCATATAATTTAGAAATCAAATAACAAGATTAGGTATCTCGAGGGTTTAGTTCATAACTAAATATGAAAACATCTCAAGAGTAAAGAATAAACAAAACATAAGAAATCCTAAAACCCTCAAGGAATTGAAGGAGAGATCCTCCATCTTGAATGGAGTTCGACTTCTTGAGATGGATCAACTGGCTATCTTCAAGTGACTCCTAAAGATGAATGCTTGACTAAGCCTCCGCCAAAAAGCTCCCTTTAATGTCCGCTTGGGTTGTTTATATAGGCTTTGGGATGCTATACTTGGCTCCTAAGTATCCCCTTCAAGTAGAATTGCTATTAGGGTGTTTGAGTAGACTTAGGAGTATGTTTCTTTGGCTTCAAGCATCCAATTTCGAGTGAAATTGCTCATTCCCGAGGCAGGGGCACACCCATGGCACACGCCTATGTAATTTCAGGGTTGGGTCGTGCCTTGATTATGTCGTTTTGGGCATGGCCATGTAGATCACCAAGCACGCCCGTATGTGGTAATGAGATGATGCACGACCGTGCAACTCGTGAGTTTGGCCGTGCTTTAGGTAATCGTTGAGACACGGTAGTGCAGGCTTTGGGCCAGGCCGTGTTGGTTTCTTGCTAAGGCCCAATTACTCTGTTTTAAGCCCGTTTTGTGTTCTTTTTATCCTCGGGTGCTTTCCTGAGTATAAACATGAAAAGAAAGGATTAAAAGCACTTTTTACATAAATCAAGGGCTAAATCATCCAAAAGCATACCAAATATGGGGTTAAATTATGTTACTTTCACGGTTTATCACTAACCAATAAATAGCATTGCAAACTAAGCAAGAACAATTCACATTCCATGATCATACTTACTCATTTCATCTCTTACTACATTCCAACATATCACAAGCCAAATGCTCACATTATTTAACATACAACCCTGCACTTATCACCACATGATCTCATAAGACATCACTTAGCAATTTCAAAATAAATCATTCTTAGTAATTTCAAACACTCGGTGGTTTCGCACTTAGCCCACCATTTATCTTTAACAGGGTGGTATTGCAAATAGCCCACCAACAAAGATACTTACAGTGGTATCGCACATAGCCCATCGAATGATGATATAAATGATGGTATCGCATACAGCCCATCGTGAATAAGTGATAAGGTGGTATCACACATAGCCCACCAAATGATAATATTTCACATTCACATATCTATTTCAACATTCATACGAGAATTATTCATTATCCACCAATTTCAATCCATTTAAATCATAATTGTTCTCAATCATACAATGCACCAATAAGCATCAACATATATATATATATATATATATATATATATATATTTAAGATGCATCATTTACACATAAACTTACCTCTGTGCAAAATGCGTTAACTTGCAATTTAATCCGAAACCTTGCCTTTTCCCCGGTCAAGGTTAATTCTGCGTTCTTCTTGATCTATAATAACAAAATTCACTCATTTAAATCATTTTAGGATTATAATGCATCATAATCTCTACTTAGGCAAAAATGACCATTTTGCCCTTATACTATGGTAAAATTATGATTTTGCCCCTAGGCTCGTAATTTATTTTTCAACACATTTTCTTATTAAACAAGCGTAGGTAAACATTTATTACTCTTACAACTACTCATGATTCCAATTATTTCACGCATTTATTACACATTTTCAATCTTTTCATTCAAGTCCTATTTAGGTATTTTCATGCTAACACCTTTCATAAAAGTGGGTTCCCATCTCACTAACTTTCATTTTCTTCCATAAAAACTCAGCTAACAACATAAACTCTTTCATGGCAAGTCCCTAAACTTTCAACCATTTAAAAAATTAGTCCCCTCATTAGCTAGCTTAAGCTTTGGGGACTCCAAAAGTACAAAAATCATCAAAAATATCTCTAAAATCACTTACTTGCTAGAGAATATGTTGGCTGAAAGTTTGAGCTTAAAACCATTATTTCTTGATGAAATTTTGATAGGAGGAAGAGAAATGAAAAGATGATAGCTTTTCTTTTACTAATTTTATTTCATTCATTTAGTCACCAACTATCACCAAATTTTGACCAAATTAAATACCTTTGTCTCCCTAGTCTCTATGGCTGGTGAACACTTTATTAGTGGTCTAATTTAACTTTAAGGACTTCAAATTTAGTATTCTATGGCTATTAAACACTTCTACCTTGAAAAAAAAATAACTTTTGCACTTTATGCGATTTAGTCCTTTTTCACAATTTAGCATGCTATCGCTAAAGTTAAAGCGCCAAAATTTTCATATAGTCATATATTAATGTCATAACACATAAAATATCATCAAAATAATTTTCTTCAACCTCGGTTTAGTGGTATCAAAACCACTATTTTGACTAACCCTAAAATCAGACTGTTACAGTTTTAAAGGGAATAACTTTTTAATAAACCACGATCGAAAATAAACAAATGCCTACTGAGGTTTTGTACAAGTTTCAAATGGAAAGAAGTTCAAAATTTCAAGAAGGGTTTTCAATGAAAACATGATTTTCAAAAAACACTTCAATGTGACACGCCTGATTCATCTATAACGTCTAGGTCGGGTTTGGGGTTTTACAGGTGTAGTATTTATACTCTAAACGGTAACACATTTAGAGACGATCAAGTTTTTGGCATTATTTTCGAGGATTGAAACCTTTGGTTTTACCAACAAATTCATCGTGAATTGGGTAAATCCCAAAACTCTTAAAATGAGAATAATGAGAATTAACTTTTTTAAACTTTACATCAAAATGAATAAATCTAAGTTTTAGATTTAACATTTAATCTACCTCGTTAAAATAAAGAGCACGACACCTAATTTTCTTTTTTTTTCTCCATGTAATACAAGTTTTAGGAACAAAAGATTTGAGAATCTCTTACTTTTAGATTTCATTTTCTTTTGAAGAAAAAATTGGTAGCAAATTTACATTGGAATGGAAAGTAAGAGATTAAGATTACCAGATTAAGCAATTTGGGTATTCGGTATTTAATTGTATTTCTAGAAACTATTTGAGTGCTTTTCATTAACAAAGAAAAAAATCTAAAATAACAAAATAAAACAAAATATCAAATACAATTGCTTAATCTTGATAACCCTAGTTTCTTACTTTCAATTCCGTTGTAAATCTGCTTCCAATTTTTTTTGCTTCAAAAATAAATAAATAAATATGAAACTAAGAGATTGCCCAATTTTTCAGACAATCACTTTTAGACCTAGCCACATAGTTTTCTTTCTTTAGTTTTAAATTATTTTTTTTGTAGTCAGAATTCTTTCTATTGCAATGTGAAGACAATTGTGAGTGGAGATTGCTCCAGAACTGCACTTAAATATATTTATTCATGAGCATTCTCTTTACTCTTCTATTTTATTCTTTTATTTATATTTCATTCATATAGATAATTAGTGTTTGTATGAATATTGGAATAAATTATTGTGATTTATTTCATATATTGCATGTTTCGGTTATGGAACTGATTAATCGATTAATGAATTATTTATCCAAATTTCGTTGTTTATTTAAGAGTACTGAGTATATTAGGGAGTGACGTCCCTAGTAGAATATCTAGATAGGTGAGACCGGGAGGGTATCCTACCGAGAATAACTTGTGCCAAGCGGTGAGACCAAAAGAGTATCCGCATGCCTAATAAGAGACCGAATGGGTGGCTTAGATGGTAATCCTTAATGAAGATGAGACCCTTGTTTGTTTTTCTAAGGTTATTGCCTCCTATACTCCTAGTTAGACTAGGAGTTCGTTTTTCTAGTTGAAATAAACTTCTATAATTCAACAAGGGTCCTACCTTCTCTCCCTATAAATATATGGCACTAGTAGGGCTATTACCAAAACTTTCGTCTATAGTTATTTTGCCCAAAAATAGAGACTTTTATTCTCAACAAATTCGTATTGAAAATCTAAACTACAATGATAATTCTTAAAATGGGAATATATGAAAATTGAATTGTTTTAAACTTTAGATCAAAATAAATAAATTTAAGTTTTAGATTTAAAATTTAATCTATCTCATTAAAAAAGAGCACAACACCTAATTTTCTTTTTTTCTCTCCATGTAATACAAGTTTTAGGAACAAAAGATTTCAAGAATCTCTTATTGTCGGATTTCATTTACTTTTGAAGAAAAAATTGGAAGCAAATTTACAACTCGAAATGGAAAGTAAGAGATTAAGAATACCAAGATTAATTAATAATTTGGGTATTTAGCATTTGTTTTTCTTTTCGAAAAAAAATTACAGAGAATTTCACTTTAAAATATTGTGTATTCAGATTCAATTGTATTTCTTGAAGTTCTTTGAGTGTTTTCATCAACCAGAAAAAAAATCTCAAATGACAAAACAAAAACAAATATCAAATACGAATTGCTTAATCTTGATAACCCAGCTTACTTTTGATCCCATTGTAAGTCCGCTTCCAATTTTTTTTGCTTCAAAAATAAATAAATAAATATGAAACTAAGAGATTACCCAATTTTTTTAAGCTTAAATGCAACACCCCAAATCTGACCTAGATGTTATGGCCGTATCTTAAAGGTGACAATGCCTACTCAAAAAAAAGAGAAAACGGATTATTTGCTTTCCAAAATATTGTATATTATCGAGTTGATAAATTTGCAAAAAACACAATTCAATTCTTTCTTAGAAAACTTAGTCATTGCCAAATAAGTGTTTACAAAAAAACATTCACCATTAACAGCCAATATAAATTAGCTTCTTAATTTTACTTATTTTATTTTGAAAATAAAAAAATTATTTTGATTAGCATAAATCAGACGAATTATTTAAACCATTTAACTAATATCTGACAGAAAACCCAAAACAAAAAATAAATTCTGAAAATTAGTTCAAAAGTCCAAAAAGTCTAATTAATAATTAAATTAAACCATCTTATGTGAGAAAAACCCAATTCGAGTCACCGAGACGCCGCTAATCCCTAATCATGTGAACTATCTGAGGAGATAAAGTAAATGGGTGAGCTATGATGTAACAGCCCAATTTAGGGGCTAGTCTGAATAGTGGTTTTGGGACCACTAATCTGAGGCCAGAGAAAATTATTTTTATGTTATTTTATGAGTTAGAGTATGATTATATAAGTGCATGAAAATTTTGATGCTTTAATTTTAGCGATTGCATGCTTAATCTCAAAAAGGACTAAATCGCATAAAGAGCAAAAGTTTTATTTTACAAGCTAGAGGTACCAATTAGATATGGGATCTTAATTGGAGGCCCTTAAAGTGAAATTAGGCCTTTCTAAAGGCCATAGCCGACCATAGGGAGACAAGATGATTAAATTAGTCAATGTTTTGGTGCTGTTAGGTGATTAATAAATAAAATAATAGAAAAATAAAGAAAAGAAAAGTATCATCTTTTCTTCTTTCCTTCACCACCAAAAATTGGCAGCAAACTAAGGGGTTTGAGAGCTCAAAATTTCAGCAAGCTTCTCTCCTTGCAACTAAGTGCATTAGTGATCATTTCTTGATAAATATTGTATTTTGAAACCCCTAAAGCTTAAGCTTTCTAAAGAGGGGACTATCTTGCAATATGGTGAAAAGTTTAAGGATTTTTCATGTGAGCTTTCAAGTTTTTTGCTGCATTTTTATGGAAGAAAATGATTCATAGATGTGTAATAAACAACTTTTGTGAAAGGTGTTACCATGAAAACACCTAAATAGACCTTTTTGTAAAGGTTGTAAAATTTGTTATAAATGTGTGAAATGTTGGGTTTTTATAATAGCCATAAGAGAAATAAATGTTCACCTAGGGTCATTATAGGTAGAAATTTGATTAGAATCGATTACCGAACCTAGAGGTAAAATGGTCATTTTGCAAAAGTGTAAGGGCAAAATAGTAATTTTTCCAAAGCATGATTATTGAAATGCAATTATTAATGTGATAATTAAAATGAGCTAATTTTATATTATAAAGCAAGAAGAACCAAGAATCAACCTCGATCGGGGAAAGAGCAAAATATCGAACTAGATCGACAATCTAGCCTATTTTGAAATCGAGGTAAGTTTGTATGTGATAAATTCAAAATTTATGCTAGGACGTTTGAGAATGTTTGATATTATAATGATACATGATATTCTATGAAATTGAGTATTTGGTGTTAAATGAGAAAGATGAGAAAAGTTGAGATGGATAAGGTCCCGTGTAAGACCATGTCGAGGACATGGCCTCGGCACTGAATTAAAATCTCGTATAAGACCATATCTAGGATATGGCTCCTTATTTGAATGTGAGAATCGTATAAGACCATATCCGGATGTGGCATCGATACTTGATGTGAGGTTCCGTATAAGACCATATACGAGATATGGCATTGGTATTCAGAGGTAATCTTATGTAAGACCACATTTGGGATGTGGCATTGGCTTCGTGTTATATCAATGATAATGAATATACATCCTTGAGTATCCGTAGTGATTTAATGGGATAAATAGACCAGCTTGGAAATAGAAATGAGATTTGTATTAAAGCTATGTGACTGAGTGAATACAGGTATCCATCAATAATTCACGAGGAACATTTACGATTTGTGGCATGGTATGTGCCAGATAAGGGCAAGTACAAGTAAGTTATGGCAAAGAGCTTATGACTTTGTGTGTGGTTTTCTAATGCCATGGATGGATATTGTTATGAACTTATCGTTGCTATTTATTTTCATGCAAACTTACTAAGCTTTATGCTTACCCTTCTCATTTGCCTTTTCCTTGTAGTATTGCCAAGATAACTCGAGGATCGTGGGACGTCGGAGTTCAAAAATCACACTATCGACATCTCTTTGGTATAAGAAGTTATACTTATTTTGAGTATGGCATGTATAGGACTTGGGTATTTTTGTTATGTGATATTGATAGCCAAAATGTTGGCTATTTATGTTATCAAAGTCATTTTGTAAATGGTTTTTGGAATTGGGCTAATACATGACAAGTTTATTTATTTTCAATGGAGATGAAATTATGAAGTTTATGGTTATTTGGATGCTTTGAATTGAGTTCTTATAAGTGCCTTAGGGTCATGAGTTATGTTGAAATGAATTGGTATAAGTATGGTTGTTATATAGGGTGGCATTGGCTTGGAATATAGCCTTTTTAATGTCCACACGGGTAGACACAGGGGCGTGTGTCTAGGCCGTGTGTGACACACGGTCAGCCCAATAGGCGTGTTGATCGGCCGTGTGTCCCCTTGCATGCTTGGCTTGCAAGTCAGTATGCTCAGTAGTAAACACACGGGCAAAGACACGGCCATGTGTCTCAACCATGTGGGAGGCACGGCCATGGACATGGGCGTGTGCCTAGGCCGTGTGAAGTCTGCACCAAAAATTTGGAAGTTAATTCGACACACTGTTTAAGGACACGGGCTTGTACCTTGGTCGTGTGACCATAGTGAGGTGATGATGTTATAAATAGAATGCTATGGTTTTGGCACACGGGTTAGGACACGGGCGTGTCAAGGCCGTGTGAGGGACATGGGCTAGGGACACGGGCATGTGTTCGGCCTTGTGAAAACCCCTATAGGTTTGAATTAGAAAATAAATTCCATATGGACTAAAGACATGGGCGTGTGTGACCACACGACCTACCCAAACGGGCGTGTTCCATTTCACATGGGCGTGTGGCCCCTGTTTAGACAAAAAAATTTAAATGTACAAAAGGTTCGGGTTTGATTCCAAGACCCTCCTCTTGCATGTTTAAGGCCTCGTAGGCCCATAATAAGGATTCTTTGAAGGCAAATCGAAAGTTTAAGGTTGGAATGAAATTTTATAGCCCAAAGTTGCATGTTCAAGTGAGATAAGTCCAGCAATGCCTCGTAATCGGTTTCGGTGTTGAATACGGTTAAGGGGTGTTACATTTAGTAGTATCAAAGCTATGGTTTAGTCGATTCTAGGACTAACGTAGCATAAGTATGAGTCTAGCTATACATGCCATACGTAAGAGTAAATGTGTAATGATAGTATGACGGCTCCTGACGTTTTAAATTGTGTTTTTATATATAGTAATTGAATCCTGATCCCGATCGAACTGCAGCCGATGATGCTGCAAGTAATGCACCGGCTCTCACACAAGGGACTGCGCCAGTAAATAGTAGACCCGAGACCTTAGGTTAGGGAGAAGAGGCTTGAGAAGCCTTTCTCTATATGATGAGCAATTGGTACACTGAGTACATTCGAGCAAATCCTAATGCTCAACCCTTTCCACCCCTACCTATTCCTCAACTCGCTCTTGTAGCTCCTCAAGTGGTTGAGGTAGTGAGAAGAGGAAGGCCTCCAGTCGATAAGATCCGGAAACAATGAGCCAAGGAATTTCAGGCTAGTAAGGATGATGATCCGTAAAGGGCAGAGTTCTAGCTTGAGAATACCATCAGGGAATTCAATGAGTTGTCATGCACATTTGAAGAGTGCATAAAATGTGCGGTATCTCTCTTGAGAGATTCAGCCTATCAGTTGTAAAACACCCTTGTGTCGATGGTACCAAGGGAAAGAGTTAGCTAGGAATTCTTCCAAGAGGAATTTAAGAATAAGTATATTAGTCAAAGATTCATTGACCAGAAGAGAAAAGAGTTCTTAGAGCTAAAGCAAGGCCGAATGATGGTGACTGAATACGAACGTGTATTCGTAAGGCTTAGTAAGTATGATATTGGAGTCTTGGCGTCTACCAAGGCTATCATGTGCAAGAGGTTTGAGGATGGGTTAAATGCGGATATCCGTTTATATGTCAGAGTTCTGGAACTAAAAAAAATTTGTAGTGTTGGTAGATAGATCCTGTAAGGCAGAAGAGTTGTCTAAAGAGAAAAGAAGAGCTGAGATTGAGTCCCGTAACTTGAGAAAAAGGCAACTGAGTAAGTCATACCAATCCCCATCTAAGAAATCAAGGGATTTTGCTACTCGATCAGCCACTTCAGCTGGGTTTTCAAACCGAAGTAAGGGTAAACAGTTCTCGGGGTCTAAGTCTCGGGCTACTTCGGTTGCTAGTGTTGGAAAAGCACGACCGAGTAGACCGAAATGCCCACAGTGTGGCAAGCGTCATTCTGGTGAGTGCCGATCAAACAAGAAGGCTTGTTTCAGATGTGGGTCTCTAGACCATTTTATCAGAGATTGCCACGATGTGGACGAGAAAAAGAAGTCTCAGAATGCAAGACCGGGAAGTACTGCTAGAGGAAGACCACAGAGAAACCTGGGAAATGAGATGAGTAGCAAGAATTCATATAAAGAGCAGACTGCAAGAGTTGAGGGTAGAGCACCAGCGAGAACTTATACCATTCATGCTCTAGAAGAGGCGTCCTCCCCTGACGTAATTACGGGTACATTTTCTCTCTATGATACTCGTGTTATAGCTTTAATTGATCTGGGATCTACCCACTCATATATTTGCATGAAATTAGTCTCTAGCATGAGCATGCCTATAGAGTCGACTGAATTTGTAATAAGACTGTCTAATTCCCTAGGCAAATCTGTGTTGGTTGATAGAGCATGTAAAGGTTCCCCTTTGATGATTAGGGGATATTGTTTTCCTGCAAATCTCATGTTCTTATCGTTTGATGAGTTTGATGTCATCCTTGGGATGGATTGGTAAGTATTAATTTTTTTAGACATGGATGAGAATAGTGACGTACCTTTGATTCTAGGACGGCCCTTTTTAGCAACTGCCAGAATTATTATTGATGTTGATACAGGTGAATTAATACTTCGTGTAGGTGATGACACGATTACACTCCAAGCTCGTGATTTTGTTAAAACATCTAGTGATCGAAATGATTATACGAGTTCTGTTAATATGAGTAACCTTGCGACTCAGACTTCTTTGCATGAAACCCCTCAAAAAAATACGATGAAGCCATGATAAGGAGAAACCGAGAATACACGATGCAGAACCAAAGTAACCCCATGATGAGCATGTGGATGGAACAAACCAAATTAAGGTTGGGGACAAGGTATTATTAGATAAAATGGATCCACGTATTGCCACTTCAGAGCTTAATGCAAACGGAGCAATTCCTTTTACTGATCTTGAATGTCTTCCCATACTCAGATCTTGTAACACCTGGTTTAGGGGCTATGCATGTTGGGTATAATTTAAGTGTTAGTAGGTTTTGGGAGTGCTTGGATGAGTTTTGGAGGTTCTAAGAATGTTTGGATGAAAGGAAGGCTTTGAAAAAAATTTTTGGATTTTTAGTGTGGTAAGGGAATCAGCCAAGGTAGGCCTTAAGAATTATTTTGGTAATTTATGGCACAAGTAAGGCTTTGGCAAGGTGGTCAAGGCATAACTTAAGGGTGGGAGGTAGCGCCTTTGAGGGTCTTAGGTTCGATCCAAGAAGGCAAAGAGTTGGGTTTTAATTTTTGGATTATGGCGCACAGGATGAAAGCCTTAAAAGAGTCAAGGCGTAATGGGCACAAGAAGCGACTTGTCCGTGGTTCTCGTCGGCACATAGGAGTTGGAGGGGAGCGAGGCGAGTTCGGCGCTGGAGCAGCATTTTAGGCGTGACTTTATTTTATGCGGTTATGAGGTTTGGGTTAGGAAGGGTTAAGATTAAATAATGGGGTTTTGTCATAAAATCAAGGTGGCCGAGTGGCACAGGCGTTGGGGTAAGGCTTGCGGCGGTTTGGTCCTGTGTTCGAACACGGAGAGTGGCGTTGAGTTTTATTTTTATTCTTTTGATTTTGCAGACAAATTGCGAGGCGATGGGACGGCACATGTAGATTAAATTGGAAGATTAGGATGAGCTTTGTTTTTATTCGATGGGATAATGGTTTGATTTTGTTTCTTTTATTAAAGGATAAAGGTGGGATATTATTGTATTTTGAATTGATTTTTAGTGGTTGGTGGGAGTGAATTAGGAGATTTGTTAATTCAAATTATTTTGAATTTAGTGGCTGTGAGCTTTTTGAGGTGGTGGTAATAATGTTGGTAAGTTTTGGGAGTGGTCGGTTGTGGTATTTGAGAAGGGAGGGTAGGCCGAATTTCTTTTTTGGCATTTTTGTGTGAGTTTCGGCCAGTCTTGTTTTTGGTGCCGAAAGCCAAATTTTATTTTCCCTTTGATGTTATCTTTGAAACCGAGATTCCCTAAAAGCATATACTTCTAGCCGATTTTGTGTTTTGTTTTTTAATTCTTTTGTTGCGAAACTAGCTACCTTTCCCTTGTCATATTTCCATTTCTTCCTCTTAACCCATTTGTGCTTAATCTCTCATTTGTTTCTTAACCAATTTGCTCTCCTTACTTCTAATATTTATCTCCCTATTTCTTGTGTACCAAAACCTTGCCTTCACTTCTCGCCTTCTCTGTTCTTCCACTCAAACCGAACATATGTATGTTAAGCACTTAAAACCGATTCTCTTCCTTGTGACTAAAATATTGGCGAATCTCCCTTTCCTTTTAGTTCGCTCTTTGGCCAAATAGAAGGTGTGGTGTGGATCATTTTGGGGTTTCATTTCCAATCGTTGGAGAAGGTTTATAGGTAAGGCCGAATGCTTATGGTCTTCCTTCTGTTCTCTGTCCTCATCTTCAAGGGGTAAGTGTTGGTTTTGGGTGTTTGTTTGATGGCGTATTAATTTGGCTGGAATCATTTTGTCATAGGACATCCGGATTCAAAGCGATCAAGCGTAGCCTCGGTTCTTTGGTTGATCGTTGGGTAAGTGATGGTAAGGGATTGCTTTATCGGTCTATTCGTTTGGTATTGGTGTCGTAGGCTATTACTTTTGGTTGGTTGTCGATTGTAGGCAAGTGAAGCAAGAGCACTTGGTGGTGGGCTAGTGTGCAAGAGCGTGTAGGGCGAGGTTGTTAGATCGATTCTTTGGTTAAGGCTTACGTGTGTGTACACACACACACTCTTCTAGTAATTTATGTGCTTATTAAATTGTGTGTATACTTACACACTTATCGGTTATGGTATTTATATATATGATGTGTGTGGTTGGTTCCATGGAAAGGTGGATTGAATACCATTATGGTATAGGGCACGGGTCGTAAGTCCTCGTTATGATGCTTTTGGTAAGCATAATGTATCATTACGTGTGCTATGATATTGGATGGTGATAAATAATATGTATGTTACTAATCAAGCATGTGGGTATAAGTCCGTTAAAATACATATCATTATCTATGTGGGTTGTACAGTGAAGGGGCAGTGATGTTTTGTCTTGACGAGCACCGTGTTTTGGTAACACACCGTGACTACGGCCACCGAGGTTTGGTACCTCCAGAGGTTTGGCACCTCATAGCGACTTGTCCCCGTGGTTAACACCACCGTGGGTTGGCCCCACTTTTGAGACACGGATCGCTCGCCGGTGATTTGGTATCACACGATGGGTTGGCCCCATCAATTGATTTGTGACTTGGTCACCAAAGTGTTTTATTAACACGCTTGTGTCTTGGACACCGAGGTTTGGCACCTCCGGTGATTGGGCATCACATCTCGTGACTATACGTCACCGGTGGTTTGGCACCACCAAGGTTTGGTACCACACGGGTAGAAAAGGTGTATGGATGGTTAGGATTGGGTGCATATGATTTGGATGCATGATGATCATGATTATGTTTGAATGTGATATTTTGCTAATCCGGGAAAAAGGGTAGCACACGAGTCTTGGTGACTCACCTTTTCCTTTAACATTTTCGAGTAGTGCATAAAGTCGGACCGGATCGAGAGGACAAGGTGGCCCATGCCAAGATGAAGATTTGTTATATTATGCTTGTTTTTATATAAGTATTTTATTTGAAATTGTTGGGTTGTAACAAAGGCCATTTTATGTTTTTGGTATTACTTTAACTATGGTTTATTTAAATTAAATTGCTATGGGAAAATGATTTATGGGTTGCAACCTATTTATTCAAGTTGGATATTTTAAACTAGAGTTTTAAAATGAATGAGTTTTAAATAGCAAAGTTTATTCCAAAGATATGTTTTCCAAAATTCAAAAACTACGATGTTTAATTTTAAATCAAGAAGAATTTCAACCGTCTTTCCGCAATAGCATAACCAGATTCGGTCGTAGTGAATGGACCGGGTTTGGGGATGTTACGGTTTGGTATCAGAGCCCGGTTCAAAACTCAGCTTTGAGGGTTTTGGGCCCAAAAACATTTTCAAAATGGGCTTTTCAAAAATATGGGCTTTTATAAAAGGTTTTCAAAGTTATCTTGGCATGGCATCTCAGACCTCAATTCAAGTCCACCGTAAGTACTTGAGACTCTTTTGAAGTGATTTGTTTGTATGAATTAATTTGGGCTTAGTTTGGGCTCGTAGAATAGAATAATAGGATCTGTTGGACCCTAGGATTAGACTACTCAAACAATGGCATAAGACTTAAAACTCGTAAACAAACCTGTGAAATAAGTCGCCGAGTTAAGGTGTGGCAACCTGTGTGCGCATGTCTAGGAGTGGTATTCAGTGGGAGCTTGGTATTTAAGCAGTCCGTGTGACTCACCTCCTCTCCACTTGAATCCTACCTGGTGCGTAGCTACGGTTCACCTTACCCAAGAGGACTTGTTCACAGGCTGAACCAATTATTAAAACCCGAAAGGGTTTAGCCTTGCTGTTTTAAAATTCTTGGTTTTAAAATTTTCAAATTTACCCTTTTTGGTGTGTAAACCCTAAATCTAGTTTCGAACGACATTGTCTCGATTTACCCAAAATTACCAAAATGCCCCTAGTAGTAAAATTACAAAAATACCCCTGTGTTGAAAATTACTAAAATGCCCCGACTATCAAAATTTACGAGATAACCCCAACTTTAATAAACTTCTCTCACTTTGCAAAAGTATCCACATTTTGTATTTCAAAATAATGCCCCGACTTTGAAATTTACAAAATTACCACAGTTGGTAAAACTACCAAACGCCTCGGTCGTTAAATTTTCAGATTTCACTCGACTTTTCTTGAATATTCTGTTTTACTAAATACTAAAAAATAAATAAATAAATAAATAAATTTTTTGTGAAATGTTGTGATATTCGATTTGGGAATTTACGAAATGCCTCGATTTCCAAAATTACAAAATAGCCTACTTTTCAAATTTTTGCAACATACTTTGTTGGAAAAACAAAATTTCCAAGATAACCCCTAAGACTTTGTAAATTTTGAAATATCTTTAAATTGGAAAACTATTTTCAAAATTTACCACGAGTTACTAGATATACTCTTTTAGGAAAAATGACGAAATTACCCCTGGGTAGGGTATGAAACTTGATTGCTCGAAAGAACTTCTCTCGAAAACTTCTTTGCATAAAATTTGCCATGGTAAACAATGGAACCCAAATTTCTAATGCATAAAATTTCTAATCGATTAAATCGAGGCACTAGATATGAGTTCTAGGGGCGTGGTCGTATTTCTCGTGGACGCCAGTAGAGGCGGGATGGCGACCTCGGGCCGATTGGGTCGAGAGCAATGTCATTACCACACCGACTATTAAATGAGGCAATTAATCGATCGGAGGAGGTAGCGCAGATCGCAAGCTATCTTGGGTGCTCGAGCAAGTGGCGAGAACCGGTGGTCGTGGTATCGCTATCTTCGTGGAAGAAGCCCGATAGCCGAGGAGGTCAAAAGAGCCGAGGGCGGAATAGAGATAGAATAAGGAATCGGGATGGAAGGAGCTCGGGATCGTCGGAATCACTTGAGAGGTCTCGAAAAGACCAAGGGTCGAGACATCCGCTCGTGTTTCTAAGTTAGTTGTTGGGAACCCGGATCGTCTGTGTGCTCATCCGGAAGGTATCATGTGGTAAAGTCTTTGAATCTTGTTCGGGCATGTTTCGGATGCCATCCAAGTCGATCTGTTAAGCATTGTCCCTCGATCCAAAAATAACTCAGCGATGGGGTCAAAGTGTTGTGCAGCCTGGTAGAGGTGGTCAGCGAGCGACGAGAGGTCGTGGTCCGAACCATGGAGGAAATGGTTTCGGTCGAGACCGTGACGCTTTGATTCGTCGGAAGGAGGATAGTGATGTCTTTGGATGTGTCACAGTAAGCTTCTCTTGATTGGAATATTCCTTGCTATTTTGTTCGCTTTGGGGTGTTTTGTTTAAGTGTTAGTAGAGTATCTAAGAACTTGGGGTATAGACTTAGAAAGTACGCCTAGAGTGGGTTAGCTCTTGGAGATCGAGTCTTGCAGATGAGTGTAAGTTTGGAGAGTTAGGACGTGGACCGTTAGTCTAGCCAAGTAATTTCGAGGATGAAATTATTTTAAGGAGGGTAGAATTGTAACACCTGGTTTAGGGGCTATGCATGTTGGGTATAATTCAAGTGTTAGTAGGTTTTTGGGAGTGCTTGGATGAGTTTTGGAGGTTCTAAGAATGTTTGGATGAAAGGAAGGCTTTGAAAAAAAATTTTGGATTTTTAGTGTGGTAAGGGAATCGGGCAAGGTAGGCCTTAAGAATTATTTTGGTAATTTATGGCACAAGTAAGGCTTTGGCAAGGTGGTCATCTTGTGCAGACTTAAGAAATTTGGAGGTAGCGCCTTTGAGGGTCTTAGGTTCGATCCAAGAAGGCAGCAGTTGGGTTTTAATTTTTGGATTATGGCGCCACAGGGATGAAAGCCTTAAAAGAGCTGGGGCGCGTAATGGGCACAAGAAGCAGCTTGTCCAGGTGGTTCTCGTCTGGCACATATGAGTTGGAGGGAGCGGAGGCGCAGTTCGGCGCTGAGCAACATTTTGGGCGTGACTTTATTTTATGCGGTTATGGGCTTGGGCTAGGAAGGATTAAGATTAAATGATGGGGTTTTGTCATAAAATCAAGGTGGCCGAGTGGCACAGGCGTTGGGGTAAGGCTTGCGGCGGTTTGGTCCTGTGTTCGAACACGGAGAGTGGCGTTGGAGTTTTATTTTTATTCTTTTTGATTTTGCAAACAAATTGCGAGCGATGGATGGCACATGTAGATTAAATTGGAAGATTAGGATGAGCTTTGTTTTTATTCGGTGGGATAATGGTTTGATTTTGTTTTTTTATTAAAGGATAAAGGTGGGATATTGTTGTATTTTGAATTGATTTTTAGTGGTTGGTGGGGAGTGAATTAGGAGATTTGTTAATTCAAATTATTTTGAATTTAGTGGCGAGAGCTTTTTGAGGTGGTGGCGAATGTTGGTAAGTTTTGGGAGTGGTCGGTTGTGGTATTTGAGAAGGGAGGGTAGGTCGAATTTCTTTTTTGGTATTTTTGTGTGAGTTTCGGCCAGTCTTGTTTTTAGTCTTGAAAGCCAAATTTTTATTTTTCCTTTGATGTTATCTTTGAAACCGAGATTCCTAAAAGCATATACTTCTAGCCGATTTTGTGTTTTGTTCTTTTAATTCTTTTTTGTTGCAAAACTAGCTACCTTTTCCTTGTCATATTTCCATTTCTTCCCTCTTAACCCATTTGTGCCGAATCTCTCATTTATTTCTTAACTGAATTTGCTCTCCCTTACTTCTAATATTTATCTCCCTATTTCTTGTGTACCAAAACCTTGCCTTCACTTCCCATCTTCTCTGTTCTTCCACTCAAACCGAACATATGTATGTTAAGCACTTAAAACCGATTCTCTTCCTTGTGACTAAAATATTGGCCGAATCTCCCCTTTCCTTTTAGTTCTACTCCTTGGCCAAATAGAAGGTGTGGTGTGGATCATTTTGGGGTTTCATTTCCAATCGTTGGAGAAGGTTTATAGGTAAGGCCGAATGCTTATGGTCTTCCTTCTGTTCTCTGTCGCCATCTTCAAGGGGTAAGTGTTGGTTTTGGGTGTTTGCTTGATGGCGTATTAATTTGGTTGGAATCGTTTTGTCATAGGACATCCGGGATTCAAAGCAGTCAAGCGTAGCCTCGGTTCTTTGGTTGATCGTTGGGTAAGTGATGGTAAGGGATTGCTTTATCGGTCTATTCATTTGGTATTGGTAAGCCGTAGGCTATTACTTTTGGTTGGTTGTCGATTGTAGGCAAGTGAAGTGAGAGCACTTGGTGGTGGGCTAGTGTGCAAGAGCGTGTAGGAGCGAGGTTGTTAGATCGATTCTTTGGTTAAGGCTTACAGGTGTGTGTACACACACACACTCTTCTAGTAATTTATGTGCTTATTAAATTGTGTGTATACTTACACACTTATCGGTTATGGTATTTATATATATGATGTGTGTGGTTGGTTCCATGGAAAGGTGGATTGAATACCATTATGGTATAGGGCACGGGTCGTAAGTCCTCATTATGATGCTTTTGGTAAGCATAATGTATACATTACGTGTGCTATGATATTGGATGGTGATAAATAATATGTATGTTACTAATCAAGCATGTGGGTATAAGTCCGTTAAAATGCATATCATTATCTATGTGGGTTGTATGCAGTGGAGGCGGTGATGTTTTGTCTTGACGAGCACCGGTGTTTTGGTAACACACCGTGACTACGGTCACCGAGGTTTGGTACCTCCGAGGTTTGGCACCTCATAGCGACTTGTCCCGTGGTTAACACCACCGTGGGTTGGCCCCACTTTTGAGACACGGATCGCCGCGCGGTGATTTGGTATCACACGATGGGTTGGCCCCATCAATTGATTTGTGACTTCGTTCACCGGTGTTTTGGTAACACACTTGTGTCTTCGGACACGGAGGTTTGGCACCTCCGGTGATTGGGCATCACATCTCGTGACTATCGTCACCGTGGTTTAGCACCACCGGTGGTTTGGTACCACACGGGTAGAAAAGGTGTATGGACGGTTAGGATTGGGTGCATATGATTTGGATGCATGATGATCATGATTATGTTTGAATGTGATATTTTGCTAATCCGGAAAAAGGGTAGCACACCGAGTCTTGGTGACTCACCTTTTCCTTTAACATTTTCGTGTAGTGCATAAAATTCGGACCGGATCGAGAGAGGACAAGGTGGCCCATGCCAAGATGAAGATTTGTTATATTATGCTTGTTTTTTATATAAGTATTTTATTTGAAATTGTTGGGTTGTAACAAAGGCCATTTTATGTTTTTGGTATTACTTTAACTATGGTTTATTTAAATTAAATTGCTATGGGAAAATGATTTATGGGTTGCAACCTATTTATTCAAGTTGGATATTTTAAACTAGAGTTTTAAAATGAATGAGTTTTAAATAGCAAAGTTTATTCCAAAGATATGTTTTCCAAAATTCAGCAAACTACGATGTTTAATTTTAAATCAAGAAGAATTTCAACCGTCTTTCCGCAATAACATAACCAGATTCGGTCGTAGTGAATGGGCCGGGTTTGGGGATGTTACTGTCTGATCAAGGTAAATCATTCTAAATTCGAACTTTTAAGGTAAATGGTACTTGACTCAAACCTTATTTTGATAATAGAATTACTAGCGAGAAAAAGGAGTTTCAACTTCGTGAACCACCGTGATCGTATGAATCTTTAAATAAACGTTTCTCAAGAGGCAACCCGAGTGTTAACACTGCTAATTTTCTTAATTTTATTTCATGATATTTTTAAAAATTAATTAATTTCAAAATAAAAAATAAAAAAATGTTTTTTGACCCACACGGCCTGGACACACAGGAGTGTCCCAGGCCGTGTGCACTAAAAGGGGTCTGGCAGTGAGTTACAAGGCCTGGCGACATGGCGATGTGACCCACACGCTTGGATACACGGGCGTGTCCTTGGCCGTGTGGATACTGTGACTTAATTTTTCCAAAATTCAATAGAGACACGGCCTAAAATAGTCCACACGGGCGTTTCCTAGGCCGTGTAAAACCTGGAGCTATTTTTTTCATTTTTAAATCAAGTTAGAGAGTTAAACGGGCAAGGCACACAGCCCTGTGTGAGACACAGCCGAGCCACACGATCGTGGGAGAAGCGAAGGAGGCTTCACACGGCCTGGACTCATGGGCATGTGACACGGCCATATGGCTCAACACTGGCCCTTACGCGATAGTGTCCCCCTTTTTAAACCCTAAACCCTAACTTTTTCACATTACTCATCTTTCCCAAATTTTCAAGCACCAAAACCCTAGCCACCACTCACCTTTTGATAAACCGTAAAAGTAATATATTTTAATCTCACATTTAGCATACTTTTGGATGATTTATCCCCTGAATTGTGTAAAAAGGTGCTATTAATCTTTTCTTTTCATGTTTTATACTCAGGAAAGCACCGGAGGATGAAAAGAACGAGAAATAGGCCTAAAACAGACCAAATGGGCCATATCACGAAATCGGTACGGCTTGGACTTATGCCCACACAGCCGTGCCTCTTAAAGGGGAGTCCAAACACGGCCTGACCATGATTCACACGGCCGTACCTCACCAACAGGCTTTCACATGGCACAGCCACATTAAACATACTGGGCGTGTGCCCTAGTATGTGTCCCTCACCAAGAAAAGCAGTTCTACTCAGAATAGGGTACTTAGAGGCAAAGAAACACATTCCAAAGCCTATTCAAACACTCGAGTAGGAATTATACTTGAATTAGGATACTTAGGGGCCAAATAAAGCATTCCAAGAGCCTATATAAACACACTAAGCATAACCTTCAAAGGGGAGTTCGGCAGAAACCTTCCGCTGTGGCTTTTGTCGTGGCATTCAGCTAGGCTAAGGAGCCGAGTCGAAAAGGTCAGATTTGTGGGAATCACTCGAAGATAGCCAGTTGATCCATCTCAAGAAGCGAAATTCTACTCAAGACTAATGATTTCTCCTTTAATTCCTTGAGGAGTTTTAGGATTTCTTATGTTTTGTTTTATCTTTTCTTCGAGATGTTTTCTTTTATTGTTATGAGCTAAACCCTTCGATACGAAGGGATGAAACCTAAGACGGATCTTGTTATTGTTTTATGAACTATATGATAAATATTTGATTTGTTCTTAATTATGTGTTCTTAATCCTTGTGTTAATATTTCCGTGATATTGATTCAAGTTGAATGTGCTTAGATGGTGGAGCAAAAGTCCTGTCTAAGAGTAGATATAGCATAATGAAGCGGAGTTGATCGCGTGCCTAGAGATAGGGTGACGAGATTTTGCCGGATTAGGATGAAACCTAATATGGGAGTCCATAGATCGAGTTAATGTGATTCTAGGGGCTTTAATTAGAAAGAGATTTCAATTAATCAACCTAGGGTTAGACGTTATTCGCCTCGAGTGAGGGTTTTTTATAAATTAGGGAATCCTATGGATCAAGTCAAGTGAATAAATCATCTGGTTTAGAGTTAGATAACAAGTGTAGTCTAGGTGGATTCTTCCTAAGGGTATCGTCTTAATCAACTGAGTTTTCCCAACAGTATTTCCCCAATTCATTCTTTTTGTCTTTGCGTCTTTAGCTTAGTAGTTAGTTAATTTAGGTTAAACAAGCAATCACTTAATATTTAGGCTAAATTATAGAAAGAAGGTTAGTATTAGTACTTTTAGTTCCTTTAGGTTCGATAATCCGGTCTTACCTAAGCTATACTACTGGTCGATAGGTGCACTTGCCTTAAGTCGTTGTCAGAGTTAGTTTCCAAGTTCGATCATTCTCTTTATAAATTTTAAAACTCAACAAAACAACGATCAAGTTTTTGGCGCTGTTTCCGGGGAACTAAAATATTAAGAAAGTCCTATTTTTTTTACTTTAGCCATTTTTTATTTTCTGTAATTTTTTTTTTACTTTTCTAATTTTTCCTCTATATGCTTTTAGCAGATAATTTTAGTTTATAGAGAAGATGGCATTGAATAATTATCAGTGGCAAGTCATGAGGACAATTCCTACTAAAGCAACTAGTGTCTTCAACCTCAACGTACACCCATTAATGCAATATGACTCGAATCTAGGAGGCGTGGTGAATCCTGAGTACCCACCCTACGGATATGGCATGGAAAACGAGCAAGCTCACTATACGGGTAATTATTCTAGACCACAAAATAATTTTTATAGTGACACTTATAATGCAGGTTGGAGGTACCATCCCAATTTCTCGTGGGATGATCAAAATAGCCAAAGACCGGAACTCCCTCTAGATTTTCAACAACCACCTCACCAACAGGAAGAGGAGTCGAACATTAAAGAGATGCTAAAAAAAATCATCGCAGCCATAGATACCCGTCTCCAAGACACTGAAACCACCCTTAAGAATCAACAAATATCGATTGAAGGGATCAAGAACCAAGTTGGTGAACTTACTAAGTCAGTTGGGAAAATTACTAAGTTAGTTGGACAACTTGCTGTCGATCTCGTAACTACCACAAGGAAGCTTGCTAAGCAATCTGAAACTAACCCAGAGAGCAAAATCAAGTCATTTACGATCCTGAAGGGTTAGACGTACCAAACCAAAGGAAGAGCCTGTGGTAAGTGAAGGTAAGGTTGAGGTAAGCCAAGATTTACCAAACCCGGTAATTACAGAATACAAAGCTCGCGCGCTATACCCCAATGCGACAAAGAAAAACCACAAAGAGGAAAAATTTGGTGGGTCTCTTAAACTTCCAAAGAAATTTCATATTAACTTACCGCTTCTTGAAGCTCTTTCATAGATGCCAGATCCTAGACCTCGTGTCAATAAAGAGGAAATTCATCAGGAACGAAGGCTTTGGATCGATAAAATAGACGAGTGGAAAACACACTTTAATGGGAAACTAAGAATACACAAAGTGAAACCGAAGGAAACACCAGACGAGCTAATAGGAACAAAAAATCACTTCAAAATAGGGGATCAGGTATTGATGAATAAGGAAGACCCTCGAATAACCACTTTAGACATCAAAGCAAACGAAGGAATCGCCTTTAAAGTATTTAATGTCTTCCTATACGGGACAGTCTAGGTAAGCAATCCTAAATTTAGCACTTTTGAGGTAAGCACTACTCGACTTAAACTTTATATCAAAAACCGAGTTGATCGCATGAGAAAGGATTTTCACCTCCTCAAACCACCATGGCCATACAAATAACATGTAAGTCTAGCTCAAGACTTTAAACGAGCGCTTCTCGGGAGGCAACCCGAGCACTAACCCTATTTTTATTTTATTTATTTTTATTTTTATTTTTATTTTCCCTTTTTAGCATTCAAATAAACCAAAGGTGCAGATTTCTAGACCACACGGCCTTGCACACGACCGTGGCCGTGTCCGTGTGGGCACCACAAGTAGGTAAAGGGTGTGGATCAGAGACGTGTGTATGGACAAAATTTTCCCCAAAACATGGGCGCGATCTCTATTTACACCCCTTCTTACTTTTTCCTTTCTAGTTGTCTTTCTTCTTTCATTTTCCATTATTTACTTCTATTTTATTTTTATTTTTATTTTTATTTTTATTTTATTTATTATTTTCTTCTTATTCTTCATGCAATTTATATTTAGCTTAGGATACAATAAAATCAGAACGGCTGCTTCGAGGATTCAATTTCAAACGGTTTGAGACGCTTCCCCACGTTCACCTACAATCTTATCCGGTTTCTTTTCAATGACTTCATCCAAAATTCAGGAAGTTTCACTTCTCTCCCCGTCTTATGATTTTATGATTATTTTGATATTATCTATCTTTGTACATTGAGGGCAATGTACATCTTAAGTGTGGGGGGCAAAAGTGCCTAACTTTTTGCATTATTCTCAAATCCCTAAATTATATCTAGTTCTTAAGTAATTTTCTTATATTACTAATTAGGATGAAATTTCTGACAATTTATGATTCTTATTGATATATTTTTGAGTAAGTCATAATTAAATGTGCATTGATGATTTATACTTTGAGATACTAGAGAATCAAGCATGATAAGTCTATTTTTCAAGAATAAAAAATTTTCTAGGTTGTCGAACTGAATTTGAATATTACCTTGAAGTTTGAAATTTACAGGGATTGATGTCAAATACCCATAATTTTCGTGAGATTTGAGCTTTTACAGAGCATATATTCTTTTCCATGCTCATTTTATTGATTATGAGTATGTCAACACTGAATTGTTATTCTAGAACTTGCCTCGACTATACATGTCAAGACCACATTTTTTATTTGATATACTGAGATGATAAAGGCACCTAGGTTTTAACCCACTCACTCCACTAAAAAGCCTACCTTCACAATTAACCCTTAGTGAACCCTTTGATCCTAACAACCCTTTTTATTGATTTACCCATTAATATTAACCCAAATCCCCGCTTGTATTTGTTATCACCATTTCTTTGACTACCCTTAATATTAACCCATAGAATTGATTTGATCAGTTGCCTAAATACTTTATTTTAGCTGATAAATTTCTTTCTTATATTATGTATTTATTGATTTGTTCTTAAAAAAATGAAGTACATTCATTATTAGTTCTATGTTCTAAAAGCTTGTACGTTTAAATTCAACATATTGAAGAAGAAGCTCGTATTATTAGTATTTTAAACTTTCATGTGATGTAATTATTCATGTTATCAGTTCATTTTTCTAAAGTTAGGTAACTTGTCAATTCAATCCCGATTTTTAACCTTCCAATTCAGCCTTTATCCACACCTTTAACCTAAGCCCTGTTACAACCCTATTAAAGACCTTTTGATTTGTGTATCATCTCATATTACAGTGGTGGAGATTTGATTTTCAGGCAAGTCTATGGGATTAACTTTTCAGGTTCGAATTATGAGTGCTTTTTCCTAAACCTTAAACACTTCGAGTGCTTTGAGTGAATCTTTAGTGAGGATGTCAATCTTTTTCGATTTTGAATTAAAGGTAATCATTTAGATAAGGGGAGACACCTATGTTTTCATGCAACAAATATATGACTTAGAAGTGTTTGAATCTTTAGGAGTCTTTGAGTTAAATTATCCATGTATAAATTATCTATGAATTATGATGAGGCATTGTTAATGAGAATTATGAATTGTGAAAATTTTGTTTTAATTGTAAGTTGAGAATTTTGCTTGAGGACAAGCAAAAGCTTAAGTGTGAGGGTATTTGATAAACTGTAAAAGTAACATATTTTAATCCCACATTTAGCATACTTTTGGATGATTTATTCCCTGAATTGTGTAAAAAGGTGCTCTTAATCCTTTCGTTTCATGTTTTACACTCAGGAAAGCACCGGAGGATAAAAAGAATGAGAAACGAGCCTAAAACGGACCAAATGGGCCATACACAAAATCGGCACGGCCTGGACTTAAGCCCATACGGCCGTGCCTCTTAAAAAGAAGTCTGAACACGGCCTGACCATGATTCACACGACCATACCTCATCAACAGGCTTTCACACGGCCTGGCCACGAAACACACGGGCGTGTGCCCTAGGGCGTGTCCCTGCCGTAGAAAGAGAAGTTCTACTCGGAATAGTGTACTTAGAGGCAAAGAAACACATTCCAAAGCCTATTCAAGCACCCGAGTAGGAATTATACTTGAATTAGGATACTTAGGGGCCAAATAAAGCATTCCAAGAGCCTATATAAACACTCTAAGCGTAACCTTCAAAGGGGAGTTTAGCATAAGCCTTCTGCCAGGGCTTTTGTCACGGCGTTCAGCTAGGACAAGGAGCCGAGCTGAAAAGGTTAGATTTGTGGAATTCACTCGAAGATAGCCAGTTGATCCATCTAAAAAAAACTGAAATTCTACTCAAGACGGTGGATTTCTCCTTCAATTCCTTCAGGGAGTTTTAGGGATTTCTTATGTTTTGTTTTATCTTTTCTTCTGAGATGTTTTCTTTTATTGTTATGAACTAAACCCTTGAGATACACAAGGGGATGAAACCTAAGATGATCTTGTTATTGTTTTCGAACTATATGATAAATATTTGATTTGTTCTTAATTATGTGTGCTTAATTCTTGTGTTAATATTTTCGGGATATTGATTCAAGTTGAATGTGCTTAGGTGGTGGAGAAAAAGTCCCTGTATAAGAGTAGATCTAGCATAATTAAGCGGAGTTGATCACACGCCTAGAGATAGGGTGACGAGATTTTTTCGGATTAGGGTGAAACCTAATATGGGAGTCCATAGATCGAGTTAATACGATTATAGGGGTTTTAATTTGAAAGAGATTTCAATTAATCAACCTAGGGTTAGACGTTATTCGCCTCGAGTGAGGGTTTAATATAAATTAGGGAATCCTACGGATCAAGTCAAGTGAATAAATCGTCTGGTTCAGAGTTAGATAACAAGTGTAGTCTAGGTGGATTCTTTCTAAGGGTATTGTCTTAATCAACTGAGTTTTCCCAGTAGTATTTCCCCAATTCATTCTTTTTGTCTTTGCATCTTTAGCTTAGTAGTTAGTTAATTTAGATTAAAAAATCAATCACTTAATATTTAGGCTAAATAATAGAAAGAAGGTTAGTATTAGTACTTTTAGTTCCTTTGGGTTCGACAATCTAGTCTCGCCTAAGCTATACTACTGTTCGATAGGTGCACTTGCCTTAAGTCGTTGTCAGAGTTAGTTTCCAGGTTCGATCATTCTCTTTATAAATTTTAAAACTCGACAAAACAACGATCACCTTTCTGCCACCATTCCTCTTTCTTTCCTTCGACGCCATCCTTCCACCCTTTGAGCCACGCACGAACCCCCCATTTCTTCCCTTTCTTTTCCCCATCTCCTCAATGCCGACCCACCAACCTTCCCTCATCTCAACCACGCATACTACTCATCCCGAACCACTACTGCTCCACCATCATCTCCTCGCCGGCCGCCACCATAATCTCACCGTTGGTCACCCACTATTTGCTCATTCTTTCTTTTTATTTTATTTTATTTGATTATTTGTTTATCATTTATTTTTATTTTATTCCTCTATTATTCTTCTTCTTATTAGTTATTTGTTTTATTTTGCTTTGATTTTAGTTTTCTTTTAAGTTTTATTTATTATTTTGTTGAATTACATTCTATTGACTTTCTCATTATTTTTCTTATTTCATTTGGTTTTGTTCTTTTATTCATATTATTTTTAGTCTAGAAAAGTATTGTTTTAGTAGTTATTTTTAGTTTATTTTGATTTCTGAGCCTCTTTTTATTTTTAGTACCATTATACTTGCTCAAGTTACAACTCGTTATACATCTTTTGGTATTTCTAAAATCTAATTCTTGTTTATTGTCTGTTCACTATCGATTTCTTTAATTCTTTTACTTATTGATATTATCTTCAATTATAGCATAGGATATTGGCTTGCTTCTATTATGCTCGGTTCATCTGTCTGCTTCATTTTGTTTTAATACTTGATTGTTTGACTTTCTTGTAGTTTCATCATGATGAACACTCATAGAAAGTCCAAAGTCACCGTCCCTGCTTCGAAAAACAGAAGACCCCTGGCACGACCTCCTCTTCAAGTGCTTCGTCGAGGCCCGCCACCCTTATCTCCGATTTTCATCAGGCCCCCAGGAGGAATTATTTCAACTACTTCAATTGCGACCACTCGGCTTAGACCGATGTATTGATTGGGCCGCTTTGGAGCAGGTCCACCTAGCTGATCTTGTTCGAGTTTTTATTACCACAGCCCCGTGGGATTAGTTTTTCTCCATCATTGAGCCCACCTACATGGAGCTGATTTTGGAGTTATGCTCGACCTTTACTCTCTAGCATGAGATGACAACTCATGACCAATCAGACACCATCACCTTCAAACTCAGTGGCTTGGTGCGCCATATGAGTGTCCCTGGGTTCGACGCTACTTTGGGACTACACACTGAGGAGTTTATGAGTGTCGAAAACTTCCTCCGCCTACATCGGCACATTTACTACTCGCCAGCTTGTTGTTGGACAGATCTTAAGGCAAGTATGACCTCTTATGATGCGAGTCACTCGAAGGCGACTTCTCTCCCTCTGGTTTTACGGTACACTCATGCCCTTTTATCCCGTACTTTGACCAGTAGGAAAGAGAGAACTGGAGTCGTCAGTACTACCGATGCATATTTTTTATGGAGCATGGCCACAGGGCATATTTTTTATTTAGCATACTTCATCACCTTAGCCTTCCGCCATCAGAATGACCACCACAGGAAGGGTCCCATATATTTAGGCCCTTATATGACTTGACTTGCTCGACACTTCGGTCCGCTCAATGCACTAGAGTAGTCCTCTACACTTACACTCGTTGGCCATATGTCCCCACAGGGAATCTCAAGCATGATTCATATGAGGATGATCGAGCGGCGTCATGGAGTGGATCCTCCTAAATATCAATTATTTCATTCTGATGCTCAGAATGAACCCAAGGACTTCACTAATGATGTTCCTCTCTATCACAAGGACCCACCTCAGCATCCACCTTTGAGTCACCACCCATATGTTCACTTGCTTCAAGCAGTACTACGTTCAGAGGTTCGACAATCTTGACGCGACATTACAACGGATTTGTCAGCATCTCCATATATCTTCTTTAGCTCCGACGACTCACAACACCGACACGTCTGATGATGAGGACCATTGAGTCCATTTGTTTTATTTTATTTTTATTTTTATTTTTATTTTTACTTTTATATGTTTATTTTTATTTTCTTAGACTTGTTTTTTTATATTTTGAACTATATTTTTATTTTTATGTTTGTTTGTAATTGAGTTTTAATCCCTTCATCTTCTTCACTATTTGAGTTTATTTTCTTATTAGTTTGCTCGAAATCGTTCTCTACATTTAGATTTGCCTACGATTCTACTTTTCACTATTCTAGGGATTTCATCCAATATTCAGGGCAGTTTCAGCTTTTCTCCTCTCTTATGATATTCTGTTTATATTGTGATTATCTATGTTTGTACATTGAGGACAATGTATATCTTAAGTATGGGGAGGTTATTGATATAATTATTAGAAAATCTCTGAATTATGTCTTGTGTTTAAGTATTTTTTCATACTACTATTGGAATGAATTTTTATCGATTTGTGATTTTCATTGATGTATTTTAGATTAAGTTCATAGATATTTGTGCATTGGTTGTTTTAAACTTTAAGACATGAGAGAATCAAACATGATAAGTCTATTTTTAAAATTAAATTTTTTTAGGTTGCTTCCTGAATTGAGGTATTACCTTGAAGTTTGAGATTTGCAAGATTGACATCAAAAGCCATAATTTTTTGTGAGATTTTGAGCCTTTAGAGCATATATTTTCTTGCTCATTTTATTATTGGTTATGAGTGTGTCAATATTTATTTGTTCTTCTAGAACTTGCTTCGATTATACATGTTGCGACCACACCTTTGATTTGATATACTAAAATGATAGAGGCACTTAGGTTTTAACCCACTTTTCCTTAAAAAGCCTACCTACATAATTAACCCTTAGTGAAACCCTTTGAGCCTAACACATAGTTTCTTGATTTACCCATTAATGTTAACCCATAACTCTTTTTTTTTTTTTTTGATTCGTTGAGAATTTTTCCCATTTTATTTACTCCCTTTTTGTCAAGATTTGATTTGGTTAGTTGCCTAACTATACTCTTTTGTTTCATTTGCTGAGTTATTTCTTATTGTTAAAAAAAAGAAAGATAAATATATATTCATTATTATTTAGTTTTATGATAATTGAGCTTGAACAGTTAAATTCATATTTTGAGAAGAAACTCGTGTTATTCTTGAATAGTTTTCGATTGATGTAATTGTTTTTAATTCAACACTTGTTTATTTTTCTAGTTTGGTAATTTATCAATTGGATCTCGATTCTAGCCATCTTTTTCAGCCTTTCTCCACACCTTTAACCTAAGCCCCATTACAACCACTTAAAGACCTTTTGATTTGTGTATCATCTCATTTTATAGTGGTGGAGATTTGATTTTGATGCAAGCTTGTGGTAATGACTTTTCATGTTTGACTATTGAGTGCTTATTTTTTTGAACCTTAAACACTTTGAGTGATTTGAGTGAATCTTTAGTGAGGATGTCAATTTTTGTCGGTTTTGAATTAAAAGTAATTATTTAGATAAGGGGAAATACCTATGTTTTCATGCTTTAAAAATGTTCGACTTCGATTGTTTGAATCTTTAGTGCTCTTTTAGTTGAATTATCAATGTATGATTATTTTTGAATTATGAAAAAACATTTTTTATGAGAATTATAAGTTGAGAAAGATTGATTTTAACTGAGAGTTGAGGATTTTGCTTGAGGACAAGCAAATGTTTAACTGTGGGGATATTTGATAAACCATAAAGTAACATGTTTTTAATCCCATTCTTGACTCGTTTTTGGATGATTTATTATGCAAAATAGTGAATTTGATGCTCCTAATCCTTTAAATTCATGTTTCTATACTTAGGTGAGCATAAGGAAGTGAAAGAAGCGAAAAACAGGCCAAATCGGACAAAAAGAGATGTTTTCAGGATCCACACGGCCTAGGCACTTCCACACGGGCTAGGCACACACCCGTGTGAGCCACATGGGCTGGCCATACTCCCATGTGTCAGTCCGTGTCGATTTCACACCCTACTTATCTTTTACGCAAAAAATCCCAATTTTTAGGGTTTCTGAGCATTCTAAAGTTTATAAATACACTAGAAGAGGACCTAAGAAAGCATGCAGAGAAGAACGAAGAAAAGACTCGAAGAACGCCACTGGATTCAACTCAGAAGCGGATCTCCTTTAAGATTGAAGATCTCTATTCAATTTCTTTAGAAATTTTATTGGGTTTCTTTATGTGTTGTTGTTATCCTAACTTTGAGATAATTTCATTCCTGATTATGAAATAAATTCCTTAGATACCTAGGGAAGATGAAACCTATGATGGATATTATTATTTGATTTTCTAAATTACATGATAAATACTTCATTTTTGTTCTCAATTATGTATGCTTCTTTCTTGTTTTAATATTTTTGAGATATTGATTCAAGTTTAACGTGCTTATTTCAGTGGAGCAAAAGTCCCTGTTTAAGAATAGATCTAGTATAATTGAGTGGAGTTGCATGCAATCCTAGAAATAGGATGACATAAATCTACCGGATTAGAGTCAAATCTAATAAGGGATTCCACATATCGAGTTAATGCGACAATAGGGGTTTTAATTAGAAAGAGATTTCAATTAATCAACCTAGAGTTAGTTGTTCTTACTCTCGAAAGAGATATTAACATAATTTAGGGATTTCTACGGATCAAGGCGCAAGTGAATAAATCGTTTAATTCAGATTCAGAATAATAAGTGAAGTCTAGGTGGATTCTTTCCTGGGTATTGTCTGTCTCATTGGTTTTATTCGATTATTTTCTTAATTCATTTTCTGTTGCATTTTTTTTATAATTAGTTTAGTTAACTTTAGATTAAAAACAATCATCCCATTTTATCGGCTAAATAATAGAAAAACAGTAATTACTAGTACTTTTAGTCCTCGTGGATACGATATTCTTGACTCACCATAGCTATACTATTGTTCGATAGGTACGCTTGCCTTCGTCGTAATTTTAGTTAGTTTAGTGACCATCAATATTGGAATAAAATATTGTGTTTTATTTCATATATTACATGTTTCGGTTATGGAACTGGTTAATCGACTAATGAATTATTTATCCAAATTTGGGTGTTTATTTAAGAGTATTGAGTATATTAGGGAGTGGCATCCCTAGTAGAATATCTAGATAAGTGACATCGAGAGGGTATCCTGTAACACCCCTTACCCGAAACCGTTGCCGGAGTCGAGCTCGAGGCATTACTAAACTTAACTACTAATTCGGGGCATAAAAATTGAAACTGTCCATCTGTGTAATGTTGACTAAATTAACTATAACTCGAGTTACGAAACTCAAAATTTAGATCCGTTAATTTTCCTTAAAACTAAACTCATATATCTTCTCACTATAATTTTTCCAGAATTTTTCATGTGGCCAATTAGTACAGTTTATTCATTAAATTTTTCCCTGTTTCACTGACCAACGGTTCTGACCTCTTCTAACCTAAATTCAAATATCTCATTGTAAAATTCTCAAATGTTGTTCCCACTTATTTCTATTGAAAATAGACTCACTAAGGAATCTATACATATAAATTATAACTCATAATTCATTTTGTACAATTTTTAATGAATTTCCAAAGTCAGAACAGGGGATTCTGAAATCAGTCTGACTCTATCTCACCAAAATTAAAATATCACAGAATATAAAATTCCTTTTCTTACTTTGTTTCTTTCATATAAAAATAGACACAATAAGCTTTAATACTATATCTTATTAACTTTCTAATTCCATTTCTCCTGTTTTTGGTGATTTTTCAAAATCACGTCACTGTTGCTAACTAAAAACTGTTTTATTGCAAAATATGGTTAACTAGTTTATAACATCTTTACCAAATTAACAACCAAATTCACTCATACTCTTATCTACCCATATGTCACAACCGAATCAACCAAATACACACAATAGATATCATGATTACCCTTCAATCAAGACATATAGCATAATAACCAAATGAACATAAGCCGCAATCAACAAAACCGTAGTAAAGCATTGAAGTTAGGCCATTTTCGCATGGCTTAATTTATACAAAACCAAAATCTAACATTTCAAATTTCAATCTAGCCTATACATGCCATAGGTTCAAAATTTAACTTATAAAACACCGAAACAATGATAGTGTGATAGACTTTGACGGTGATCCCGAGCTCAGAACTTGACTCCAAAATCTAATAAACAATGCAAACAAGCACATACAATAAGCTATCATAGCTTAGTAAGTTATAAGCAATTACATAACAACAATGCATTATATCATTATATTAGTAAGGCCAATTTAAAATAATCACAATCGAGGTTTATAACTATAACTATAATTTATATCACCATTTCTAAACCTTCACATTTCATAGCCCTAAGGCCAAACACACACACATTCAATAATAGATTTCACATCGATCTATAAATTACTTTCCATCTCAAATAAATACATATACATTTATACAAGTATACACATATATCACATTTTCTTAATTTCATGTGCATATATCACTTACCAATTTATTCTTGCATTTCAAACCCATATAAATCACACATTAATATGTATAATACATAATTTCATTTCAATAGTTAATACTTACTTTAATATCCAAAAGTTGATTTATCATCACATACCGATCATTTTATTTCGTTTAACACATTCATTAATCGATACACTTAAAGGATCAAGAAATCCACACTCGATGCAAAACCTTGTAACGTATCGCACACTTAGTGCCGTTACATTTAACATCTCGCACACTTAGTGCCAAATCCTTGTAACGTATCGCACACTAAGTGCCGTTACATAAATTTTTCTGCGCACACAATGCCATTCAACCGATCTCGCACACTTTTACGGTGCTCGGTGAATAAATCCGCACACACAGTGCCATTCAACCGATCTCGCACCATTCAACCGATCTCGCACACACGATTGCTCGGTGAATAATGTGAATAAATCCGCACACACAAGTGCCATTCAACCGATCTCGCACACACGATTGCTCGGTGAATAAATACGCACACACAGTGCCCTTAGCCGATCATTTCCTCAATCACATAAACATCTATAATTTCACTATCAATATTATCTATACCCAATTAAAACATCTATTATTCATAGTTCATTCTTCCATCTCAACCCATCATATTCGGCAACCATTACTGCACATATAAATATATATACATATCAAGGATAACTCTTATCAATTATCAATTGCCAACACATTCGGCTAACATACAATATATGAACCTAACCACCGAATTTAATACACCCAAAATTCTTCGCTATTTATTTTCACATATACTATCACCCAATGTAAATATATATACACACATACTTTTTTTTTCCATCTCAAATAATCAAGCTTAAATATTCATATATATATATATATATATATAACAACATCTCATTCGGTCAATAATTTTAAACAAAATTTTCTTCCATTTAACTTATGTTTAATAATATAGATCAAAATTGAATTAATCCAATTGCTTATAACTTACCTCGAAAGTCGACAATTTAAGCTTCCGGGCTATTCGTTCAATTTTGCCTTCCCCCGATCCAATCCCATTTTTTTATTCTTTATCTAAATAATTCCAATTTAAACTCAATAAATTTATATTCATTCAATTTGATCCATAAACACTTAATTTAGCAATTTATGAATTTACCCTAACTTTTACAATCTATACAATTTAGTCCCTAATACAATACTCACGAATTACTCAAAATTGACCCAACTTCCTTTAGGCCCGAATCATCCTAAGGACTGCATAAGTCCATATACTTCAATATTTTCTCAATTTGGCCCTTCCATGATAATATTTTCACAACCAAATTTTTAATTAGCTACATTCAATTAAGACCCAAGAGTAAAATATTTTCATCTAGCTCAAATCTCCCATTTACTACCAAAAATCATCCTAAAACTTAAGTTATCATCAATGGCATAACCAACATAGAAGACCATTTCACAAAATTAACACATGGGCTTTATAATAGGATGAACATTCATCTCAAAATGCAAAAATCATTGAAAACCCAAAGCTAAAACTTACTTAATTGAAATGGATAAGTGCCGAACCCTTGTTGACCTTCTCTTTTCTTTTTCTTTTACTAGTTTCGCTATGGAAGAAAATGATGAACATGCATAGCTTTCTTCATTATTTTATGTTTTATCCCACTATGTTAATATAATATATTATATTATTAATATAAAACATATATTTAACTTAACAAACAAACAAACACATGATATAATATCATCGTGCAGTCCACTACAAGTAGAATTGGGAAATTGCAACATAAAACCCTTTAATTTAAAAGACATATTAAAATAACCAACCAATTTAGAAAATAGCTAAATTTTTCTTACCTACTCAATTTAGTCCTTTCACTTAAATTAATCACTCAAACACACAAATTAATCTACGATATCATAACACATGCTTCAACATATAACATAAATATCGATAAAAGATTAAAACATTTTTTCTATCCGGATTTGTGGTTCCAAAACCACCGCTTCGATTAGGGTCGTAATTGGGTCATATAACTCTTCCCCTTAAGAATTTTCGTCCTCAAAATCTTACCGTTGAATAAATTTGGGTATCGTTCTTTCATCAAAGCCTCAAGTTCCCAAGTTGCTTCCTCGACCCCATGCTTATACCACAGTACTTTCACCAACGAGATTTTCTTATTACGCAACTCTTTCACTTCGTGAGCCAAAATACGAATCGGTTCTTCCTCATAGGTCAAATTAGACTGAATCTCAATTTCTGATGAAAAAATCACATGAGAAGGATCAGATCTATATATTCGAAGCATCAAAACATGGAAAACGTTGTTGATCTTTTCTAACTCAGGTGCAACATCAACCTGTATGCAACCGGCCCGATACGCTCAATAATCTCGTACGGCCTAATAAATCTCGAACTTAGCTTTCCCTTACGACTGAATCTAATTATCTTTTTCCACGGCGATACTTCAAGAACACTCGATCACCCTCTTGAAACTCTATATCTTTTCGTTTCAAATCCGAGTATGACTTCTGACGATCTGATGCGGCCTTTAAACTTTCTCTTATCATATTTACTTTCTGCTCAGTCTCCCTGATTAACTCAACCCGTGTATCTTGCTTTGACTCAACTCGGTCCAATATAAAGGTGTACGATATTTACGACCGTACAAAGCTTCATAAGGTGCCTCTTTCTTTTTTTTTTTTGTACGAAAATCCAATCAGAGGTAGATGTCGTTCCTACGTACCTTCGAACTCAAGAATGCAACATTTCAACATATCCTCCAGTATCTGAATGACTCGTTTAGACTGACTACTTGTCTGTGGATGGAAAGCTGTGCTGAAATATAATTTCGTACCTAAAGCATCATACAGTTTCTTCTAAAACCTCGATGTAAACCTCAGATCTTTATTCAAATTAATAGATATAGGTACACCATGTAATCTTTCAAATTGAGAAACATACAATTCAACCAACTTATCAAACGAGTAGACTGTACATATCAAAACAAAATAAGCCGATTTAGCCATTTAATCGACAGTAACCCAAATTGCATCTTTATTGCTCAATGTCAATGGAAAACCAAATACATAATGACTCTATAGCCTTTCCATTCAGGTATCATTATCACCGAAGCAACCTGGAAGGTACGATGTTCGACTTTTACTTGTTGATGATTAAGCATTTCAATGAAAAGTCGAAATATCTCATTTCATACCATACCACCAAGAAAATTGTTTTATATCATTATGCATCTTTATACTTCACGAGAGAAGACAATCAATTGTTGTGGGCTTTATTCAAAATCATCTGAATCAACATCTGAATTTCTCGGAACAAATATTTGGTTTCTGAATCTCAGACAAATTTCAGCATCAACTTCGAAACTCTAAATCAACCTTCAAATCACATTGGACCTGCTTTGCTAACAAATCATTATCAACTTTTTGAGTATCACTAATTTTGCTGAATAAATAGTGGTCTTACTTTTAATTCAACTATTATTGAACTATCATCAGACATAGCCATATACGCATTCATTGCACACCAAGCAAAAAGTGATTTTCGGCTTAAAACATCAGTAACAACATTAGCTTTTCTCGGATGGTAGTCAATCACAAGCTCATAGTCCTTTAACAATTCTAACCATAAGGAATCACAGGATATCTCGTGTGCTTTGCATTATTATACCTCAACTCGTCCATTGACACATAAATGAGGTTCAGAAATTCTTAGTTCAATTTAGGCTAAATCGAACTAATATTTTAATGGATAATGTCTTTATGCAAAAGAAAACTTCAACAATTGAACTAACTTTAATTTACCACAACATTTCTCGAGATAAGATTGTTCGATAGACATAATTACATATCAAATCCTCAAAAATACAAGTTCTACTTCCATACTATCCTTCAGATTACACATGTACATTTAAAGTTTATTTCCGATCTAGTGGATAGATTCAAACTCATATAACCCAGTTACATTTTCAATCAAATAGTTTCATATAAGATTAGACCACAGAATCGGTCTTTTCGAAGAAATCTTTTCTTCTCGTTAGAAAGAATAATCTAAACATATCTTTATATATATACTACAGTCATCAAATATAAATCATATTGTCATAATAGTATTATTGTCTTACCCGTGACAATAGATAATATCCCGGCTATTAACGAAGCATCTGAACCCAGAAGAAAATCAAATATGATTTGAACAACAACCATTGCAGAAGCACAACTTTTATAACTATTTCCTTCAAATGGACATCTCTTATAGATAATCACATAGAATCATGAGAAAACTAGAATAACTAAATTTTCATCTTCTGAAGCTACACTGAATATCAGAAAATTACAACCCATATAAAATGATATCAATTCCGATGATATTCCAAAAATGTCCAGAAAGAACAATATTACTCGTAAAAGTTGAAATCTACAGTAGTAGAAGCAATATAATTTTCACATATTTTCAACAGAACAAGAGCCAGCAGAAACAGAATATTAGCATTATACAGATTTCACCATCGTCTTTCATATCCGCACAAAGGAATAAATACCAAAGAAAAACATAACAATGTCGAATATAACCCCAAACAAACCAACGATACTTTCGTCTATTAATATGTTTAGCCAATGTTCTTTTATGATAAAAATTCCTTCTGAAATTAAACAATCACATATACTTCTGAGAATAAATATACACATAGAATGCCCAAAAGGAATCATAATAACTGTCCGACTATAACCACCACACTCAGTCCTCAATACAATTCAAACATTATTTCAACTGTCTAATTCTGCCATTAGAATTTTTCACATTATCCCTTCTCTAATGAAGCCAATTCACAAAAGCTTTTAACTAATATTTACCTTTATTCTTAGCACTTAATTCATATCCCAACTCAAATCATTAATTTCTGATCAAAACATTTCAGATAGCAATCACAACTCACATATCATAATCTATGTGCTCATATAATTATAACATTTATCAACATCAATATATCATACTCTTTGATCCATACCTTTATGAGTTTTAAACACATCATCAACACATTTCCATTCAAACATTCGAGTACACATTCCGTACTATCAAAATTAGCTCGGTTGAAAACTTATCTGTCTCATCAAAAAAATTTTCGTCAGAGTCAAGAGATATCACACTATCGCAGGTTAAATATGGCACGTATAGCTAGACTCACACGCGCTACTTTACTCCGAGAATCGACTAAACCGTAGCTCTGATACCAATCAAATGTAACACCCCTTACCCGAGACCGTTGCCGGAGTCGAGCTCGAGGCATTACTAAAGTTAACTACTAATTTGGGGCATAAAAATTGAAACTGTCCATCTGTGTCATGTTGACTAAATTAACTATAACTCGAGTTACAAAACTCGAAATTTAGATCCGTTAATTTTCCTTAAAACTAGCCTCATATATCTTCTCACTATAAGTTTTCCAGAATTTTTCATGTGGCCAATTAGTACAGTTTATTCATTAAATTTTTCCCTGTTTCACTAACCAATGGTTCTGACCTCTTCTAACCTAAATTCAAATATCTCATTGTACAATTCTCAAATGTTGTTCCCACTTATTTCTATTGAAAATAGACTCACTACATATAAATTATAACTCATAATTCATTTTGTACAATTTTAATGAATTTCCAAAGTCGTAACAGGGATTCAAATCATTCGCCTCTATCTCACCAAAATTAAAATATCACGAATATAAAATTCCTTTTCCTACTTTGTTTCTTTCATATAAAAATAGACACAATAAGCTTTAATACTATATCTTATTAACTTTCTAATTCCATTTCTCCTGTTTTTGGCGATTTTTCAAAATCACGTCACTGCTGCTAACTAAAAACTGTTTTATTGCAAAATATGGTTAACTAGTTTATAACATCTTTACCAAATTAACAACCAAATTCACTCATACTCTTATCTACCCATATGTCACAACCGAATCAACCAAATGCACACAATAGATATCATGATTACCCTTCAATCAAGACATATAGCATAATAACCAAATGAACGTAAGCCGTAATCAACAAAACCGTAGTAAAGCATTGAAGTTAGGCCATTTTCGCATGGCTTAATTTATACAAAACCAAAATCTAACATTTCAAATTTCAATCTAGCCTATACATGCCATAGGTTCGAAAATTTAACTTATAAAATACCGAAAACAGTCGATAGTGTGATAGACTTTGACGGTGATCCCGAGCTCGTAACTTGACTCCAAAATCTAATAAACAATGCAAACAAGCACATACAGTAAGCTATCATAGCTTAGTAAGTTATAAGCAATTACATAACAACAATGCATTATATCATTATATTAGTAAGGCCAATTTAAAATAATCACAATCGAGGTTTATAACTATAACTACAATTTATATCACCATTTCTAAACCTTCACATTTCATAGCCCTAAGGCCAAACACACACACATTCAATAATAGATTTCACATCGATCTATAAATTACTTTCCCATCTCAAATAAATACATATACATTTATACAAGTATACACATATATCACATTTTCTTAATTTCATGTGCATATATCACTTACAATTTATTCTTGCATTTCAAACCCATATAAATCACACATTAATATGTATAATACATAATTTCATTTCAATAGTTAATACTTACTTTAATATCCAAAAGTTGATTTATCATCACATACCGATCATTTTATTTCGTTTAACACATTCATTAATCGATACACTTAAAGGATCAGTAAATCCACACACTCAGTGCCAAAACCTTGTAACGTATCGCACACTTAGTGCCGTTACATTTAACATCTCGCACACTTAGTGCCAAATCCTTGTAACGTATCGCACACTAAGTGCCGTTACATAAATTTTTCTCAGCACACAATGCCATTCAACCGATCTACGCACACGATTGCTCGGTGAATAAATCCGCACACACAGTGCCATTCAACCGATCTCGCACCATTCAACCGATCTCGCACACACAGTGCTCGGTGAATAATGTGAATAAATCCGCACACACAGTGCCATTCAACCGATCTCGCACACACAGTGCTCGGTGAATAAATACGCACACACAGTGCCCTTAGCCGATCATTTCCTCAATCACATAAACATCTATAATTTCACTATCAATATTATCTATACCCAATTAAAACATCTATTATTCATAGTTCATTCTTCCATCTCAACCCATCATATTCGGCAACCATTACTGCACATATAAATATATATACATATCAAGGATAACTCTTATCAATTATCAATTGCCAACACATTCGGCTAACATACAATATATGAACCTAACCACCAATTTAATACACCCAAAATTCTTCGCTATTTATTTTCACATATACTATCACCCAATGTAAATATATATACACACATACTTTTTTTTTTCCATCTCAAATAATCAAGCTTAAATATTCATATATATATATAACAACATCTCATTCGGTCAATAATTTTAAACAAAATTTTCTTCCATTTAACTTATGTTTAATAATATAGATCAAAATTGAATTAATCCAATTGCTTATAACTTACCTCGAAAGTCGACAATTTAAGCTTCCTGCTATTCGTTCAATTTTGCCTTCCCCGATCCAATCCCATTTTTTATTCTTTATCTAAATAATTCCAATTTAAACTCAATAAATTTATATTCATTCAATTTGATCCATAAACACTTAATTTAGCAATTTATGAATTTACCCTAACTTTTACAATCTATACAATTTAGTCCCTAATACAATACTCACGAATTACTCAAAATTGACCCAACTTCCTTTAGGCTGAATCATCGTAAGGACGCATAAGTCCATATACTTCAATATTTTCTCAATTTGGCCCTTCCATGATAATATTTTCACAACCAAATTTTAATTAGCTACATTCAATTAAGACCCAAGAGTAAAATATTTTCATCTAGCTCAAATCTCCCATTTACTACCAAAAATCATCCTAAAACTTAAGTTATCATCAATGGCATAACCAACATAGAAGACCATTTCACAAAATTAACACATGGGCTTTATAATAGGATGAACATTCATCTCAAAAATGCAAAAATCATTGAAAACCCAAAGCTAAAACTTACTTAATTGAAATGGATAAGTGCCGAACCCTTGTTGACCTTCTCTTTTCTTTTTCTTTTACTAGTTTCGGCTATGGAAGAGAAAATGATGAACATGCATAGCTTTCTTCATTATTTTATGTTTTTATCCCACTATGTTAATATAATATATTATATTATTAATATAAAACATTTATTTAACTTAACAAACAAACAAACACATGATATAATATCATCTTGCCGTCCACTACAAGTAGAATTGGGGAAATTGCAACATAAAACCCTTTAATTTAAAAGACATATTAAAATAACCAACCAATTTAGAAAATAGCTAAATTTTTCTTACCTACTCAATTTAGTCCTTTCACTTAAATTAATCACTCAAACACATAAATTAATCTACGATATCATAACACATGCTTCAACATATAACATAAATATCAGATAAAAGATTAAAACATTTTTTTCTATCCCGGATTTGTGGTTCCAAAACCACCGTTCCGATTAGGGTCGTAATTGGGCTGTTACAACTCTTCCCCCCTTAAGAATTTTCGTCCTCGAAAATCTTACCCTTGAATAAATTTGGGTATCGTTCTTTCATCAAAGCCTCAAGTTCCCAAGTTGCTTCCTCGACCCCATGCTTATACCACAGTACTTTCACCAACGAGATTTTCTTATTACGCAACTCTTTCACTTCGTGAGCCAAAATACGAATCGGTTCTTCCTCATAGGTCAAATTAGACTGAATCTCAATTTCTGATGAAAAAATCACATGAGAAGGATCAGATCTATATATTCGAAGCATCAAAACATGGAAAACGTTGTTGATCTTTTCTAACTCAGGTGCAACATCAACCTGTATGCAACCGGCCCGATACGCTCAATAATCTCGTACGGCCTAATAAATCTCGAACTTAGCTTTCCCTTACGACTGAATCTAATTATCTTTTTCCACGGTGATACTTTCAAGAACACTCGATCACCCTCTTGAAACTCTATATCTTTTCGTTTCAAATCCGAGTATGACTTATGACGATCTGATGCGGCCTTTAAACTTTCTCTTATCATATTTACTTTCTGCTCAGTCTCCCTGATTAACTCAACCCGTGTATCTTGCTTTGACTCAGCTCGGTCCAATATAAAGGTGTACGATATTTACGACCGTACAAAGCTTCATAAGGTGCCTCTTTCTTTTTTTTTTGTACGAAAATCCAATCAGAGGTAGATGTCGTTCCTACGTACCTTCGAACTCAAGAATGCAACATTTCAACATATCCTCCAGTATCTGAATGACTCGTTTAGACTGACTACTTGTCTGTGGATGGAAAGCTGTGCTGAAATATAATTTCGTACCTAAAGCATCATACAGTTTCTTCTAAAACCTCGATGTAAACCTCAGATCTTTATTCAAATTAATAGATATAGGTACACCATGTAATCTTTCAAATTGAGAAACATACAATTCAACCAACTTATCAAACGAGTAGACATACATATCAAAACAAAATAAGCCAATTTAGCCATTTAATCGACAAGAACCCAAATTGCATCTTTATTGCTCGGTGTCAATGGAAAACCAAATACACAATGACTCTATACCCTTTCCATTCGGTATCATTATCACCAAGCAACCTGAAGGTACACGATGTTCGACTTTTACTTGTTGATGATTAAGCATTTCAATGAAAAGTCGAAATATCTCATTTCATACCATACCACCAAGAAAATTGTTTTATATCATTATGCATCTTTATACTTCCTGAGTGAACAGACAATCAATTGTTGTGGGCTTTATTCAAAATCATCTGAATCAACATCTGAATTTCTCGGAACAAATATTTGGTTTCTGAATCTCAGACAAATTTCAGCATCAACTTCGAAACTCTAAATCAACCTTCAAATCACATTGGACCTGCTTTGCTAACAAATCATTATCAACTTTTTGAGTATCACTAATTTTGCTGAATAAATAGTGGTCTTACTTTTAATTCAACTATTATTGAACTATCATCGACACATAGCCATATCGCATTCATTGCACACCAAGCAAAAAGTGATTTTCGGCTTAAAACATCAGTAACAACATTAGCTTTTCTCGGATGGTAGTCAATCACAAGCTCATAGTCCTTTAACAATTCTAACCATAAGGAATCACAGGATATCTCTGTGTGCTGCATTATTATACCTCAACTCGTCCATTGACACATAAATGAGGTTCGTAAATTCTTAGTTCAATTTAGGCTAAATCAGAACTAATATTTTAATGGATAATGTCTTTATGCAAAAGAAAACTTCAACAATTGAACTAACTTTAATTTACCACAACATTTCTCAGATAAGATTGTTCCGATAGACATAATTCACATCAAATCCTCAAAATACAAGTTCTACTTCCATACTATCCTTCGATTACACATGTACATTTAAAGTTTATTTCCGATCTAGTGGATAGATTCAAACTCATATAACCAGATTACATTTTCAATCAAATAGTTTCATATAAGATTAGACCACGAATCGGTCTTTTCAAGAAATCTTTTCTTCTCGTTAGAAAGAATAATCTAAACATATCTTTATATATATACTACAGGTCATCAAATATAAATCATATTGTCATAATAGTATTATTGTCTTACCCGTGACAATAGATAATATCCCGCTATTAACGAAGCATCGAACCGGAAAGAAAATCAAATATGATTTGAACAACAACCATTGCGAAGCACAACTTTTATAACTATTTCCTTCAAATGGACATCTCTTATAGATAATCACATAGAATCATGAGAAAACTAGAATAACTAAATTTTCATCTTACGAAGCTACATTTGAATATCGAAAATTACAACCCATATAAAATGATATCAATTCCGATGATATTCCAAAAATGTCCAGAAAGAACAATATTACTCGTAAATGTTGAAATCCACAGTAGTAGAAGCAATATAATTTTCACATATTTTCAACAGAACAAGAGCCAGTGAAAGCGAATATTAGCATTATACAGATTTCACCATCGTCTTTCATATCCGCACAAAGGAATAAATACCAAAGAAAAACATAACAATGTCGAATATAACCCCAAACAAACCAACGATACTTTCGTCTATTAATATGTTTAGCCAATGTTCTTTTATGATAAAAATTCCTTCTGAAATTAAACAATCACATATACTTCTGAGAATAAATATACACATAGAATGCCCAAAAGGAATCATAATAACTGTCCGACTATAACCACCACACTCAGCCCTCAATACAATTCAAACATTATTTCAACTGTCTAATTCTGCCATTAGAATTTTTCACATTATCCCTTCTCTAATAGAAGCCAATTCACAAAAGCTTTTAACTAATATTTACCTTCATTCTTAGCACTTAATTCATATCCCAACTCAAATCATTAATTTACGATCAAAACATTTCAGATAGCAATCACAACTCACATATCATAATCTATGTGCTCATATAATTATAACATTTATCAACATCAATATATCATACTCTTTGATCCATACCTTTATGAGTTTTAAACACATCATCAACACATTTCCATTCAAACATTCGAGTACACATTCTGTACTATCAAAATTGGCTCGGTTGAAAACTTATCTGTCTCATCAAAAAAATTTTCGTCAGAGTCAAGAGATATCACACTATCGCAGGTTAAATATGGCATGTATAGCTAGACTCACACGCGCTACTTTACTCCGAGAATCGACTAAACCGTAGCTCTGATACCAATCAAATGTAACACCCCTTACCCGAGACCGTTGCCGGAGTCGAGCTCGAGGCATTACTAAAGTTAACTACTAATTTGGGGCATAAAAATTGAAACTGTCCATCTGTGTCATGTTGACTAAATTAACTATAACTCGAGTTACAAAACTCGAAATTTAGATCCGTTAATTTTCCTTAAAACTAGACTCATATATCTTCTCACTATAAGTTTTCCAGAATTTTTCATGTGGCCAATTAGTACAGTTTATTCATTAAAGTTTCCCCTGTTTCACTGACCAACGGTTCTGACCTCTTCTAACCTAAATTCAAATATCTCATTGTACAATTCTCAAATGTTGTTCCGACTTATTTCTATTGAAAATATACTCACTAAGGAATCTAGACATATAAATTATAACTCATAATTAATTTTGTAAAATTTTTAATGAATTTCCAAAGTCAGAACAGGGGATTCCGAAATCATTCTGACTCTATCTCACCAAAATTAAAATATCACAGAATATAAAATTCCTTTTCCTACTTTGTTTCTTTCATATAAAAATAGACACAATAAGCTTTAATACTATATCTTATTAACTTTCTAATTCCATTTCTCCTGTTTTTGGTGATTTTTCAAAATCACGTCACTGCTGCTAACCAAAAACTGTTTTATTGCAAAATATGGTTAACTAGTTTATAACATCTTTACCAAATTAACAACCAAATTCACTCATACTCTTATCTACCCATATGTCACAACCGAATCAACCAAATGCACAGAATAGATATCATGAATTCCCTTCAATCAAGACATATAGCATAATAACCAAATGAACGTAAGCCGTAATCAACAAAACTGTAGTAAAGCATTGAAGTTAGGCCATTTTCGCATGGCTTAATTTATACAAATCCAAAATCTAACATTTCAAATTTCAATCTAGCCTATACATGCCATAGGTTCGAAAATTCAACTTATAAAATACCGAAAACAGTCAATAGTGTGATAGACTTTGATGGTGATCCCGAGCTCGTAACTTGACTCCAAAATCTAATAAACAATGCAAACAAGCACATACAGTAAGCTATCATAGCTTAGTAAGTTATAAGCAATTACATAACAACAATGCATTATATCATTATATTAGTAAGGCCAATTTAAAATAATCACAATCGAGGTTTATAACTATAACTATAATTTATATCACCATTTCTAAACCTTCACATTTCATAGCCCTAAGGCCAAACACACACATTCAATAATAGATTTCACATCGATCTATAAATTACTTTCCCATCTCAAATAAATACATATACATTTATACAAGTATACACATATATCACAGTTTCTTAATTTCATGTGCATATATCACTTACAATTTATTCTTGCATTTCAAACCCATATAAATCACACATTAATATGTATAATACATAATTTCATTTCAATAGTTAATACTTACTTTAATATCCAAAAGTTGATTTATCATCACATACCGATCATTTTATTTCGCTTTAACACATTCATTAATCGATACACTTAAAGGATCAAGAAATCCACACACTCGATGCAAAACCTTGTAACGTATCGCACACTTTGTGCCGTTACATTTAACATCTCGCACACTTAGTGCCAAATCCTTGAAACGTATCGCACACTTAGTGCCGTTACATAAATTTTCTACACACACAATGCCATTCAACCGATCTACACACGATTGCTCGATGAATAAATCCACACACACGTGCCATTCAACCGATCTCGCATTTTACGATTTTCGGTGATTAAATACGCACACAAAGGTGCCCTTAGCCGATCATTTCCTCAATCACATAAACAGATATAATTTCACTATCAATATTATCTATACCCAATTAAAACATCTATTATTCATAGTTCATTCTTCCATCTCAACCCATCATATTCGCAACCATTACTGCACATATAAATATATATACATATCAAGGATAACTCTTATCAATTATCAATTGCCAACACATTCGCTAACATACAATATATGAACCTAACCACGAATTTAATACAACCAAAATTCTTCCCTATTTATTTTCACATATACTATCACCCAGTGTAAATATATATATACACATACTTTTTTTTCCATCTCAAATAATCAAGCTTAAATATTCATATATATATATAACAACATCTCATTCGGTCAATTATTTTAAACAAAATTTTCTTCCATTTAACTTATGTTTAATAATATAGATCAAAATTGAATTAATCCAATTGCTTATAACTTACCTCGAAAGTCGACAATTTAAGCTTACGGGCTATTCGTTCAATTTTGCCTTCCCCCGATCCAATCTCGTTTTCTTTTATTCTTTATCTAAATAATTCCAATTTAAACTCAATAAATTTATATTCATTCAATTTGATCCATAAACACTTAATTTAGCAATTTATGAATTTACCCTAACTTTTACAATCTATACAATTTAGTCCCTAATACAATACTCACGAATTACTCAAAATTGACCCAACTTCCTTTAGGCCCGAATCATCCTAAGGACTATATAAGTCCATAGACTTCAATATTTTCTCAATTTGGCCCTTCCATGATAATATTTTCACAACCAAATTTTTAATTAGCTACATTCACTTAAGACCCAAGAGTAAAATATTTTCATCTAGCTCAAATCTCCCATTTACTACCAAAAATCATCCTAAAACTTAAGTTATCATCAATAGCATAACCAACATAGAAGACCATTTCACAAAATTAACACATGGGCTTTATAATAGGATGAACATTCATCTCAAAAATGCAAAAATCATTGAAAACCCAAAGCTAAAACTTACTTAATTGAAATGGATAAGTGCGAACCCTTGTTGAACTTCTCTTTTCTTTTCTTTTACTAGTTTCGCTATGGAAGAGAAATGATGAACATGCATAGCTTTCTTCATTATTTTACGTTTTTATCCCACTATGTTAATATAATATATTATATTATTAATATAAAACATATATTTAACTTAACAAACAAACAAACACATGATATAATATCATCTTGCCGTCCACTACAAGAAGAATTGGGAAATTGCAACATAAAACCCTTTAATTTAAAAGACATATTAAAATAACCAACCAATTTAGTAAATAGCTAATTTTTCTTACTTACTCAATTTAGTCCTTTCACTTAAATTAATCACTCAAACACACAAATTAATCTACGATATCATAACACATGCTTCAACATATAACATAAATATCGGATAAAAGATTAAAACATTTTTTCTATCCCATTTGTGGTTCCAAAACCACCGTTCGATTAGGGTCGTAATTATATTATTCTTGAAACACCCACACCCTACCCACGAGCCCGAATCGGATCTCGTATGTTTCTAAAGTAAACCAATTTGAGAATTTTCAAGATTAGAGAAAATTTGTAAAATTTTGGAAAAACTCTTATTTTGAGTTGGGCTTAGATTGGAAACCCATTTAATTAAATTTATAAATCCAGTTTTATTAAGGTGACAAAATAATTTTTAAGGTTTTAAAAAAAAACACTTAACTTTAATCATAATAGTTCGTAACATAATAATTTAAAGTGAAACAGAATAAGAAAATCCACTGGGCCTTATGGCCTTATTACATCAAATAAAACCCAAAAATGAAATTAAAGGTACTAAACATAAATAAATAAAGTCCAAATTTAAATAGAATCTTCAAATGGATCATGGCCACCTCAAGGTCTACCGTCCGGTCCGTCACTGTTCATCACCTAAAATATTTCCCAACAACGGGGTGAGTCGACAGACTCAATGTGCACACAATACTAACATTCAACAAATAAGGCATACATGTTCAAACATCAGATTCATATAAAATAAAGTATGATGCAACCCAAACCCAAGCCTAATGGTCCATCCGCTACACACCACCGTACACTTCGCCGGTCCACAGTGGGACTACTAAGTCAACCCTCCATCCGCTACACACCATCAAGGCGTCATTGCAATCGGCGTGCTCATCGCCCATATAATTTGTGTCATGAGACACCATATTCAAATAATATAACTGAAGTTACCAAATTCAGATAATGTAACCGGAGTTACCATATTCAAATATTTGTGACCGTAGTCACCATATAACGTTGGTGAGACCGAAGTCAACACCTTCTTCCCCTTTCACATAAATCCCGAATGCCCCAAAAATTAATAATCATGCATATAATTAAATTCACATTCATATTCGTATTTTCGCATGTTATAAAATAACATATTTCATAATCCTATCGGAAGTAGGAAACGTACCTGAGTACTTTTTGTACCACATTAGGGTACTTAGCCATATTCATATTCTTTTACACATTCATAAAAATAATTGCCACATGATAAATCGAAGGTTAGTATGCGTACACACCTCATTTGCTTAATAGGTTCCTTGAGATCTCGAAAATCCCGATCTATCCTTAGATCAGTTAACTCCTATATTCGCCATCATATAAGACACATTAATAAACCTATTTGGCTAATATCAAAACCAAATCCTAGTAGGATTTGTAAAAGGCTTACCTTGAGGCCGATTGGTGTTTATTCCAATCCGAAAACTTGGTTTTCCTTTACGATATTCTACCAACCTTGAATTTCAATATGGGTTAGTTTTCGCTTTTAACAATTAAAGAACTGATCTAGATAATCACACAAACATTGGCGAATACTTTTAGATGCTTACCTTAGGAACTTTAAATCCAAAAACTTCACCTTCCTCTTTCTTGAATCGGCCAAATCTTAATTCCACAATCCATTAGTTTTGATTAACTTGATTTGAATACCTAAGATTTGGCCTTGGCCGAATGTATGTATTCACTTACTTTGGATCCTTGATTCCTATATTCAGAAAAGTGTAGAGACCTGAGAAACCCCTTGTAGATTCGGCCATGAACAAGATTTGGGATTAGTACTTTTACTTTCGCCATTTAGAAAAGAAAAGAGAGGAAATTGAATGGCTTAACCTTACCTTGATGCCTTTAATCGATCGCTTCTTTACTTAGAATCACCAAAGGTTCGGTTACGAGAGTAGAAACAGAGAAGAAATTGAAGAAGAGAGGATGGTTTCTTGCTTAAGGAAAATTCGCGAGAGGGGAGAGAGTTAGCAAAATTTCGGCAAGGCTAGAAGAGATGAGAGAATAGTCTCAATTTTCCTCTTTTAACTGAAATTGCTAGACCAAGAGTCCATAACTTGGCCACTACTCCCCACAAGTGATAATATTATCTCCTTTAATTATCACCTAATTAAATTAAAAGTGTTTAATCCACCCTTTATCTCTTCAATTAAAAATCCTTATTTATCACTTATTTTATCATATATTTATGGAATTAAAATTCCTCTAATTCTAGAAGCTTGTGTCAGTCCAACCTCTTAGCCTTGGAAGCAAAATAAAACCTTCATTATTTGCTTTCCAAGTGACTCGAACTCGAGCCATTTCCATAAGCCCTAAGTGACATCTTGAGCCACTTTTCCAAGCCCGATTGTGTGTCAAATTTCACCAACTTTTTCTTTTAAGGCCCTCTTGCCCTTATTTCCTATTTTGGACTTTAAAATTTGTCATCCCGGCCTTATTTCCAAGTTTCCTAAAATTTTCGATCGGCTCTGTAACTTGCCATTTTTCTTACATCTTCAAGTTTCCAAAATGTTCGTGTTTCCAAAATGTTTAGGTTTCCAAAATGTTCAAGTTTCCAAAATGTTGATTTCCAAAATGTTCGTGTTTCCAAAATGTTTAGGTTTCCAAAATGTTCGTGTTTCCAAAATGTTTAGGTTTCCATTTTCATGCATTTCCGGTTTCCAAAATATCAACAATTTATTCTTCATGCTTAAACTTGTCATTTCATACAATCAAACCGAAAATGCATAGGCCCTATTCGGGATGTTACTGACTCTACCCCTTAAACAAAATTTCATCCCGAAATTTCCTAACTAAAATAATTGAGGGTATTGCATGTCGCATGGTCTCCTCTGACTCCTCTACGAAGCTTCTTCCGTTCCATGATTGCGCCATAGCACTTTGACTAGAGGAACTGTCTTCCTTCGTAGTACTTTCACATCACGTTTCAAGATCCGAATCGGTTCTTCCTCGTAGGATAAGTCCGCCTTAGCTCCACTTCTTCAACAGATACCACATGCGACGGATCCGATCGATAGCGACGTAACATGGACACATGAAATACGTCGTGCATCTCTGCTGCAATTCGTGGCAACTCTAATTAGTATGCCATCGGCCCAACTCGTTTCAAGACTCGATAAGGCCCTACAAACCTTGGGCTTAGCTTCCCTTTTCGACCGAACCTCATTACCTTCTTCCAAGGCGAGACTTCCAGGAATACTTGGTCTCCCACTTCAAACTCTATTTCCTTTCATTTAAGGTCTGCATACGACTTCTGCCTATCAGAGGCTTCCTTCAACCGTGCCCGAATTAGCTCAACCTTCTCTTCGGTTTCTGCCACTAATTCTGGACCCAAAACTCGACGTTCTCCTAACTCGGTCCAACAAGTAGGTGTTCTACACTTTCTTCCATACAATGCTTCGTATGGTGCCATCCGAATGCTAGCTTGATAGCTGTTGTTGTAGGCGAACTCAGCTAAAGGCAAGTAATCTTGCCAACTTCCTCGAAAATCCATTACACAGCCTCTCAACATATCCTCCAACACTTGTATAACCCGTTCAGATTGCCCGTCTGATTGTGGATGAAAAGCCGTAGTGAAGTCTAGCTTAGTGCCTAAAGCTTGATGAAGTGCCTTCCAAAATCGAGATGTAAACCTTGGGTCTCTATCAGAGATGATCGACATCGGTACTCCATGTAACCTTACGATTTTCGCCACATATAACTTAGCCAACTTCTGAAGGGAATAATCCATTCTTACTGGGATAAAGTGTACGGACTTGGTCAAACGGTCCACAATCACCCATACCGAGTCCTTCTTAGTAGGCGTAAGGGGAAGCCCACTAACGAAGTCCATGGTAATTCTCTCCCACTTCCATTGGGGAACTTCGATTGGTTGAAGTAATCCTGATGGGACTTGGTGTTCAGCCTTAACTTGCTGACACGTCAAACACTTCCCCACAAATTCACTCATATCTCGTTTCAGATCAGACCACCAAAATCGCTCCCTTAGATCTCTATACGACTTGATGCCTCCGGATACATAGCATAAGGGCTACCATGCGCTTCAGAAGAATCTTTTGTCTCAACTCCTTATTCCTCGGCATACGACTTTTCCTTGTAGCACAATACTCCTTCATCATTGACACCATAATCCTTTAATCCCCTTGTCAGACTTGCTACAACTTAGTACTTAAGTCGTTATCGATAACCGTCCCTCTTTCACTTCCTTTAGCCATGTGGGCACGACTTGTAATTCGCCAAGCAGACTTAGTCATCATACTGGACTTAAGTGTGCGAACAAAGCCCGTAGATCCGATACCACCTTCCGACTTAGGGCATCAGCCACGACGTTCGCCTTGCCCGGATGATATTCTATCGAACAATCGTAGTCCTTCAACAATTCCACCCACCTTCGTTGCCTCATGTTCAACTCCTTCTGAGTCAATAAGTACTTAAGGCTCTTGTGGTCTGTGTAGATAATCGACCTTTCTCAATAAAGGTAGTGCCTCCAAACCTTAAGGGCGAAAACCACTGCTGCTAGCTCTAAGTCATGAGTGGGGTAGTTAACCTCATGCGGCCTTAACTGCCGTGACGCATAAGCAACCACTTTGCCCTCTTGCATTAACACACAGCCTAACCCCGTATGCGAAGCGTCACAGTACACCACAAATTCTTTTCCTGCCTCCGGCTGAATTAACACTGGGGCTTCCGTCAGCACCTTCTTAAGCTTTTCAAAGCTCTCCTGCTGCTTATTCGTCCATTCGAAGGGTACTTCCTTCCTTAGTAACTTGGTTAAAGGCGCGGCTATTGACGAGAATCCTTCCACAAACCTTCTGTAATAGCCTGCCAAGCCTAAGAAACTTCAAATTTCAGCCACGGACCTAGGTGGTTTCCAATCCAACACTGCTTCGATCTTCCTAGGATCCACTCTTATTCCTTCTGTGGATACCACATGTCCTAGGAATGCCACCTCCTTAAGCCAAAATTCGCACTTGCTGAATTTGGCATAGAGCTTCTTCTCCCTTAATACTTCCAACACCACTCGGAGATGCTCATCATGTTCCTCCTTCGACTTCGAATACACCAAGATATCGTCGATGAACACAACGACGAACCTATCCAAGTAGGGTTGGAAAACCCGATTCATCATGTCCATGAACGCTGTAACATCCTGAATAGGGCCTATGCATTTCCAGTTTAATTGTATGAAATGACAAGTTTCAAGTACTATGAATAAATTTTGATACTTTTGGAAATCTAGAAATGCATGAAAATGGAAAGGAAAATGGAAATGAAAATGAAGATAGAAATGAAAATGAAAATGGAAATGGAAATGAACACTTTTGGAAACTTAGACATTTTGGAAACCCGAACATTTTGGAATCTTGAACATTTTGGAAACTCGAACATTTTGGAAACACGAACATTTTGGAAACACCGAAAATCTGAGCCAGCTTGAAAATTTTAGGAAACTTAAAATGACCCTAATGTCGAATTTCAGAGCCAAAGGGAACTTAGGGCCAAGTGACCCTAAAATATACAAGACATGACATTTGCCCCAATAACGAACTTGGAAATGTGGCTCAAGATGCCACCTAAGGTCTTAGGAAATGGCCCAAATACAAGAGATTTTGGGCTGAGTTTGAGTCATCCAGAAGCAAATAATGAAGGCTTTATTTTTGCTTCCGGAAATCGAGGTGGACGGCATGGGTTTCTAGAAAAGGAAGAATTTTATTTACATAAATATGTGAATAATAAGAGAGAAATAAAGGAGTTTTATTCACATAAATATGTGAATAATAAGAGATAAATAAAGGAGTTTTATTCACATAAATATGTGAATAATAAGGATAAATGAAGAATTATTCTTTAATTAGGAAAATAAGGAAGAGTGGTGGCCAAGTAAAGGATTCTTGGCCTAGTAAATTCGGCTATAAAAGGAGGGGACTAGGGCCATTCATTATTCATTCTCCTCTCTTTTCCTCCGCCAAATATTCTTCTTGAGCATCCATTCTTTTCTTCTTTTCTTTTAGCCTCCTAGCCGATTTCCTTCTAAGCCTATTATTCCTCTCTTCTTTCATCTTTGAAACCAAATACATAAGGGAATCATAGCTGATTGTTCATCAAGTCTCTAAGTCAATCTCGAAGGTTGAAGTGAAGGTGCAATCGATTCCTTCAAATAAGGGTAAGATCCAAGTTTAGTTTTCCATTCTTTTATATTCTAGACTTATTGAAATTTAGAGACTAATTTCGATTATTAATCTTGGCGAATCATGGAAGAAGAAATTCTTTTCCGAAGGTACACCATAGGCCACGTGTTCCCTAGTTATTCGGTGAATTTGAGATTTAAGATCCACAAGGTAAGTACCTAAAAGTATTCGCCAAAGCTTGTATGATTATCTAGATCAGTTCTTTAATTATTAAAAGGCCTAAACTAACCCATATTGAGATTCAAGGTTGGCGAATATCGTAAAGGAAAAATAAAGTTTTCGGATTTGTGTAAACACCAAATCGGCAAAGGTGAGTCTCTACAAATCCTACTAGGATTTGGTTTTGTTTAAGCCAAAAGGGTTTATTAATATGTTTTATTTGGTGGGCGAATATAGGAATTAATAGATCTAAAGTTAGATCGGATTTTCGAGATCTCAAGGAACCTTAATAAGCAAATCGGTGTGTACCCTTACTATCATTCGATATTATATGGCTAAATATTTTAATATATGATATGAATAATAATGTGAATGTGGCTATGTACCACAAATGTGGCAAAAAGTACCTGTGCGTTTCCTACTTCGATAGGATTGTGAAAATGTTATTTAATAACATGCGAATATATGTATATAAACATGAAATTAATTTAGTTATGCTATATATATGTTTTGGGGCATTCGGATTTATGTGAAAGGGGAGAACAGTGTTGACTTGGTCTCACCAACGAAGGTGTTGACTTGGTCTCACCAACGAAAAATGTTGACTACGGTCACATTGCGAAATTTGGTAACTTCGGTTACAACAGTGTCAAATGACACAACGTTTAAATTTGATTATAGTGTCTAATGACACAACGTGGAGAGTAGCGAATGGAGGGTTGACTTAGTAGTCCCCACGGTGTGAATGGCAGGTACGGGTGGAGAGTAGCGGATGGACCATTAGGATTGGGTTTGGGTTGCATCATAATTTCATTATTGTATGGACTTAATGATTTGAACATGAATGCCCGATTTATTGAATGATAGTATTGTGTGCATTGAGTCTGTTGACTCACCCCATTGTGGGATTTATTTTTCGGAGATGAGCGTTGATTTGACCGGGCGGTGGACCATGAGGAGGCCATGCTACATGAGGAAAATTTCATTTAGTTTGGACTTAAATTTTATTTTTAGTTGCTTTTATCCTATTTTGGGTTGTACTTGATGTAATAAGGCCTTAAGGCCCAGTGGATTATACTTTATGTTTGCTTATTGTTAAGTTTCATGCTAAGAACTTTATTGGTTGTATTTAATTAAATGGGCTTACAAAATCAAATAAATGGGTTTCCAATCTAAGCCCAACTCAAAATAATAGTTTTTCCAAAAATTTACAATTTTCTCTGAGTATCGAAAGTGATTTTGAAATCGGTTTACTTTAGGAACATACCAAATCCGGTTCAGGCTCGTGGGCCGGGTGTGGGGTGTTTCGATTTAATATCGAGCCAGTTTTAAACTCTCGGCTGTGGGCTAAGGCCCAAAACGTTTTCAAAGCGAGCCAAATGATTTTCTTTGAACATAAGCGAGCTTTTGGCATGGCCCTAAGTCTCCAACCCATGATCCACCGTAAGTACCCTAACTCTATGTGTGATTCGTGATTTATATAAGGGTAGAAAAGGCATGGAACGTAGAATAGAATGATAGGAACTTGAACCCTAGGATTAGACTACTCAAACATAAACACATAAGACTTAAATGCCTAATCAAACAAACCTATGATTAAGTCACCGAGCTAGGGTGTCGAATCATTGTCGCATGTCTAGAGTGGATTCAAGAAGAGCTTGGTATTTAAGCAGTCCTAGTGACTCACCTCCTCTTTACTCGAATCCTACAGTGCGTAAGTAACCGCTCACCCTAATCAAGAGGACTTAGTCACGGGCTAAACATAATGACTAAAACCCGAAAGGAACTAGCCATGTTTTAAAAAAAGAAGAGAAGAGAGAACAAAACAATGTAACCCTAGTTTTTTTTCCCAAACTTTTAAAACTTACTCTTAAATCTAAGAAAATTTATTTTACAACATTTTCTGAAAAACCCTTGATTTATGAAAATTACAAAAAGGCCCTTAGCAGTAAAATTATCAAAACGCCCTCGGTTTATAAAATATTCAACTACTCAACAGCTTTACCAAAATTTAAACATTTCATAAACATTCAAAAACCCTAATTTGTAAAATACCAAAATACCGTGATTTTGGAAAAGTTACAAAATTGCCCCTAACTTACAAAATTACCAAAATGACCCTAATTTTCAAATTTTGCAACATCCCCATCTTTGAAGGAACAACTTTGAAAAGAACCTCAAAGTCTTACAACTTTTGAAATACCCAAAATTTATTAAATTTTACAAATTTACCTGATTTGTGAAAAATTACCAAAATACCCTTGAGGTCAAAATTATCGAAATACCCTGGACTTCAAAATTTTTCCAAATTACCTCGAGATTTTGAATTTCCAAAATAATTTTGACAAAATCACCAAGGAACCCTATTTTGACAAATTACAAAAATACCCTATAGGACAAAATTACGAAAATACCGGGTAGTGGAAAACAACAACAACAACAAAAACTACTAACGTTTCTCCGAATGAACGCAAGTTCATACTTGTTTGATGGATGAATGAATGAATGGAAAAGATGTGTGTTGGTATGAATACGAAAGAACCACTTCAAAAATTCTTTCCATAAAACTTCTTGGCGGGTAATCAAGTAAAACAAGGACTAATTCATAAAACTTTTAATCATGACGTTAGAAAATGAGTTCTAAGGGATGTGAACTTAGAGATTGTGCCTAGAAAGTATGATGGTTCTATTAAGATCGAGTCTTGCAATAAGCATAGTGCGGTGAGAAAGATTGTCTGATGTCGATAAGTAATTTCGAGGACGAAATTATTTTTAAGGAGGGTAGAACTGTAACATCTGAATAGGGCCTATGCATTTCAGTTTAATTGTATGAAATGACAAGTTTCAAGTACTATGAATAAATTTTTGATACTTTTGGAAATCTAGAAATGCATGAAAATGGAAAGGAAAATGGAAATGAAAATGAAGATAGAAATGAAAATGAAAATGGAAATGGAAATGAACACTTTTGGAAACTTAGACATTTTGGAAACCTGAACATTTTGGAATCTTGAACATTTTGGAAACCTGAACATTTTGGAAACCTGAACATTTTGGAAACCTGAACATTTTGGAAACCTAAACATTTTGGAAACTGGAAAATACTGAGTAGCGAAAATTTTAGGAAACTTAAAATGACCCCTAATGTCAATTTCAGAGCCCAAAGGGAACTTAGGGCCAAGTGACCCTAAAATATACAAGACATGACATTTGCCCCAATAACGAACTTGGAAATGTGGCTCAAGATGCCACCTAAGGTCTTAGGAAATGGCCCAAATACAAGAGATTTTGGGCTGAGTTTGAGTCATCCGAAGCAAATAATGAAGGCTTTATTTTTGCTTCCAGAAGGCTGAGGTGGACGGCATGGGTTTCTAGAAAAGGAAGAGTTTTATTCACATAAATATGTGAATAATAAGAGAGAAATAAAGGAGTTTTATTCACATAAATATGTGAATAATAAGAGATAAATAAAGGAGTTTTATTCACATAAATATGTGAATAATAAGGGATAAATGAAGAATTATTCTTTAATTAGGAAAATAAGGAAGAGTGGTGGCCAAGTAAAGGATTCTTGGCCTAGTAAATTCGGCTATAAAAGGAGGGGACTAGGGCCATTCATTATTCATTCTCCCTCTCTTTTCCTCTGCCAAATATTCTTCTTGAGCATCCATTCTTTTTCTTCTTTTCTTTTAGCCTCCTAGCCGATTTCCTTCTAAGCCTATTATTCCTCTCTTCTTTCATCTTTGAAACCAAATACATAAGGGAATCATAGCTGATTGTTCATCAAGTCTCTAAGCCGAATCTCTGAAGGTTGAAGTGAAGGTGCAATCGATTCCTTCAAATAAGGGTAAGATCCAAGTTTAGTTTTCCATTCTTTTATATTCTAGACTTATTGAAATTTAGAGACTAATTTCGATTATTAATCTTGGCGAATCATGGAAGAAGAAATTCTTTTCCGAAGGTACACCATAGGCCACGTGTTCCCTAGTTATTCGGTGAATTTGGGATTTAAGATCCACAAGGTAAGTACCTAAAAGTATTCGCCAAAGCTTGTATGATTATCTAGATCAGTTCTTTAATTATTAAAAGGCCTAAACTAACCCATATTGAGATTCAAGGTTGGTAAATATCGTAAAGGAAAAATAAAGTTTTCGGGATTTGTGTAAACACCAAATCGGCAAAGGTGAGTCTCTCTACAAATCCTACTAGGATTTGGTTTTGTTTTAAGCCAAAAGGGTTTATTAATATGTTTTATTTGGTGGGCCGAATATAGGAATTAATAGATCTAAAGTTAGATCGGGATTTTCGAGATCTCAAGGAACCTTAATAAGCAAATCAGGTGTGTACCCTTACTATCATTCGATATTATATGGCTAAATATTTTAATATATGATATGAATAATAATGTGAATGTGGCTATGTACCACAAATGTGGCAAAAAGTACCCAAGTACGTTTCCTACTTCTGATAGGATTGTGAAAAATGTTATTTAATAACATGCGAATATATGTATATAAACATGAAATTAATTTAGTTATGCTATATATATGTTTTGGGGCATTCGGGATTTATGTGAAAGGGGGAGAACAGGTGTTGACTTCGGTCTCACCAACGAAGGTGTTGACTTGGTCTCACTAACGAAAAATGTTGACTACTGTCACATTGCGAAATTTGGTAACTTGTTACAACAAAGTCAAATGACACAACGCTTAAATTTGATTATAGTGTCTAATGACACAACGTGGAGAGTAGCGGATGGAGGGTTGACTTAGTAGTCCCCACGGTGTGAATGGCAGGTACGGGTGGAGAGTAGCGGATGGACCATTAGGATTGGGTTTGGGTTGCATCATAATTTCATTATTGTATGGACTTAATGATTTGAACATGAATGCCTGATTTATTGAATGATAGTATTGTGTGCACATTGAGTCTGTTGACTCACCCCATTGTGGGATTTATTTTTCAGGAGATGAGCAGTGACGGACCGGGCCGGTGGACCATGAGGAGGCCATGCTACATGAGGAAAATTTCATTTAGTTTGGACTTAAATTTTATTTTTAGTTGCTTTTATCCTATTTTGGGTTGTACTTGATGTAATAAGGCCTTAAGGCCCAGTGGATTATACTTTATGTTTGCTTATTGTTAAGTTTCATGCTAAGAACTTTATTGGTTGTATTTAATTAAATGGGCTTACAAAATCAAATAAATGGGTTTCCAATCTAAGCCCAACTCAAAATAATAGTTTTTCCAAAAATTTACAATTTTCTCTGAGTATCGAAAGTGATTTTGAAATCGGTTTACTTTAGGAACATACCAAATCCGGTTCGGGCTCGTGGTAGGGTGTGGGTGTTTCAAACGCTACTGGGCGCTCACAACCCAAACGGCATCACCACAAACTCAAGTGACCATATCTTGTCCTAAAAGCGGTCTTATGGATGTCACCTCCTTCACCTTCAATCGATGGTATCCCGATCAGAATCGATCTTCGAAAACACCGCAGCCTTCCTTCACCGATCGAACAAGTCATCGATCCTTGGCAAGGATACTTGTTCTTAATGGTCACTTATTCACCGACGGTAGTCTATGCACATACGCATAGTTCCGTCCTTCTTCTTCTTCACAATAAGACCGTGCTCCCCACGGAGACACACTGGGTCGGATGAACCCACGATCCAACAGTTCTTGTATCTGAGCCTTGAGCTCCACTAACTCTTTTGGTGCCATTCAGTATGGAGCGATTGACACAGGAGCTGTCCCCGGTAGCAAATCAATCCCAAATTCCACCTCCCTGTCTGGGGGTATTCCCGGTAATTCCTCTAGAAACACATCCACGAAGTCCCTTACCGTCCTAACTCCATTAACTCCTTCCTCCTTTCCACCTATCGCACTTACGAAAGCTAAGAACGCCTCGCAACCTTTCTTAACCATCTTCTCAGCCTTCAGTGCCGAAACTACATTAGACAAGTAATTCCTCCTTTCTCCGATCATTACTACCACTTCATCCTCCGGGGTTCTTAGTTCCATACGCTTAGTCAAGACAATCCAACACGGCTCGGTGTTTTACTAACCAATCCATTCCGAGTATAAGCTCAATCTCTCCGAAGGGTAACTCCATTAAGTCCGCCGAAAGTTTACTCCCTAAATCTCTAGGGTACATTTCGAAAGATCTTGTCTACCACTACTGATTTGGCCTAATGGGCTTACTACAGTCATCTGCCTATCGGAAAGCTCAGAGTCTAAGCCTAGTGTTTCCACTACACTACTTGCAACATAGGAATAGGTCGAGCCCACATCAATCAAAGCAAAGTAGGGTTTGTCAAAGATAAAAAATGTACCGGTTATAACATCCGATGCGTCACCATCTTTCCTTCGGTGAACCGCATAAACCAAACCCGGTTGTCTTACTTCGGCATTAACATTAGTACCTCGACCCTGAGTTCCACGGCCTCTGCCAGCACCACCACCTCGGTTACCTGAACTACGACCCGTTGAGGTCATTGTCATCCTCTACCAATCTGCTAGCATTCAATCTGCCATTGGCTCTCATCTGTTTGTTTGGGACAATCCTTAAGCATATGGTCCTTGGACCCACACTTGAAGCATCCTCCCGTCTTTCTCCAACACTCTCCCATGTGCTTCTTCCCACAATGCTCACAAGGGCGATACTGCCCGCCCGTACCAGCCTATTGATTTCGTGGCCCGTCAACCCTAGGCCTCTTGTAACCCTTTTCAGATGGCCCAAATCCTCTCTTGGCCTTACTCCTATCCACGGTCTGCTTTGTAGCATCTTTAATCCCCTCGACCACCTTGGCCTTTTCCACTAAAGCCGAGAATTCCCGCTCCTGATGCGGTACTATTAACAGCCTCAGGTCATCTCTCAGTCCGTCCTCAAAACGGACACAGCGTTCATGCTCAGTCGCCACTACCCCTCGAGCATAGCGGCTCAACCTCAGGAATTCCACCTCATATTCTACGACAGACTTACTCCCTTGCACCAACCCTAGAAAAGCCTTCCTTTGTTCATCTCAGATACCGGTTCCCACATACTTCTTCCGAAATGCCTCTTTAACATACTCCTGTGTCAAATTTTCACCGTGGTACCATCACGAACAGTTAACCACCACTGATACGCTTCATCGCGTAACAACGCTACCATTCCTTTCAACTTTTCCTCTAGAGTCAGATCGAGCTCATCCATGATACGCTCCGTTGCTTCCAACCAGTACTCAGCTGTACTGGGTGCCACATTAGATACTCCTCGAAACATTTTCGCTCCATTAGCTCGGAGCCGTTCAGGTACCGACTTTCGATTTCTGAATTTCCTCCCAAGACTGCCACTAATTCCAAAACTCAGTAGCACCGCCGCGATGACATCTTCCCGTCGAGCCTGCCGCTCAACATTAATAAATGGGTGGTGGTGGTGGCGGTGGCATTTCATTGTCGGACCCTTGACCCGACCTAACGAGTTTCGACACAGTCATCCTTCTTCTACCTCGACCATGACGACCACGTCCTCTAGAGCTCATTTTCTAACGTCGAGATCTGATTAAGAAATTTTATGAATTAGTCATTGTTCCACTTATTTACCAGCGAAGGAGTTTTATGAAAAGGGATTTTAAAGTGGTTCTTTCGTATTCATACAAACACATAGTCTTTTCCATTCATTCATCCATCCATCAAACAAGCATGAACTTCCGCTCATTCAGAGAAACGTTGTAGTTTGTGTTGTTGTTGTTGTTGTTGTTTTCCACTACCCAGGGGTATTTTCATAATTTTGTCCTACAGGGCATTTTCGTAATTTTTCAGAAGAAAACGTTCCTTGGTGTTTTTGTCAAGAATTATTTTGAAAATTTTGAAGTCTAGGGGTAATTTAGAAAAATTTTGAAATCCGGGGGTATTTCGGTAATTTTTGACCTCAGGGGTATTTTGGTAATTTTTCACAAATCAGGGTAAAGTTGTAAATTTAATAAATTAGGGGTATTTCAAAGGTTGTAAAACTTTGAGGGTTCTCTTCGAAAATTGTTCCTTCAAAAATGGGGATGTTGTAAAAATTTTTGAAATCAGGGTCATTTTAGTAATTTTATAAGTTAGGGGCAGTTTTGTAATTTTCCAAAATCAAGGTATTTTGACATTTTACAAATTAGGGTTTTTGAATGTTTATAAAATAATGAAATTTTGGTAAAGCGGTTGAGTAGTTGAACATTTTATAAACTAAGGGCGTTTTAGTAATTTTACCACTAAGGGCATTTTTGTAATTTTTGCAAATCAGGAGTTTTTCTGAAAATGTTGTAAAAATAATTTTCTCAGATTTAAAAGAAAGTTTTAAAAGTTTGAAAACTAGGGTTTGTTGTTTTGTTCTCTTCTTCTTTTTTTTTTTTTAAACATGGCTAGTTCCTTTTCGGGTTTTAGTCATTGGGTTTAGCCTATGACCGAGCCTTCTTGGCTGTGGTGAACCAAAGCTACGCACTGTGCAGGATTCGTGTGGAGAGGAGGTGAGTCACGCGGATCGCTTAAGTACCAAGCTCTCACCAAACCATTCCTAGACATGCGCATGAGGTTGCCACACCACCGAGCCCTCCGAGTTAGGGTGAACTGCTACGCACTGTAGGATTCTGCAAGAGGAGGTGAGTCACTAGGACTGCTTAAATACCAAGCTCTTCCGGATCCAATCCTAGACATGCGTCAGGGGTTACCACACCACTAGCTCAAATGACTTAGCCATAGGTTTGTTCAAGGCATTAAGTCTTATGTGGTTTTGTGTTTGAGTAGTCTAATCCTGGGTTCAAGTTCCTATCATTCTATTCTACATTCCATGCCTTTTCTACCCTTAAACAGTTCACAAAATCACACATATAGTTAGGGTACTTACCTAGTGGATCATGGGTTGAGACTTAGGGGCCATGCCAAAACCCGCTTATTTTTCAAAGATAATCATTTGGCTCGCTTTGAAAATGTTTTGGGCCTTAGCCCACAGTGCCGAGAGCTTAAAAGCTGGCTCGATACCAAATTGAAACACCCACACCCGCCCACGAGCCCGAACGGATCTGGTATGTTTCTAAAGTAAACCGATTTAGAATTTTCAAGATTTAGAGAAAATTTGTAAAATTTTGGAAAACTCTTATTTTGAGTTGGGCTTAAATTGGAAACCCATTTAATTAAATTTATAAATCCAGTTTTATTAAGGTGACAAAATAATTTTAAGGTTTTAAAAAAAACACTTAACTTTAATCATAATAGTTCGTAACATAATAATTTAAAGTGAAATGAATAAGAAAATCCACTTGGGCCTTATGGCCTTATTACATCAAATAAAACCCAAAAATGAAATTAAAGGTACTAAACATAAATAAATAAAGTCCAAATTTAAATAGAATCTTCAAATGGATCATGGCCACCTCCAGTTCTACGTCCCAATCATCAAATCCTTTCATCACCTGAAAATATTTCCCAAAACGGGTGAGTCGATGACTCAATGTGCACACAATACTAACATTCAACAAATCAGCATACATGTTCAAACATCGATTCATATAAAATAAAGTATGATGCAACCCAAACCCAAGCCTAATGGTCCATCCGCTACACACCACCGTGCACTCGCCAAATGCACCGTGGGACTACTAAGTCAACCCTCCATCCGCTACACACTATCGAAGGCGATCATTGCAATGACGTGCTCATCGCCCATATAATTTGTGTCATGAGACACCATATTCAAATAATGTAACCGGTTACCAAATTGATTATGTAACCGGAGTTACCATATTCAAATATTTGTGACCGTAGTCACCATATAACGTTAGTGAGACCAAGTCAACACCTTCTTCCCTTTCACATAAATCACGAATGCCCCAAAAATTAATAATCATGCATATAATTAAATTCACATTCATATTCGTATTTTCGCATGTTATAAAATAACATATTTCATAATCCTATCGGAAGTAGGAAACGTACCTGAGTACTTTTTGTACCATATTAGGGTACTTAGCCATATTCATATTCTTTTACACATTCATAAAAATAATTGCCACATGATAAATCGAAGGTTAGTATGCGTACACACCTGATTTGCTTAATAGGTTCCTTGATATCTCAAAAATCTTGATCTATCTTTAGATCTGTTAACTCCTATATTCGGCCATCATATAAGACACATTAATAAACCTATTTGGCTAATATCAAAACCAAATCCTAGTAGGATTTGTAAAAAGGCTTACCTTGAGGCCGATTGGTGTTTATTCCAATCCCGGAAACTTGGTTTTTCCTTTACCTGATATTCGGCCAACCTTGAATTTCAATATGGGTTAGTTTTCGGCTTTTTAACAATTAAAGAACTAATCTAGATAATCACACAAACATTGGCCGAATACTTTTAGATGCTTACCTTAGGAACTTTAAATCCAAAAACTTCACCTTCCTCTTTCTTGAATCGGCCAAATCCTAATTCCACTAATCCATTAGTTTTTGATTAACTTGATTTGAATACCTAAGATTTGGCCTTGGTCGAATGTATGTATTCACTTACTTTGGATCCTTGATTCCTATATTCAGAAAAGTGTAGAGACTTGAGAAACCCCTTGTAGATTCGGCCATGAACAAGATTTGGGATTAGTACTTTTACTTTCGGCATTTAGAAAAGAAAATAGAGGAAATTGAATGGCTTAACCTTACCTTGATGCCTTTAATCGATTGCTTCTTTACTTAGAATCACCAAAGGTTCGGTTCTGAGAGTAGAAACAGAGAAGAAATTGAAGAAGAGAGGATGGTTTCTTGCTTAAGGAAAATTTGGCAGAGAGGGGGAGAGAGTTAGCAAAATTTCGGCAAGGCTAGAAGAGATGAGAGAATAGTCTCAATTTTCCTCTTTTAACTGAAATTGCTAGACCAAGAGTCCATAACTTGGCCACTACTCCCCACAAGTGATAATATTATCTCCTTTAATTATCACCTAATTAAATTAAAAGTGTTTAATCCACCCTTTATCTCTTCAATTAAAAATCCCTTATTTATCACTTATTTTATCATATATTTATGGAATTAAAATTCCTCTAATTCTAGAAGCTTGTGCTGTCCAACCTCTTAGCCTTGGAAGCAAAATAAAACCTTCATTATTTGCTTTCCAAGTGACTCGAACTCAGGCCATTTCCATAAGCCCTAAGTGACATCTTGAGCCACTTTTCCAAGCCCGATTGTGTGTCAAATTTCACCAACTTTTTCTTTTAAGGCCCTCTTGCCCTTATTTCCTATTTTGGACTTTAAAATTTGTCATTCCTACCTTATTTCCAAGTTTCCTAAAATTTTTATCGGCTCAGAACTTGCCATTTTCTTACATCTTCAAGTTTCCAAAATGTTCGTGTTTCCAAAATGTTCAGTTTCCAAAATGTTCAAGTTTCCAAAATGTTCGATTTCCAAAATGTTCGTGTTTCCAAAATGTTTAGGTTTCCAAAATGTTCGTGTTTCTAAAATGTTTAGGTTTCCATTTTCATGCATTTCCAGGTTTTCAAAAATATCAACAATTTATTCTTCATGCTTAAACTTGTCATTTCATACAATCAAACTGAAAATGCATAGGCCCTATTCAGGATGTTACAGTTACATATCCTGTCGAGTATAACTTGTGCCAAGCGGTGAGACCAAAAGGGTATCCGTATGCCTAAGAAGAGACTGAAAGGGTGACTTAGGTGGTAATCCTTGGTGAAGATGAGACCGAGAGGGTATTCTTAGCTAAAGGTGGTAAATAACTTAATTGAGGGTAATTAGTGACTTATTTGTTAATTAGGGATTTAATCGATGATGGGCTAGAGGCTTGTATTGTGAACACTAGAACTAGGAAATTTCATTAGGTTAGTTTAGGTTAATTAATTTAATTAGTCTAATTAATTCTTTAATATGATTCACACTATAATTAATTTAATAATAAGATTCTCCAATTTGCAATCTTTTGGATACAATCCTCGGAATACTTACTAGTGTTTCATTGTAATACTACTATACTATAATTTAACTCGTATACTTACGAATACCGCTGATTTAATTAAATATTTTGGTGTGGTATTTATAATATAAACGATAACACATTTAGAGATGGTCAAGTTTTTAGGGTCGTTGCCAAAGACTAAAACCTTTGGTTTTACCAACAAATTCGTAGTCAAATTTGGGAAAATCTCACAAGTCTTAAAATGAGAATAATGAGAATCAAATTGTTTTAATCATTAGAGCAAAATGAATAAATCTAAACATTACATTTAAGATTTAATCTATCTCATCAAAGTAAAGAGCACAACATCTAATCTTCTTCTTCTTTTTCTCCATTCAATACAAGTGTTAGGAACAAAAAGATTTCGAGAATCTCTTACTTTTGGATTTAATTTTCTTTTGAAGAAAAAAAATTGAAAGTAAATTTACAATGGAATGGAAAGTAATAGATTAGCATTAACAAGATTAAGCAATTTGGGTATTCGATATTTGTTTTTCTTTCCTAAAAAAAATTGCAGAGAATTTCACTTTAAAATTTTGGGCATTCGGTATTCAAATATATTTCTTGAAATTCTTTGAGTGCTTTTCATCAACCAAGAAAAAAAAATCGCAAATAACAAAGAAAAAACAAATATTAAATACCCAAATTGCTTAATCTTGATAACCCTAGTTTCTTACTTTTGATCTTGTTGGAAGTATGCTTCCATTTTTATTTTTATTTTTATTTTTTTGCTTCAAAAAAACATAATTAAATATGAAATTAAGAGATCACTCAATTTTTTAAAGCTTAAAACTTGTATTACAATTTTAAAAGAAAATAAGGGGAAATATTGTATAACACCCAAACCCAACCTAGACATCGGATCTGAATGTGTGAGACCACATTTGAAACAACCCTCGCCTGACCTATGATATGCCGTAATTTGATATGTCAAATTAGGCTCTCCATTACACTTAATGAGCTTATTCTCAAGCAAATTATATGTTTTTTGGTCATTTTTTACTTAGTTTTAGTTCTTTGCTTTAATAAGTGAATTAGTGCATTTTTTGCTACTTTTGATACTCGAATTGACCAAATACGCCATAGGGATCCTAATGGTTGATTGAGTTTTGTAGGGAGTCATCGAAGGCCCAAACATGAGCGAAAATATCACCTAGAAGGGGGTATCGCAACATCAAAGCCTAAAACTCGTGATACCCCTAACAATGCTGAATTGAAGAAGATCGAGGCACTTCACAATGTTATCACGATATCCAAGCATGGGTATTGACCGGCTGCCAAATGTAGTGGTAGTTTTGATACATTTCGATATTTAAAAGATCTTGTTTTCTAGGCATTTTAATATATTTTATTACGTTTTCACATTTCTTAGTTTATATTTAATTATTAGCAAAGTAAGCACTTTTATGCAATAATTGATGTTAGTTTACCTATTAGGCCAATACGGGCCTTAGGTAGTGCTAATCAATCTATTTGAGTGTGTAGAATATGTATTTCCAAGCCCAAAAGCCTGAGGAACGATATCCAAGCTTCCTGAGATGCAACGCGTGAAACCAGAACTCCAAACTAAAGAAATCAGTGTCGTGTTACAACACAACCCCTGTGTTGAGACACAACCTTCCTTGTGTTGAGACACAGGGTGAACGTGACGCATAAGCAATGATAACGTCAGTAATGGTATCTTGGCAAATTTTCTCAAATTTTATTTATTACTTGTACCCAAAGTATCATAGGTGTTTTAGGCATAAAGCACACAAAAATTAGCCTATATAAAGAGGTTCATATAACCCTAATAGACAATCAATTTTAGACCTAACCACATAGCTTTCTTTGTTTAGTTTTTAGTTTTATTTTTCTATAAATAGAATTCTTTCTATTTCGATGTGAAGACAATTACGAGTAAAATGAGAATTAAATTGTTTTTAAACTTTAGATCAAAATGAATAAATCTAAGTTTTAGATTTTAGATTTAATCTATCTCATTAAACGAAGGAGCACAACATCTAATTTTCTTTTGTTTTAGGAACAAAAAGATTTTGAGAATCTCTTACTTTTAGATTTCATTTTCTTTTGAAGAAAAAAATTGGAAGCAAATTTACAATGGAACAGAAAGTAAGAGATTAAGATTACTGAGATTAAGCAATTTGGATATTCAATATTTGTTTTTCTTTCCTGATAAAAATTGCAAAGAATTTTACTTTAAAATTTTGGATATTCGATATTCAATATTCAATTGTATTTCTTGAAATTGTTTGAGTGTTTTTCATCAACTAAGGAAAAAAAATCTCAAATAAAAAAATAAAAACAAATATCAAATAGCCAAATTGCTTAATCTTGATAACCCTAGTTTCTTAATTTAGATCCAGTTGTAAGTCTGCTTCCATTTTTTTTTTTTTTGCTTCAGAAAAACATAATTAAATATGAAACTAAGAGATTACCCAATTTTTTTAAGCTTAAAACTTGTATTACAATGTTAAAAGGAAAAAAAAGAGAGGAAATATTGTATAACAACTCAAATCCGACCTGAGTGTTAGATCCAAATACGTGATACCACATTTGTAACAACCCTTGTTTCGCAGCCACCTTAAAGTTCACAAGTTTCAACAACCAACTTAAATGGACAATAGCTTAAAACTTGTATTACAATGTTAAAAAAAAGGGGGGGAAATATTGTGTAACACCCCAAATTCGACTCGATTACTAGATCCAAATGTGGTATACCACATTTGTAACAACCCTCAATTCTGCACCACCTTAAAGTTCACAAGTTTTAGCAGTCACCTTAAATGGATAAGATTTCGTGATTTATCAGGCATTAGGAGACCTCCGATGATCATAAGAATGTACTCTCAAGAGTATTATTCTCTTTCAACTTCACTAGATTCTGCATCGAGCCCACCAAAATTTCTTTTCAACCAATTCATATCTATTTGGGCTCCATAAATCGTGTTTGAAACCCTCTCGAAAAGTTGCTCGCATACATATCTCTAATTGGCTACGACAACTGACCCATTCACTATCGGCCCATCCACCGGTAACCTGAGTTGTAACTACACGTCCTCGAGTGTGATAGTACACTCGTAGCATGGAAGATGAAATGTGTGCGTCTCGGGTCTCCATCTTTCTGCCAATATGCTTACAAGTGTGGGGTTCAGTTTACACCCCTACCCATACGGGCCACGTGCAAAAATCCCTCATCTCTAACGTATGGTTCAATTAAAGACGATAGAGGAACGAGTAGATTATGAATATATGTCTTCAAAATCTATCTTCCGACTATATATAATAAATACAAAATGTTAAATTTCAGTATAACAACAAAATATTTAATTAAATTAGATTAAATATTAAAAAGTTTTTTTATCATTTGCAATTGATCGATCGAAATGTGCTTGTTATCCAAATAAATTAGAGATTTTGTCATTACTAATTTTAGTAAATAAGAAATAAATTGTAATACAAAATTAATTTTAAAAACCTTAATACAATTTTAATAAAAAAGTTGAGAGAGGAATAAAATTGAGTGAGAATTAAGAGAGAATTTAGATAAATTTAAAGAATTGAGAGAGAATTGAGAATGTGTGAGAGAGAGTTGAGTTGAGATTGAATTGAAAAAGAATAAGAATTAGGGGTTTGTGTACGGAAAAGGGGGGACGTTGGGAGAGGGGGGTTAAACGGCCTTTGAAATAATTGTTGGGGGTAGGAGGATCCATTGGGATTTTGACCATTGGGGTGCAAGGTAGCCATTATGGAAAATGCTTTTAGTTAGAAGTGTTTTTAGCGGATTGGTAGAAAAGCGCATTCAGAAACGTTTTCCTACGAATCTGCTGAAAAAGTATTCAGCCAGATATGTTTTGTTTTTTGACTTAATCCGATAATTTAAAAAGAAAAGGGCATTTTTGTATATTTTACCCATGAAAATGAGAGAGAGAAAAATATTAAAAAAATTAAATTAAAGCATTTTGACAAAAAAAAAAGAGTTTGTCTAAATTGGAACAACACTATAGTTTAATAGTCAATTTTGGTTACATTAGGTTTGGTAAGAAATGGAAACAAGTACAGGTTGGCCACTATTGAAAATGTATGGAAATATGCCACAGAACTTTTTCTTTTTCTTCTGTTTTTCCCGGAAAAGATATCTGAAGTTGATATTCAAAGTTGTTACTGCTTTCTTTTTCTTTTTGCTCGGCTGTTAGTATCAATTGCTAGAAGACATTGTTGCATATGCAAAGTGGACAAAGATTTGACTTGAAAAACAATCATTTCTCAACTGAATCAAATGCAGACAACTTCAAAATCGCCTAGTCTTTCCAGGGAGTGGAACTGAAACTACATCATAACAATTCAAAGGGGCAATCAACCTGGAACTATTAAAAACATATTTACAGACAGCACACAAAATTAATTTCTAAGGATATCACTTGTAAGAATAAAAGAATCAATGCTCTCTAGTGCCTATGCCTAATACATGAACACCCCCTTTTTCACTCGCTTGTTGAAGGAACTCCTCCAGCTCCATCATCACCAGAAGGTGCAGAGCTAGCAGGTGTCTCACTCTCTGGTCTAATCTCTTCTAGCTGCTGGAGAACCTGATGAACTTCGGGTCTTGCCGATGGCGATGGGTCCACGCAATGTAAACCCAGTTTCAAAGTGTTGAGCAACTCATCACCAATGGAAGATGCATCCCTCATTAACTCGAGATCAAACACTTCATTTGTCCACTCTTCTTTAACTATTGAGGCAACCCATTGTGGCAAATCCACTCCATTCATTGCCTCTCCGGGGGATTTCCCTGTTAGGAGTTCTAATATGATAACACCAAGGCTATAGGCATCAGTTTTTGTGTTGGCTTTCTTGAGTTTCGAAAGCTCCGGTGCTCGGTAACCTAACGCTCCTGCGGTTGCAATTACATTTGCATTTGCAGCAGCTGTCATTAGACGAGAAAGGCCAAAATCTGATATTTTAGCACTTGTGTCCTCATCAAGTAAGACATTGCTTGATGTAAGGTTCCCATGGATGATGTTTTCTTGAGTGTGAAGGTACATCAGACCTCTTGTAACACCCTTTGCTATTCTCATCCTTGTTGGCCAATCAATGGGTGTCTCAGGCCCTCGTGCTGCCACCGCGAGAATCCAGAATAGAACACATCATTAGCTGCATGAAAACTGCAATATATACTTAATTAATCAAAAAATTGTTTGTTAGTTTGAATTTTACTTACCATGAAGGAATGTTGCAAGACTCCCTTTAGGCATGTAATCGAAAACAAGAAGCTTCTCTCCTTTAGGTCCTAAGTAATAAGCTCTCAAAGCCAGAAGATTGGGGTGCCGGATTTTGCCTAGCACATTGACCTCACTTTCAAATTCTTTTTGACCTTTGGTGATCTTTTCTCTCAATCTCTTCACTGCTACCTGGTTCCCATCCTCTAATGTGGCCTTATAAACAGTCCCATAGGTGCTCTTCCCCATAATCTCAGCAGTGGCACATAGAAGATCATCAGCAGTGAAAACCATGGGCCCATCAAAATGAACTAGTTTCCCCCCAGCTTCTCCACCTGCTTCAACTTCACCAACTGAAGGTGGTGTTCCCTTCTCACCTCTTGCAGCTGCTGAAGCAGCAGCAGCTCTGGTTGTTGTTTGACCCTCTTTGGCTTTTGATGTAGCTCTTCTTCTGATCAAGAAGCAAAGCAAAATCAAGCAAACAACAAGGAGAACTATAAGAAGGGCTCCTGCAGCAATTAGGATTATATCTTTGGTACTCAGTTTTCCATGTTTATGTCTTGGTTCCTCAGAGGGTGATGAAGGTAGGTTTTGGGAAGGTGCAGGTGAAGGGCATGGAGATGACCCACTATATCCACATAGCTCAATATTCCCCACAAAAGAGCTTGAGTTGAACTTTTGGGAAAGTGGAGCTGGAACAGGACCAGAGAGGTTGTTATATGAAACATTTAAGGTGTTAAGACCTTTAAGATTTGCAAGAGAAAATGGGATTTGTCCACTGAGCTTGTTCTCTGACAAATCAAGTTGAGTCAAACTGGAAATGTTCCCAACAGATGCTGGAATTGGACCACTCAATTTGTTTCTCTTCAAAACAAGAACAGAAAGGTTATGCAAACCGGAAATAGATTCTGGGATTTGGTCTTCAAGGCCATTGCCTTGCAGATTTAAAACAACAAGAGAGGAAAGATTTGAGAGACTAACAGACAAGCTTCCATTGATTGCATTGTTAGAAAGGTCTAGATTTCTAAGCCTAGAAAGCCTTGCTAAGTCATTTGGTAAGGATCCAGTAATCTGATTGTGGCTAAGAGAAACTTCTTGTAGCTCACTCAACATTCCCAAAGAGGCAGGCATGGTTCCAGAGAGGAAGTTATGGTCAAGGGTTAAGTATCGAAGTGGACAAAAGCCTTTCTTTTGGGTTGCATTTGAACCCCAAGAATCTGGGATTGAACCAGAAAGGTGGTTGTGTTGAAGGGCAAGAAAAATAAGAGAAGAAGAACGAGTAAAACTAACAGGGATCGATCCTGAAAAGGAATTGAAGCTAAGGTTGAGCCTATAAAGCTTAGTAGAGTTCACAAGACTCTCAGGGATTACCCCAGTGAGTGAATTATTACTAAGGTCAAGAGTTTGAAGCAAAGGGCATGAACCTAATGTAGCAGGGACCGAGCCTGAAAGCCTATTATTGAATAGTTGAACACCTCTAAGATCAGGAATAATGCCTAATGCACGGGGGATAGAGCCTTCAATGAGATTATCGTGGAGGCTAAGCTTACGAAGAGCTTGAAGTTGACCAATTTTCTCAGTGATTCTCCCACCTAATCCTTTCCATGGAAGTTGAATAACAATGACTTGACCTCGAGCACACTTGATACCAGCCCAACCACCAGAACAAGCACCATAGCCACTATCGTTCCAGCTTTTCAAGAACCCTTTGGGATCAATTAGCTCTTGCTTAAACGCTTGAAGTGCATGGAAATCCGCTGCCGTGACAACAACGCCATCCCAACCCCCTTTATCACTGGAGACCGGTTGAATGAAGAAGCAAACAAGAAAGAAAATGCGGGTAAAAAGAGAAATACCCTTCCATTTCTCCTTTGTATAATGTGAGCAACAATCTTGTTTTTGCATTGCCATTAAGGAATGAGTGGCAAAGAAGAAGAAGAAGAAGAAAGAAAGAAAGTGAGGGAATTATTGAGCAAAGGTGGTAGGCATGGAGGAGGAATGAAACAGGGGAAATAGGTGAAGTTAGGGGTTTTGTAGTAGAAGAAAGGAACGAAAAAGAGTTTCCAAGAGGTGGTGGGTTTTTTTTTACTGTGAAAACACCACGTGAAGATCTGTGAAAGAAGAATCTTTAGGTATTGGGACAAAAATAAAAATAAAAATAAAAATAGGAGACAAAATGTCTGATGAATGTAATAAGGGAGCAGAGGCTCTTTAAGCCTAACGGCTAGTTTCTTTTCTTATGTTTTGGTTTCCCATTTCTCAATGTTTTTTTCTGTACGTTTTGAACACAGTTGAAGTACGTGGGTTGTTTTATTGCTCTTACCGCTCCTTCTAACGGCTATCTTTCTTTTCTTTTTTTTTTTTTTTTTAAACCGGTCCTACACAACGGACACCTGACATAGGATTATAATTCTATTTTGGTCTTCTTGAATACCAACAAACATGGATGCATTAATTAATATTAAATATATTTTTTGTTAATCATATTTAAATTTTATTTTTACAGAAAAGAAAATTCTAACTTTACCATGGTTATGAGTTGCATCTACAATTATCTTTCAAAAAATTTTGAGTTAATACAATAATAATAACATTATCTTTTAAATTTAAAAATAGGTTGGATGAATTGATTTGTGCGTTAAAATTTGGAGGGAGGTGAGGATTTTGAGGATCTCACTTTTGTTTGATACGAGGTTTAGATATTTGATGAAAACTGCGAAATTGATTAACATTTGATCATTTATGTTTATATGAGGTATTCCGTATTTAATGTAAGAACCGTTGGATTTGAAGTCCACTTATGTGAGGAAAATGACCCCCATCACCATTTTTTTGGTAGAGAAAGTAGATTCAGAGTTACAGACAGAAACCGTCCAACACAACTTTTAGACTTCTCCTTAACTTATCCTCCTCAACATAAGTTCTTTTTTAGGGTTTTTCTTTTCAAAAAAAAAAACCCTTGTAAATAGGGGGGACCTTTTAGTTATAAAACGATATCGTGGAAAGTACATTCTATGTTTTTTTTTTTGGTAAACTAAAGTTTCAAAAATAAATTATATAAACAGTTAAAAAGTTTTAAAATTAAAAAATACAAATAATTTTAAATACTTTTAAAAATAAAAGCCTTCTAAAAGTTCAAAAACTCTGTTATTTATTTGATAGATGATAACAATGTCTCTCTAAACTTTAAGTTATTTGTTCGGTCCATATTATATCAAATTTAAATAATTTTTTATTTTATATTAAATTAATTATGTGTCAAAAATACTTTTATGTAAATTTAATTATCATATTAATATAAAATAATTTTTAAATAATGATATAAATTTTATTCAATTCAGATTAAATTAATTATAAAGTGTATAAAATATTAGTATAAAATAAATTTATTATTAATGATGATTATACTTTCTTTTCTTTTTCTTTTTCTTTTTTGTTTTTGACCAAGAAGAACCATAAAGTATTACTAAACAAAAATATCTCACTAAATAACAATCCTAGGCACCTCAACACGTACAATGGGGGTACGAAGTCAGAAAATTTTTTTGGGTCGAAATTAAATTATAATTTTTAAGATAATAAAATTATAATTTTATTATTTTAATAGTTTATATATTTATAATTTTTAAAAGATTAAATTAATTTAAGGGAATTAATATGTAATTTTATTTTTATTAATTTTAAATTTTTAAAATTTAAAATAGCCTAAATAAAAAATATCCCATTTCCCTAACTAGAGCAAAATAAAGAACTAGAAGATAAAGATCCACATAAAAGGGATTTACAAAACCGCTCTACAAACCTAACGAGCATGTCTGCATATGGATTACCCTCCTTAAACGTGTGCTTCAATTGATACTGATGAAAGCCATCAAGGAATGTCCTGAACTCATACATCATAGTATGGAGTAATGGGTTAGTCAACTTATGAATACGAATTAAGCTTGTAACTGAATAAGCATCAAATTCAACAATAATATGAGAGACGTTATTATCCCTTAATTACAAGCATAAGACTTTGTCTTAATGCCCCAGAACATGGGATATGCACATATGCTCTAGCAATCCAATCCCCATTATTGTCCTGAATAATCATTCCCCTTTCAACTTTCTCCGGATTACTTAAAGTAGAATCATGCATATTCAATTTAAGCCGTTAAAGGCAGTAGAACAATAATGGGAATTGAATTGTTGGAAACATAGTATTATCACTAATCTCTATGTATTCCACCTATTACCTTGCTCATTTTTATAAACAAATATTTTTATTAATTTCAATACCCACTAATCTCTATACTAATAAAAAAAACTTAAATAACGAAAGTTTTGACATTGAGAATCTCTACTTTTAAAAAATGTCATGGATTTTATGTTTTTAGATGATATGAAAATTTATTTTTAAAAAAAGTCACATAACCACACAATTTAATGAATTAGAAAAGAAGAAAACAACTAATGCAAAGCCCCGATTGAAACAAAACAAAATTATTCGATTTGAATCTCATGTGTTGGCCTGATACTCAAGGTATTCATTGCCTCAGGTGTGGTCTGAATTCGAGTCGCGCTAATCACGTTACTATTAGGGCTTTACCCTCTTCTTATAATTCACCAAAAAACCCATTCGATTTAAGAAAAGGTTTAAAATCAACTATATGCCTAAAGAAAGAAAAAATGAAAAAAAATCACATTTGCATACCATGTTAATCACATATTATTTCAAAACTTTTCTTTTTCGATTCTCTCTAAGTGTTTTAAATAGTTTTGTAAATGAAACATTCTTAATGAGATTGTAACACCCCAAAAATCATAAGGTTAGAATTAATAAAATATTTAAGAAAAAAGCCTTAGTCTAGGATAAACTCTCTAGAGAGCCATGGTTCAAGACCTACTCTTTTCATTTTTCTTCTTTTATTTTTCAACAATAAATACCAATTAGTACATATATTAAATGTGGTAGAAGATAACTAAGTATGGGCAACAGTTTAAGTGGTAAGGCTTCTAATTTTCTCATTGTGTCTATGTTGGATTCACACTAAAACTACTCCCCCGAGTCTCGTTCAATCCGTTCCTCATATTGATTTCTCTTATTGTTTTCAATGTTAGCAAAATGGGGTATTTTACCACTCAACCCCTTAAATTTCTTAAACCCTAATATTTAATTCATTTTCCTAATTACATGTGGATTTCTACTTCTTTTCAACCCAAATTAGAATTTCTCTTTTCTCTTCTTTAAATACATTATTTTCTGTTATTCCCTCCTTTCATCTTCTTTTGCTGAAAACTTTAATTTGATCCCGAGTTTGAAACCAAGTCCCGTTCAATTTGTTCCTCGTACCGATTTCTCTTTTTTTTTTATTAATGTCAACAACAATGAGTATTTTACCATTCAACCCCTTAAATTCTTGAAACCCTAACTATTTAATCCATTTTCCTAATTAGATGTGGATTTTTACTTCTTTTCAACCCTAATTAAAATTTCTCTTTTCTCTTATTTAAATACATCTTTTTTTGTTATTCCCTTATTTCCTTTTCATAAAAATCTTCATCTTCTTTTGCTGAAATTTTAATTTGATCCCGAGTTTGAAATTGAGTCTCGTTCAATCTATTCCTCGTATTGGTTTATCATAACGTCATCAATCTTGTTTCTAATGTGCCAAGATCGGTAAGCATTCTTGTTTCTAATTTGAGGAACCTTAGAATTCCTTAGAAATCTTCAACAACATCATTCTTAACAATATTTCAAACCAATTTCAAATCTTTTACAAGTTTTCCAAAAAACCTTGATAATTTTGATAAATCTTGAACGTCAATTTTAATTCTTGCATATTTTTCGATCGAAAGACCCATTGTAGGTGTCTCGAGCTAGACTTGGACGTGAGGATCATCGTGCAAAACCCTAAAAGTCAGGTGTGTGTTCTTTTATGAGAAAATCGAGGCAAAACTAAACCCAACCCAGACCACACGGGCATGTGGGCTGCCCGTATGGACTACACGGCCCCATACACGACAATGTCACCCCTGAAAATCTAGGATGTTCGACTTTCACATGGCCTAGGACCCCCCACACGGCTTGCCACACGGTCGTGTCTTGTAAGTTTATTTTTCAATTTTCACACGGCCTAGCCACATAGTTGTGTACCCCTTCCACACGATCCAAGGCTTCCCACACGATCTAGTCACACGACCGTGTGTCCCCTGTAACTTAAAAATTATAGTTTTGACCCAAAATTTTATGTTTTGGTCAGAGTAATCCCTGAATAGGTTCCAAATTATTTTTAGTGAATTAAATTATGCAAATAGGTCCCTAATGATATGAGACATGCTAGAATCCATGATTGATCGATTTAATGTGGTATTTATTTAAATTTATGAATATTTGCATGAATTATGAATAGTATATATTACCTTTTTATATATATACTTGCGATCGTATGAATGACATGCCTATATTATTATTCATACTAAATACATGAATAGCTTGAATTGGTACTGATTGACCATGAGTTAGATTATTTAATATGCCTTATTGTATTGCATGGTTTGAGTTGTTATGGACAGAGAAAGATCAAGCAGTATATTTGCAAGAAAAATGGCAAGTTTAGAGCATAGTCGTGCTACAGTTCTTATCTGTAAATTGTTATGTATTCACAGCCAAATGGAAAATTCCATTTGTAGGTACTGCTGTGAATCCACAACCATCTGTTGGTCCACAACCAATGTAACAGTTGTTATCTGCGAACCAGTAGTGATTTATCCACAATGTGGCGTAAGGAGTTCTGGGAACTTCTACTGTGGTGTGTAACAGTGGGGTTGGAGTTATTCTATTTAAAACCTAAAACTGTATGACATCATTTAAAACATGTGCATACAAATCTAAAAATTATGTTATGATACATATGCGTGAATCAATATACATATGTCTATATGTATGAAATATGATTATTGTGACAATTTTGATGATTTGATTATCTTGAAAAAATTTATTGTGATTTTTGATATATCAGAGATAGTTGCATTTGAAAAATCGATATTATGAACTGAATTGCTATATTTGATTATTCTATGCAATGTTAATAAATGTGTCTTAATGAGTGTCACATGATTTTGTTACAATGGACTCACACTGAGCATCAAAGCTCACTTCCCCTTTAATTTCGTCTTTATAGATAACCCACCAAGTTAGGAAGCGAGCATGACATCTAGAAGGTCAACCCTCCAAGTTAGGAAGCGAGCATGACATCTAGAAGGTCACGGCACAATCCATTTTATCTTCAATTATTTTAGGATTAATCTTTTGTTTATTTTATTATTCAAAGATTGTGATGTTTTATTTGATTAGTGGCATGAGATTTAAGACTCTGAATGTTTTTATTGGTGCATGACATTTAATTTTGATTTTAATTAGGACTAGTTTTTATTAAAAACCCAAGAAAATATAATCTTTTCCACAACTAAAGGATAATTAAAAAGTTAAGCAATAATGAATTGACATCTAGACTAAGTTTTCTATTAAACTAAATAAATGTTTTAAATCAATTATCTTCAAAAATTACAATAATCCTGTTAGGCCATCTCGGTGGCTGATATAATCTTTCAAATTCGGGTCTAACGCTTAGGCCAAGTTGGGAAGCTTACAGGGATTGTTTTTATAATAGCTTTTTGTGTCATTATCAATTATAACTTAATTTTGCACTCATACTATTAGTTAAATTTTTATTTTATTTAGTGTCACCAGTGTATCAATTCGGTTAGAAAAGTTACAAAAATATTAGTTCATAATTAAAATAAGTTATATTATTAGAGGGTAATTTAGTTTTTTTTTTTTGAAAAGTCAATAAAAACTTACATATGGTGAGATTTGAACCCATATTGTTTACATCAAAAAATATTAATTTCACCACTAAATTAAATATTTATCTTGATATAATATTTACATTTTACTTGTATTATGCATACTTTATTACCTTCTAGTATTGATAATGTTGTTGATTGAGTTGGTGTCACTAATCAACTAGACACAAACTCAAGATTGATGACCACACAATGATAAACAATTTAATGCATTTAATATTCTTAATATGATATATTTACATGTTTAAACTTTATTTTACTCACAATTTAATCTCTCTTTTACATTTTAATATCATACATATTTCATATGTTTTTATTAATTAGTTTTAAACTATACATTTTATTGTATATATTTTTTAAAATAAACATTCATGCTTTAAATATGTAGTTTCTGTATGTATACCAATATGAAAGAATTTTTAGTATAAATAACAGTCCACTTTGTTTTTTTACCGAAAGTAATGGTGCTTTTAGCTTTAGTGAACTTCTTTTTCACTGAAAGCAATGTTATTATTAGTTTTAGTCCACTCTGTTTTCTTTAAAATTTGTGTTGATTCTTATTTGCTTTGTTTTCTTTGAAAGTGGTGGTGGTTTTAGTTTTTTTTAGTTTTTTGTGTAACACTCCTAACCCATTTCCGTCACCGGAATAGGGTTACAGAGTATTACCGAGTTTATAGAACAAATACAGTTAATTCATGTCATTTACTATTCATATCCGAAACCAATCATATTCAAACATATTGTCCCTTAAATGGACCCTCGAGGCCCAATTTATACATTAGAAACAAGTTAAGACTAAATAAGAAACTCAAAAAATTTTCGCAAAATTTCAAATTTTTTCTTAGATGCAAAGGACACACGCCCGTGTGGTAGGCCGTGTGGACATTCGATGTGAGGCACATGGCCATGTCCCTGCCCGTCTCCATACCTGTGTAACTTTCTGACTTGGGTCACACGGCCAAGCCACATGCCCGTGTGCTAGGCCGTGTAGACAATTTAATTTTCAAAAATTAGGTGTAGGGTTCACACGGCCAAGACACATGTCCGTGTGTCACACATGGTTGTGACATACACCCATGTCTCTGCCCGTGTGATCAATTCTGAGTAATTTGTTTCTCAATTTTAAGGATGCAGGGGACACACGGCCAAACCACACACCCTTGCGCATGACCGTGTGTCACACACGGTTGAGACACATGCCCGTGTCTCTGCCCATGTGGACAAAATAAGGCTATTTCTAAGCCTTATTTCTCAACCAAACTTTTCTTCCACCTACATAAATGTTTCAACACTTGCACCAACCAATTCAAGGCATGTAAAATAGACTAATAATCAAGATTCATACATGTCATGTTATCACTTATGTTCAAGTAAACATCTTACCTTTTTTATCATACACCTATTTAAACATGTTTATACCTAAAATACCAATCCAAGCTTACTCACATGCGAAACATAATACCACCTCATGCATATACATCAAACATAACATTTCTAGCCATTCCAATAGGTAATTACAACCAAAACATTACATCATTTGACTAGCTTAGCCTATACATGCCATTATACCAAAAGTAGTTTTGCTAATTATACCAAAGTGAGCTGAAAGATAGTGTGATCTTGCTTCGACCTGCTTTAACCTTTACAATCTTCCGAGTACTATAAAATAGAAGAAATAAACAGAGTAAGCATTTAATGCTTAGTAAATTCGTATAACAAAAATTTAACTTACCAATCATGTTCATTCAATATAAGCATACAAAAATGCATCTAAAACATTTTGGCCATTTGCCTAAACACATGCTTTCATCAAACAAGTTAGTTATGAAATTCACATGATTTTCAAGAAAACAGAGATTAGCTCATCGTGCAACAATTTCCAGGTATTTCAATGATATTCTAGATATAATTCATTCAAATCTCATATTTTCTCACATCGTGAGTTTTGTCCGTTGAATCATTGAAATATCAATAGATACCTGGGTAGTATACACGAGGTGTACCAAATAGTGATCCGTCAATTTATATTCAGCGGTGCTCATTAAAGCACATAATCAGGAAAGCACTCTCTCAAGCATATAACAGAAAGCTCATGTGACCATGTAACGGAAAGCTTATCCGGGTTGTATAACATGAAGTTCATGAAAGTTGTATTCATGAAGCTCATACGAGCCAATAACAAGTAGCTCCGAAGAGCCATTAATCAAGAAGCTCACGAAGAGCATTTAATCGGGAAGTTCCATAGAACCATATATCGGGGCACTCATAAGAGCTGTGGTGTGTCAACAACACATGCAGGATCACAACCGATAGGGATGCTCCAAAGAGCTATTAACGAGAAGCTCACAAGAACCATATAACGGGAAGCTCGAGAGGGCTAATAACAAGATGCTGTTTCGAGCTGTGGTGTGTCCGCAACACATGCAGGACCACAATAATATGGGAAACTTGTATCCATCGAATTTCATATTATTCAAACGAAACTTAACATTTATCAGGCATGTCAAATATATAAATATTTTCATATATATAACAAATTCAAAATTCACATATACAACATTTAATCTAAACATGTAAATATACATAATTTAGTTACACAAACTTACCTCAACACTTGCTCGTGTATGAAAATCTACTAATCTGACACTTTTTCTTTTCCTCGATCTAACTCCTTATTTGGTCTTTCCGGATCTATATAAATAAATTTAACATCAATTTAATACAATTTACATTCAATTCAATCCAATTCACATTTTATCTAAAATTACTATTTTTCCCTTATACTTTTAATTAATTATGATTTTGTCCGTAGGCTCGGAAAATGAAATTCATGCAATTGAATCCTTATTCCAAGCCTAGCCGATTTTTACATATAACATTTACAGCTCATTTATTTCACAAAAATAAGAAATTTTCCATGAATTTTATATCTTTTCAATTTAGTCCCTAAATCACAATTTCATGAAAATTTCTTTTACAAAAGTTGTTTATCTATCAAAAACCTTTCATTTTCCACTATAAATTTCAAAATTTCAGCATATTCATCCATGGAAAAATTTTAATACTTTGATAACTTTTCAAATTGATCCCCAAAATAGATAGATTAGGTTATTACGATCTCAGAAATGTAAAAATTACTAAAAACGGGACATGATTACTTACCCAATTAAGCTTGCTTGAAATTATGTCTCTTAGCTAGGGTTTCCATAGAAATTTTGGGGAAGATGATGATATGAAATAATTTTATTCATTTAATTAACTTATCATCCATTAATTTTTTAACTTTCCAATTTAGTCATTTTCTTTTTCTAATTTTCTATGGATGAATCATCATAAATATCAACTAACCCTTTTTAATGGTCTATTTACCATATAAGAACCTCAAATTTTGAATTCCATAGCTATTTGATCCTTCTAGCTACTAGAATTCAACTTTTTCACTTTATGCAATTTGGTCCTTTCCTCCCAATTAAACATGAAATAGGTAAAATTTTCTTAACGAAATTTTCATAAGTTATTCCTATCATAATGCAGACCATGCAATAATATTAAAATAATTTTTTTTCTAACTCGAGATTTGTGGTCCCAAAACCACTATTCTGATTTCACTAAAAACGAGTTGTTACATTTTGCTTCTGATCATGTTTTAGTGTCTCGATCGCAGATCAAAACCTATGATGAATTAACACAAAACATTCCATGGAGGTTAACTGATTAAATGGGGCTAATTTAAATCACTCGAACTGGCTCAATTTGTGGAAGACATGGAGAAGCTCATCTACTTGAAGCCTTGGTGGCCTAATGAAACACTCTAGTGAAACTAAAGTTACCAGGGTAATTATTGTAAATCTTAAGGGATAAATATGTATAGAGTTTAATTCCATTAGGACTATCATATTATAGATAGAAATTGATCTGATGTAATTCAATCTATATCATTGAATTTAGTGGAGTTCAACTATAAATAGAGACATTCCCCCTCATTTGTAATCGTTTCATTTATAGTTTTGAATATATTTCAGAGCATTTACTCAAACACTTGGTGTGCACTATTTTTATGTGGCTTTTCTATTTGTTCGTGGCTTATTTCTCTTTCAAGTTTACTTTCGCTTTACTTTGGTGACTTGGAGAATTTCCCTTGTCAATTTTCACTTTTTGAGAGTTAGGCTGACTTAGGCGAATTTGAAGCAAAAAGGATCACCTAAGGCTACCCGATTTTCAAGACTAAATTTCTAACCCCATGACAGTTAGTATCAGAGCTAGTGTTCGAAGGTGTTAATTGATATAACGTTACAATGGAAACTCGTACTAGGAAGAAAAGAAAAAAATAGATCGAGGGATATGTTGTTGGATTTCGAAATTCATGTAATCCATATTGATAAATCCATGGGTGAAGTGAAGGAAACAGTCGAGGTAGTAGAGGGACGTATTGATGAGTTAAACCCGATGAAAGAGCAATTCAAGGAATATATGACGAGGCCCTTAATTCCAATATGGATGCGTTGCAAGTGCTCTTTTATACTATTGTGGGTAAGCTAACGAAAAAGAACGATGCTCTCAAATCAGGGATGATAGCTATGAAGGAAGAAAATAAAGCCATAATAATGACTTTGAAAACAAAAATTGAGGAGCTAGAGGTAGAGCTTATTGTTTGCAGAGTGGTTATGGGTAAAAGGGAGAAGGGTGTGACACTGAGCCATAAGATTGATGTCCTCAAACCGAAGAAGTTTAAGGGGGAAAGGTCTGCGAGGAAGTGGACAACTTGTAGGAAATTAAGCAATACTTCTGTGCCATGGGCATGAAGGATGATGATGCTAAGGTAAATATTGTTTCCATGTATTTTATTGATGTCGATCTTTTGTAGTGGCGTTGTAGGTCCATAGATGAGAAGCGAGGTGAAATCGAAATTGAGACTTGGAAATAGTTCTAGAAAGAGCTCAAGGAGTAGTTTTACCCACAATATGCCAAGAAGGAGGCTCAAACTAAGTTGCTTAAATTCTTGCAACAACAATACACAAAGCGAGGTGAAGGAATTTAGTGAATTGATGCTCCAAATCACAAATCTGAGTGAAAATAAGACATTTTTCTTCTTCATGGATGGGTTAAACAAGACTTGGAGCGTCAAAGGGTCTAAAATTATCGAAAGCCATGATCGTGGTAGAATCCTTAATCGAGCTTGTTCTGAGAAAAGACAAGTTCGAGTTTTCCAAACCCAAAGATAAGGGAAATGGTAAGGGAGATGAAGAAGAACAAATTGAGAATAGCAATGAAAATGGTGGTAACATGAAACCACATAATAGAAAGCAGAAACCCAACAACAAATCAAACAAGTCGGTGAAATGCTTCCTTTATGGCAATCTACATATGGTAAGGCATTTTCCAAAATGATCTGTGTTTTTTGACATCAAAAGGGATGATAAGTTGGACAAAACATCGATGAGTCTTGGTTCGTTGAGTTTTGCAAAAGTTAATAGGGTTAGGGAGAATAGAAAGAAGCCAATGGAGTGTTTCTTATGTTGTGGCCTGTATAAGATGTGTGACTTTCCCGAACAATCCAAGATATCAGTGATCAGTAAAGAAGTTGAAGGGGAGCCAGAGAGTGAGAATTTAAAGCTTGAGTCAATGATACTCAATTCTGGAAGAGTGAAGAGGGATCACAGGTAGAAAGGGTTGATGTTTGTAAACATCAACATCGTAGGTCGTAAGAGGAGTGCTCTTGTTGATAAGAGGGAATCAAACTTGTTCATATTAGAGAAAGCCATGGATAAACTTGGTCTTTCGGTTAGAAAATCGACCAAGAAGATCAAGACTCTAAATTCCAAAAAGGTCCCAACTGTGGGAGTAGAATAATGAGTTTAGCTATAGATTAGTCAATAGAAATGCAAGGAAGACTCCGAGGTAATTCACTTGATGAATACTGCTGGAAAAATGAGTTTCGAAAATGCAGTGGAAAATAAAACTAAGGAAAACATAGTTTTAAATTTTTTTCCAAAACAAGATCTTGGATATCTAAAGTAATAAACACTCAATCAAAATTGTACCTTTTCAATTTGTTTATGATGATCGCTTCGACCAAGTAGTCTTCTTCGTTATCCTCAAGTTCACATTTGTCGAGTGTGGGCTTGCTTCGAATTAGAAAAATTTTCACAAAAATTATCGGTGGAGTAATTTCGCAATTTATCTAAACTTTTGGGTCAAGTTGTAAATCAAAAAAATATTTCTAGAAATTTTTGAAGTAATCTCTTCAGAGAATTTTCTCCCTACAATTTTCTCTTGAATTTAAGTATGTGTAAAATAATGACCCAAGACTCTCTTTATATAAAAAGAGTTTAGAGAGCTCAACTATAATTAAACTTAATAACTTGAATATTAAGTTAGTATAATGATAAATATTAGATTAAATTTAATATTAAATCTTATTAAAATAATAGAATATTTATCTACAAGATAAACATTAAATTAAATTTAATATTAAGATAATCACTTTAATATTAAATTAATAAAATACTATTAAGATAAATATTCAATTAAATTTAATATTAAACTATTAAAATAATATTATTTTTGGAATAGTTAATCTAAAATCATATTCTCTGGTAAAGTCTTAGAAGGAGTGTAACTATTCCACTACTCAACCACCGAAGATCAACCACCGTTAGCCACCAGAACGTCATCGTCGTAGCCACCGACACCGCCATGTCCAGTGATGCAAGTGTGACACCTTTACAGCATCCCAAGCCGATTCGATTACTATCGGTTCGGTCCGAGTCAGTGATGACTTGACCAGTCTGGTCTAGCCACCGGTTGGACCGTCAGCCCGGTTTCACATATACAGCCTGATTTGACTAGTTTTTGGGTCTTGGTCTCAGTTTTGGGCTCCCGGGCCCAATTTACGATCTTAGGTCCAATTTTCAAGTTCAATTATCAATTGGGCCAATTGTCTGACTTGAAAATTAATTTCAAAAATATAATATTAATTTTAATTAATTTGATTAATTTAATTTTACTTGACCAAAATTAATTTTCCTAAAATCACTTAGATTTTCCAAATTAATATTTCTAAGAAAATTCTTTAATCAAATTCTCTAATTGAAGAATTCTTACGACCACCTAATTTAATTTCACATCGAATAAATCGACTCAATTAAATTATTTTTAAAGTCATAAAATTTTCTTCTGCTTCAGATGCAGTTTGATCAAACTTTTTGTTGAGCTAGCGGAGGGACCAATCAGACATATACAATTAGGCTCTATTAATTGCAATTATGTCTAAAAGCATCATTCCAATAATTTACAATTTACTTAATCATGGAGTCAGTCCACAAGAAGTACCATGATTGAAAACTCATTAGTGTATACTCTTTACGAAAGCAATTCATCCAACTACTTTGTCCAATGACCTCGTCATGTGTGTGTTACCCTCATATGATATCATTAATTCATTTGAGTTAAATCTGTTCACCAATACAATCTTATTTTATCCCATTGTCACCATTGTGTCTTCTTAATGATTAATATGACCACTGTCAACAAATGACTGTGATAAATTGCTCGTTCGAGAACAAGCAACCTGTGGCCACGTTCCATATTTATCAATTCACACAATGCCAATGAGAGGATATTATTAACTCTTTAATTGAGCTATGAATTCCACTGTTGCTAGTAAAGCCACGCCATACACAAGTCATTTACCCAACATACCAACTATGGGCTCGATCATCTTTAGAGCATAAGCCTCCACTTATATCAAAGCACATGAGTTGCATATGCATGGTCAATGACTAACTCAGGATTTAGGCAAATCACACCATGAATGTCACAAGTGAATCAATTTACAAATGGATACAGAATTAATTCATCTTGGGTCTAGTCCAATGTATCATTCTACCAATGAATACATCTATGTCTCTACCCGTGGAGTCAACTACTCTGATAGCCAAGACTAACTATCTCCCTAATTGAAATTGTAGATGACATAATAATCCTTCTTAGTATTTGAATCAAATACTCACTTCTATTCTTTTACGGGATTATGAACTTACTTACATTATCTATTGAAGTAAGTTGTCTTTCTCCCAATGTAAACGTTCTTACAATGCCTCTTATCTTCAGTTTGAACTTAGACAATCAATGAGCTAATATTTGCTTGTCACAATTTCTTTATGTATGCAAAATATAAAATACAAAAATACAAAAGACATAATAGTGAAATGTGAAATTAACTTTATTTATTTATTCATCGTTTAAATAAATAGAAAACAATTATATGTTTACTATAATATGGGCACATTTCCCAACAATTACAACTTTGTTCTTGGCTTGAATTTCCTTAACAATATTAATGCTTTATTTGTTCCTTTTGTCGATTGTATATATATATCTTGGATACTCGAAAAAAATAATATATTTGTGTTGGTGAGTCAAGACGTGAGAGATGGGTGGAACCAAGGTATTTTCGACAATCCAACTAGTCAAAGATGTTCATTGTGGTAAGAAAATTGAGTTGGTAGATCGGAGTACTACAAAGACCCCCTTAGAAATGCTAGAGGGCAAAAATCGATATGAAGCCTGTTGAGTTATCAGTGAGGCTACCATCTATGAGTGAAGTGAGTTGTACATTAGACCTTGTGGGAAAAATAGTGATGCAAACATGGCAGTTAAAACGAGAAAATGCAATGAGTGAGGTATATCTCAAACATTTTCCTAGTGTTTTTCATAATGACTTACCATTGGCTTGGCAAAGGCATAAGGGTCCTTTCAGAGTTCTAAAGCAAGTAAGCCAAAGGGCTTACAAACCAAAGTTGGCAAGAATACTCAAGGTTAACCCAATCTTCAGTGTAGGTGTGCCAAATCTTATTTGTGTGGATAAAGGGGACCCGATCGAGGCAAGTCATAATATGGGCAAGCAAGAGCGATGAGCTTCTGCAAACAAAATTTACTAAGGGAAGGAATGGTTGGAGTTAGGAAACGATGGAAGCCGAGGCAAATTTTTCAAGAGGCAGAACTAATAAACAAAAAAGCTAGTCAAGAATCAGCTAAGGCATCAAAATAGTTTGAAGACGAGTCAAACCAGTGTCATTCCAAACATGCAATGAAGGCATCTCGAGAATGGTAGGGAGAATGTCATGGAACACATGGAGAAACCCATCTACTTGAAGCCTTAGTGGCCTAATGAAACACTCCAATAAAACTAGAGTTACAAGAGTAATTATTGTAAATCATAAAGGATAAAGTTGTATAGAGTTTAAATCCCTTTTGACGCTCATATTGTAGAAAGCACTAATCTAGTTGTTGATGTAATTCATTTATACAGTCGGATCTGGGGAGCTCAACAATAAATAGAGGCCTTTCTCCTCATTTGTTATCACTCCATTCATCTTTTTGAATATATTTGAGAGCATTTAGTAAAACACTTGGTGCGAACTATTCTTTTGTGGCTTTTTTGTTCCTTTGTGGCTTCTTTATGCATTTAGTGTGGGGATCTATTTAATTTGTTAACTTAGGTGAAAGGGGTTTAAATTTGGGCTTAGAATTAGGCAAAGGCCCAGATTAAATTATTTTAAGGTGGCATCATTAACAATTAAAAAAGAACAACTATTGGGTCACAAGGAGCCCATGTTTTTAGGCCAATTTTGGCACTTTAAATGAAGATAGGGTGATGCCACACACAAAAGGAATTAGGGGCCAAATATTAAGTTTAATGTGGCCCAAATCTTTTAATTTAAGTGAGTTAAATTTTGGCATTAGGGTTAGTAGAGGTGGATGGCTACAAGGCTCAAAAATATGAGAAATTATGTGGATTTTATAAGTGATAATATCATAGATAAAAGGGAGAAAAGTTAGGAGCTTATCTTCAAGGGAGGTGTTGGCTAAAATCCACTACCTAGAGGAGTGTAAAATTCGGCTACTGCATGGCAAAGAGGGTGCCAAATTTCCCCTCTCATTTAGCTTGAATTTTAATTAATTAGGAAGGGCGTTTTCAATTTTATACATGAGGTGTTAAAATATCTATAAATAGGGGGGATATCTCCTTGATTCTTACACCAAAAACCCTAAATTCCTCTCCCATTGTGCCGAAATTCCTTAGCCTCTCCCTCTCCAATTTTTTTCTTCAATTTCTTCAAAAGCCGAAACTCTTCTCCACTTTTTCCTCCTTGTGCCGATTTCTCTAAAAAGTCGAAGCATCCATAGTCTTTTCTTTTATTAATCTTATTTGAGAATTAGTTCTATACTTCTAGCATTTAAATCTTCCATTGGCATTGCCGAATCCTCTTTCTAGTGCTAGCCGAATCTCCTATGCTAAGGTAAGTGTCAATTTTTTATTAGTTCTCATGATCTATTCCTGATTTTTGAAAGGCAAAAGCCGAAAGCTAATAGTTTAATGGTTTTATGATGGGCGACAATTTGAGATTTGAAGGAAGCTTGGTCAATTAGATCTAAAAGTCGAAAATAGCTAGTCTCCACTTTCGAGATTTTTAAGGCAAAGGAGAAAATCCTTAAGTTTAAGAAAAGAGCAGTATCTGCCATTCGAGATTGGCCACTTGGTTGTGGACCGACTTCTGAATAACACCTTAGGCAGATAGCAGTAGTGTCGACTAAGGATAGCATCGACATAGAAAGCATCGTCTTATCGGTAATCAGGTGTGTAGATCTCTAACATACTAATAAACCTCTATGTATGACTATATATATGTTATGGGCTTAAAAGCTGGAATGAGGATGTATAGACAATCGAATGGAACCCTAAAAGGGGGTAGGTAAGGATGCCAGGTACGTAAACATAGAACTCCTTATGTGTATCAGAAAATATATATAACTGCATGATGTTTTCTTTATGTGTATGCATGGGGTGGGAATATGATATTGAAGGGGAAGTGCATGATAGGTCACTTGGTGATCGGTGGTGGAAATCCCACATATACAAATGTTAGGTCACATAGTGATCGGTGGCTATGCCACATTCAATGATCCCTAATTAATAGGAATAGGCGGTCTGGTTTGTCATTTTGGTGTGTAGCGGATGGAGGGTTGATTGTAGAAATCCCCAAGGTGTGATGGTTGGTACGGGTTGGTGTGTAGAGGATGAAAACCTAGGATGGGTTGGGTTATTCATTATTTATCGTTTACCATGTGATTATGATTGTTACCTTCATGTATGGGCGGGGCCCATAATGTGTTTATGGGCTCAGTCGTTGTGTGTTTTGAGATTTATACACCGAGTCTTGGTGACTCACGCTTTTCTTTTCTCTACTCTTCCAGATGAGCAGTAGATCGTGGACATGAGAGCCGAGACGGACTCGAGGGGCCATCAAGTTATATTTCTACAAATTATTTTTGGGATTTCTTTAAATTTTATTTTATTTGATAATATTTATGTAATAAGGCCCCTAGTTTTATTCAACTAAGAAGTTTTCAATGTTATGCAACTTATGAATTCATGATAAGGTTTATTTATAAGTAATAATAATACAAAGAGGTTTATTTCTAAAAAGTCACTTCTTTATTCAAATTTTAAATAATTAACTTGTGTTTTCAAAATCCGATAAAGTGTTATGTGTTCCATAACACGCCAAATCTGGTCGAAACGCATGGGCTGGGTTTGGGGTGTTACATTTTGGTATCAGAGCCCAGTACAAAACTCGGGCTGTGAAATGGGCCTAGAGGTGTTTTGGAAAAAAAATTTTTAGAAAAATGTCTGGTTTGAGGATATGGCTTTCGAGTCTACCGACACCCGATCCACGCAGGTAAGTATTCTAAACACTCTGTGTGTTATATATTTATGTGGGCTTGATGGGCTTTATGGGACATAGATGTAACACCTCAAACCCGACCCAAACACTACAACTGGGTCTGGTATGTCACTGAGAAAAATTTTGTAAAACCAATCGTGTCGACAGAAAGCCCAAATAAGAATTACATAAAATGTGCCTTAATAATCAAAAGCCTAAAACTGAATTACATGTCCTTGAAAGAAATTAAAACGAGAATAAATAATAAAGCCCCATAATAAAAACAAAATGTAAACTAATGGCCCATGGCCTTATTACAACGTAGTTTAAACTCATAACATAAAATACTTTTAAAAAAAACTAATATGGAGAACTTGTCGCGGATCCACCTTCTTTTGCATGGCCACCTTACGCTTCACTCCGCCCGGTCCGTTGCACTAATTGTCACCTGAAAGGTTAGTTTAATTTGGGTGAGTCGCGAGACCCAGTGTGCAACCCTCATGCACCACTAGATTTGGGCCACATAAAACATAACAACAATTTCATTTACATGGATAACAAGTAATATGCAAAGCCCAACCCATTTGCCTAGGTTTCCATCCGCTACACGCCCCCATACCAACCAACACACCATTGGGGATTTTTACAATCAACCCACACCGCTACACTCCAAGATAGGAAGTCATGTTTGCTCATCAACATATATTGGTGAAGCCCTTATAATGATCACGGCATTAGCCACTACAGTAAATCACGGTAAAAACTGCTACACATATACATATACATATACTTCCTCCTTTCATCACCCAACCTATGCAAACATGTACAATAATTTTAAAACATGTACAACAATTTACTTGTAACATATAATCAGATTATTTACTAACCTGAGGGTCCACTGTTTAAATCTGAGATTTCAGCTTTAAATGTAACATATAAAACTTATGAACACATATATATATTTATAATTAATCAGATCTAGACGGTGGGGAAGTATTACACACCTGATTCGAGTACTAAGGCTTTCGCTATGTCTACGCTACTATCACTCGAAACAACTACTATTGGCCCACGATCTGACTTCGATTTAGGCCCACACCCTGTTGGCCAATCTCGTGCTACCGAAACAGATCACTTCTTAAATTTGGGCGACGGTTTTACAGATCCAACCTTCTCTGCTTGACTGTTTGTTGAGTCCATAACAATTCCTTAATCACTAAACCAAATAAACGATGAGATCTAACTCCTTAATTAAATGTAACCCTTAAAACGAACACTTACCTAGTTAGTCGAATCCCAAATGTCCTTGAAAAATTGTCACCACCAACCTTCCTACATTCGGCCATCCTCCAAATATCAAACCAACCGATACACACAACCAACCAAACCCAAATAGTATTCGGCCAAAGCAAAAAGAATCATGAAAGGCCATTCGGCCAAACTTACCATTACCTACCTTCGACTTTTCCACCAAATCGGCTTTAATTGGATAGATTCGACTTCTAGGTAAAGAGTATAATCGGTAGGGCCTTGGAAATAATGATTTAGATTAGGAGTTTGATAAGAATAAAGGAATCGCAGAAAAGGAGAAATCTTGAAACTCACCGGATTACTAATGAGTATACGGCTTATGGTGCACCTTCGGGAAAATAGAGATCTCCCTTGTAGATTTGGCTATAGAGGAAGAAGATGTGCACTAAGAGCATTCGGCTATCAGAAGAGTTTTTGAGGAGAGGAGAAACACTTAAGGAGTTTTGGCTATGATGTGTTTTCAGGAAAAAGAAAAGAAAGAAAATCGAGAGAGGATGGAGTGTAGATTTCGGCAAAGAGAAAGAAAAGATGGAGAGAATGGTTAGCAGAATTTCTGCTAGCCTATACTAAACTAATTTCCCCCTTCTGTAGTTGAGTTTCGACCAACTCTCCCTCTTCTTCTGATAATCTTTAAATCTCATGATAACTTAATCCTTATCTTACCTTTAGGAGAGCCCTCATTAAAGCCAACTCCTCCCTCCTTGACTATCATCTTTTATCACTTAAATAAAAAGAAATAAAGCTCCTAACTAGTAGCCTACATGCCGTCCACCCCCTTCCTATTTAAGTGCCGAATTTTGACCCATCTCCTAAGGCCCAATCAGCCACACAAGGCCCAAACTCTTCCCCCTTATGACGCCACCTTATGCCCACTTAAAGCACTTCAAATCTTTGGGCCACAAGCCCAGCTTGTCACTTAGTTAACTATCTTCTTAAATTATGAGCTAACACCTTTATTAGCCACCTAACCCAAATTTTTAAGGCCCAATATTTCACTTTAAATTACACAGAGTACTAACTTAAACCCTAATCCAAATATTTAATCAAAAAGTCAGCTCAATCCTTAAAATCTCAATTTAACATATTAAACTATCATATAAATGCACAGGCCTACATTTAGGATGTTACAGTTCTACCCCCTTAAAGAAATTTCGTCCTCAAAATTTTCAACTAACTAGAAATCATACTACCTAAGTCTCACAACTATGCTTTCGTTGCACACTCTAATTCTAAAGCCAAAATAAACACTTAGTATACTACGGTAGGGTACGCACCATATTCTCATCTCGAGTGTCTCTGTCCCCTTGGCGATGTGTTGCATAGACCAAAGCTGGCTGCCTTGCCTCAACATAACCTGCACCTCCACCTGGTGCTTCATGACCATCTCTTGCGCCACTGCCACCTCTGGCTTGACCACGACCCCTTGGTCCAGGCTGACCACCTCTCCTAGCCTAATCAAACTTCGGACCGTTGGCTGTTCCCGATCCATTTGAGGATAGTCCCTCATCAGATGTTCTGTGGATCCACACCTAAAGCATCCACCGATTTTCACTCTGCACTTCCATAATGGGTTCTCCCACATATAGAACATGCTTGACTCTGGCCCGATGGAACACGAGCTAGCCCATCAGTTCTAGGCCTCTTCTTGAAAATTTCCAGTTGCTTTGGAGGGTCCAAAAATTCTCTTACTCCTGCCCCGATCCTTATCCTTCTCTTGTCTCTCCACCCGTTTCACTTCCTCAGCTATTTTAACTTTATCCACTAAAATTGTAAAAATTCTCTCTCGTTGTGGCGCGATCAAAACCCTTAGCTCATTTCTTAGCCCATCCTCAAACCGAATGCATCGTTCATACTCCGTTGACACTATTCCCCGAGCGTAACGACTCAGGCGTAGAAACTCAGCCTCATATTCAGCCACAGACTTACTCCCATGCACCAAATTCAAGAATGCTTTCCTTTGAGCATCCATATAACTAGCCCCAACGTACTTTCCCTGGAATGACTCCTTAAAGAAATCCCAGTCAATCAGGTCCACGGTCGTACCCTCTTTCACCGTGAGCCACCATTGGTAGGCCTCGTCTCGAAGAAGAGACACGACCCCCTTCAGCTTCTCCTCCACCATGAAGTCTAGGTCATCCATTATACGTTCCACCGCCTCCAACCAATATTCAGCGAAACTCGGGGATACGCCAGAGACTCCCCTAAATACTTCGGCCCTATAGTTCCTCAACCTCTCAGGCACAGATTTTTGGGCTCCTATGCCCATACCAGCCTCAGACACTCTTTCTAAAACCCTCATTATAGCCTGAGACACCACGTCCTCTCCACCTGTCTGGTCCTGAAATTCCACCTCAGCAGCTGGTAAAACCGGTATCTCACTTCCGGATCCATGACCCGATCCTACGGGTTCTGACACGGTCATCCTACCTCTACCTCGACCACGTGGCGGACGTCCTCGACCTCTTGTACTCATTCTTCTAGTTCACATTTATCTGATTTAAAAATTTTATGAGTCATTAGTTGTTTCCACTAATTATCCCCGAACAGTCTTATGAAACATAGTTTTTAAAGTGATTCTTTCGAATTTGAACCTATCTACAGTTTTCAGTCTTCCTATTCTAGGAATTATGCACACACAACGTTCATACAAGTAACATTCATTACCTAAGGGTATTTTCATCATTTCGCTACCCAAGGGTATTTTCGTAATTTTATCCTACAGGGGTATTTTCGTAATTTTCCAAAATATGGTTCCAAGTGATTTTACAAAATAAGGGTATTTTGGTAATTTTCAATTTGGGAGTATTTCGGTAATTTTTCATACCGAGGGTATTTCAGTAATTTTACAAGTCAGGGGTAATTTGGTCAATTTGCAAATCAGGGGTATTTTGGTAATTTTTCAAATCGAGAAATTTTTACGAATCAAGGGTACTTTAGTGAATTCAAAACTAAGGTTTACTTTAGGGTTGTACAAAACAAGGTGGCTGGTCCCTTTCGGGTTTTAGTTATAGGTTTTGGCCTGTCAACACGTCCTCATGGTTAGGGTGAGCAGTCACTACACACTGGGTAGGATTCCAAAGTGAAGAGGAGGTGAGTCACTAGGATCGCTTAAATACCAAGCTCTCCTATATCCACTCCTAGACATGCGTATAGCCATTACCACACCCTAACATGGCTTAAGGTGAACAGTCACCACGCACCAGGTAGGATTTCAGTGAAGAGGAGGTGAGTCACTAGGACTGCTTAAATACTAAGCTCTCACCATATCCATTCCTAGACATGCGTGTGCCTGTTGCCACACCTTAAGTCTTATGACTTGTTTACAGGCTTTGTTTAATGAAGTTAAGTCTTATGGATTTTTAAGAGTTTGTTTGTCTAAGCCTAGAGTCCATCAAGTTCTAACCTACATAGTCTACGTCCCATAAGCCCGTTAAGCCCACATTTATATCACACAATGGTTTAGAGTACTTACCAGGCAACCTTGGCTGGAGACGCAGGTGCCATGCTGAACTAATAAGCTTTTGCTAAGGAAATCCATGTTTTAAAAACCCATTTTTAGAAAATTTTTGGGCCCAAAATCCCAAAGTCGAGTTTTGAATTGGGCTCTGATACTAATTTGTAACACCCAAACTCGGCCCAAACACTACAACCGAGTCTGGTATGTCACTGAGAAAAATTTTGTAAAACCAATCGTGTCGACAAAAAGCCCAAATAAGAATTACATAAAATGTGCCTTAATAATCAAAAGCCCAAAACTGAATTACATGTCCTTGAAAGAAATTAAAACGACAATAAATAATAAAGGCCCATAATAAAACTAAAATGTAAACTAATGGCCCATGGCCTTATTACAATGTAGTTTAAATCCATAACATAAAATACTTTTAAAAAAAACTAATATGGAGAACTTGTCGCCGGATCCACCTTCTTTTGCATGGCCACCTTGCGCTTCACTCTGGCTCGGTTCGTTGCACTAATTGTCACCTGAAGGGTTAGTTTAATTTGGGTGAGTCGTGAGACTCAGTGTGCAACCCTCATGCACCACTAGATTTGGGCGTCATAAAACATAACAATAATTTCATTTACATGGATAACAAGTAATATGCAAAGCCCAACCCATTTGCCTAGGTTTCCATCCGCTACATGCCCCCGTACCAACCAGCACACCATTGGGGATTTCTACAATCAACCCACACCGCTACACTCCAAGATGGCGGTCATCTTTGCTCATCAACATATATTGGTCAAGCCCTTATAACGAGATCATGGCATTATCATGACAAGAAATCACGGTAAAAACCGCTATACATATACATATACATATACTTCCTCCTTTCATCACCCAACCCATGCAAACATGTACAATAATTTTAAAACATGTACAACAATTTACTTGTAACATATAATCAGATTATTTACTAACCGAGGGTCCACTGTTTAAATCTGAGATTTCGGCTTTTAATGTAACATATAAACTTATGAACACATATATATATTTATAATTAATCAGATCTAGACGGTGGGGAAGTATTACACACCTGATTCACGTACTAAGGCTTTCGCTATGTCTACGCTACTATCACTCGAAACAACTACTATTGTCCCACGATCTAACTTCGATTTCGGCCCACACCCCGTTGGCCAATCTCGCACTACCGAAATAGATCACTTCTTGAATTTGGGCGACGGTTTTACAGATCCAACCTTCTCTGCTTGACTGTTAGTTGAGTCTATAACAATCTCTTAATCACTAAACCAAATAAACGATGAGATCTAGCTCCTTAATTAAATGTAACCCTTAAAACAAACACTTACCTAGTTAGTCGAATCCCGAATGTCCTTGAGAAATTGTCACCACCAACCTTCCTATATTCGGCCATCCTCCAAATATCAAACCAATCGATACACACAACCAACCTAACCCAAATAGTATTTGGCCAAAGCAAAAAGAATCATGGAAGGCCATTCGGCCAAACTTACCACTAGCTACCTTCGACTTTTCCACCAAATTGGCTTTAATGGGACAGATTCGGCTTCTAGGGTAAAGAGTATAATCGGTAGGGCCTTGGAAATAATGATTTAGATTAGGAGTTTGATAAGAATAAAGAAATCGCAGAAAAGGAGAAATCCCGAAACTCACCGGATTACTAAGGAGTATACGGCTTACGGTGCACCTTCGAGAAAATAGAGATCTCCATTGTAGATTTGGCTATAGAGGAAGAAGATGTGCACTAAGAGCATTCGGCTATCAGAAGAGTTTTTGAGGAGAGGACAAACACTTAAGGAGTTTCGACTATGATGTGTTTTCAGGAAAAAGAAAAGAAAGAAATCTGAGAGAGGATGGAGTGTAGATTTTGGCAAAGAGAAAGAAAAGATGGAGAGAATGGTTAGCAGAATTTCGGCTAGCCTATACTAAACTGATTTCCCCCTCCTATAGTTGAGTTTCGGCCAACTCTCCCTCTTCTTTTGATAATCTTTAAATCTCATGATAACTCAATCCTTATCTTACCTTTAGGAGAGCCATCACTAAAGCCAACTCCCCCTCCTTGATTATCATCTTTTATCACTTCAATAAAAAAAAAATAAAGCTCCTAACTAGTAGCCTACATGCCGTCCACCCCCTTCCCATTTAAGTGCCGAATTTTGACCCATATCCTAAGGCCCAATCGGCCACACAAGGCCCAAACTCCTCTCCCCTTATGATGCCACCTTATGCCCACTTAAAGCACTTCAAATCTTTGGGCCACAAGCCCAGCTTGTCACTTAGTTAACTATCTTCTTAAATTATGAGCTGACACCATTTATTAGCCACCTAACCCAAATTTTTAAAGCCCAATATTTCACTTTAAATTACGCAGAGTACTAACTTAAACCCTAATCCAAATATTTAATCAAAAAGTCAGCCCGATCCTTAAAATCTCAATTTAACATATTAAACTATCATATAAATGCACAGGCCCACATTTAGGATGTTACAGTAAACTAATTAGATTTAGAACTTGATGGACTTTAGGCTTAGCTGAAACAACTCCTTAAATTTCATAAGACTTAACCTCACTAAACAAAACCCATGAACGAGTCGCAAGACTAGGGTGTGGCAATAGGCATACGCATATTTAGGAATAGATCCGGAAGAGCTTGGTATTTAAGCAGTCCTAGTGACTCACCTCCTCTTCGCTGGAATCTTACCTGGTGCGTAGTGGTTGTTCACTCTAATTATGAGGACTTGTTGATGGGCCAAACCTATAATTAAAACCCGAAAGGGACCAGCCACCCTATTTTGCAAACAAAAACCTAAAGTTTTGTAAATTTCCAAAGAAATACACTTGATTTGTAAAAATTTCCAACCAAAAGTGAATTTGTAAAATGCCTATGTTTTGAAAATTTACCCAAAAACCGTATGTTTACAAGAGTAACTAGATTCTTTTTTTCAAAATACCCTTTCAAAATAATAAAAAAAATGCAATGACAACAACAACATCAAAATATCCCTGATTTGAAAAATTATCGAGATACCCCTAGATGTCAAAATTACTAAAATACCCCCGGATCTCAAAAATTATTGAAATACCCCTGGATTGCAAAATTACTAAAATAACCTTATTTTACAAAATCACCAATGAACCTTATTTTGAAAAATTACAAAAATACCCCTTTAGGATAAAATTACGAAAATGCCACTGGGTAGTAAAACAATAACAACCATAACAACAACACTTTTCTGTGATGAACGTAAGTTCATGGATGTAGATGATTGAATGTATGTGTTTCCTAGATGATATGAACTTGAGGCTATATTGTGAGTACGAATTCGAAAGAACTACTCTTAAAACTATTATTCAAAAGACTGTTGGTGGTTAATCAGTGGAATAAAACTACTAATTCATAAAATTTCTAATCAGATAAACGTGAAGCGGTAGAATAAGTACAAGGGGACGAGGATGCTCTAGATGTGAATATCAGTGTATACCCTACCATAGTATACTAAGTGTTTATTTTGGCTTTAGAATAAGAGTGCGCAGTGAAAGCATAGTAGTGAGACTTAGGTAGTTTGATTACTACTTAATTGGAAATTTCGAGGAAGAAATTTCTTTAAGGGCTAGAACTATAACATCCTAAACTTATGGGCCTATGCATTTAGTGTGGGAATATGTTTCATTTGTTAACTTAGGTGAAAGGAGTTTAAATTTGGGCTAAAACTTAGGCAAAGGCCCAAATTAAATTATTTTAAGGTGGCATCATTAACAATTAAAAAAGAACAAGTATTGGGTCGCAAGGAGCCAATGTTTTTAGGCCAATTTTGGCACTTTAAATGAAGATAGGGTGACGCCACACACACAAGGAATTAGGGGCCCAAATATTAAGTTTAATGTGGCCCAAATCTTTAAATTTAAGTGAGTTAAAATTCGGCATTAGGGTTAGTAGAGGTGGACGGCTACAAGGCTCAAAATAGGAGAAATTATGTGGATTTTATAAGTGATAATATCATAGATAAAAGGGAGAAAAGTTAGGAGCTTATCTTCAAGGGAGGTGTTGGTGAAAATCCACTACCTAGAGGAGTGTAAAATTAAACTCTTGCATGGCAAATAGGTGCCAATTTCCCTCTCATTAGCTTGAATTTTAATTAATTAGGAAGGGCATTTTCAGTTTTATACATGAGGGTCAAAATATCTATAAATAGGGGGGATAACTCCTTGATTCTGACACTAAAAACCCTAAATTCCTCTCCCATTGTGTCGAAATTCCTTAGCCTCTCCCTCTCCAATTTCTTTTCTTCAATTTCTTCAAAAGCCGAAACTCTTCTCCACTTTTTCCTCCTTGTGCCAATTTCTCTAAAAAGCCGAAGCATCCATAGTCTTTTCTTTTATTCATCTTATTTGAGAATTAGTTCTATACTTCCGGCATTTAAATCTTCCATTGGCATTGTCGAATCCTCTTTCTAGTGCTAGCCGAATCTCCTATGCTAAGGTAAGTGTCGATTTTTGATTAGTTCTCATGATCTATTCCCGATTTTTGAAAGGCAAAAGTCGAAAGCTAATAGTTTAATGGTTTTATGAAAGGAGGCAATTTGAGATTTGAAGGAAGCTTGGTCAATTAGATCTAAAAGCCGAAAATAGCTAGTCTCCACTTTCGGGATTTTTAAGGCAAAGGAGAAAATCCCTAAGTTTAAGAAAAGAGTAGTATCTGCCATGGCCACTTGGTTGTGGACTGACTTCTGAACAACACCTTAGGCAGATAGCAGTAGTGTCGACTAAGGATAGCGTCAACATAGAAAGCATCGTCTTATCGGTAATCAGGTGTGTAGATCTCTAACACACTAATAAACCTGTATGTATGACTATATATATGTTATGGGCTTAAAAGCCGGAATGAGGCTGTATAGACAGTCGAATGAAACCCTAAAAGGGGGTAGGCAAGGATGCCAGGTACGTAAACATAGAACTCCCTATGTGTATCGAAAAATATATATAACTGCATGATGTTTTCTTTATGTGTATGCATGGGGTGGGAATATGATATTGAAGGGGAAGTGCATGATAGGTCACTTGGTGATCGGTGGTGGAAATCCCACATATACAAATGTTAGGTCACATAGTGATCGGTGGCTATGCCACATTCAATGATTCTTAATTAATAGGAATAGGCAGTGCGGCTGTCGTTTTGGTGTGTAGCGGATGGAGGGTTGATTGTAGAAATCCCCAAGGTGTGATGGTTGGTACGGGTTGGTGTGTAGAGGATGGAAACCTAGGATGGGTTGGGTTATTTATTATTTATCGTTTACCATGTGGTTATGATTGTTACCTTCATGTATGGGCCAGGGGACATGAGTGTTAGGGGACGTGGTCATAATGTGCGAGGGCATGGTAGAGGTAGAATGACCATATCCGAGAATGAGATGCCACCACCACCATCTGCTGGTGTTGAATATCAAGATCGACGGGGATGATGCGATGCATGACGATCTGCGAGTTCTTGAGAGGATGGCTGGAGTAGGTGGAGGTACGGGAGCTTAGAAATCTGTACTTGAGCGACTTCGAGCCAGTGGAGCTGAGGTATTCTGAGGCGTATCTGGTGTGGCACCCAATACGGCTGAGTATTGGTTGGAGACGACAGAGCGAATTATGGACGAGTTGGATCTGAATGCTGAAGAGAAACTGAAGGGAGTGGTATCGCTTCTCCGCGATGAGTCATACCAGTGGTGGCTCACGATTCGAGATGGAGCTACAGCGGATGATCTCACTTGGGAGTATTTTAGGGCGGCGTATCAAAAGAAGTTTGGGACTAGCTATATTGATGCACAGAGGAAGGCGTTTCTGAGGCTGGTTCAGGGGAATAAGTCCGTAGCGGAGTACGAGGCAAAATTCTTATATTTGAGCCGGTATGCTCGAGGTATCGTGGCTACGGAGCATAAATGATGTGTCCGATTTGAGGACGGACTGAGGGATGACCTGAGATTGTTGATTGCTCCACAGCAGGAGCGGGAGTTTGCCGTGTTGGTAGAAAAGGCTAAGGTAGCCGAAGGGGTTAAGGAATCTGTGAGACAGAATGCGGACAAGAATAGACAAAAGAGAGGTTTTGGATCATCAGGGTCATCCGGGAATGTTCAAAAGAGACCTAGAGTTGATGGGCCGCGAGGTCAGTAGGTTACTACAGGAGGACAGTACCGTACTTGTGCTCAGTGTGGAAAGATGCACCTGGGAGAGTGTTGGAAGAAGACAGGGGGATGTTTTAAATGTGGGTCCAAGGATCACATGATTAGGGACTGTCCTATGAAAACAGACGGGAGCCGACCAATAAGTCAGGGTGTTAATCAGACTGCAAGAGGTGGACAGTAGCCACCGCAAGGTCGTGGTCTGGTTGGCAGAGGTAATGGTTCTGGAAGAGGTCGGGGAACACTGGGTAGAGGTGTTGGTAACACAGAGGCGAGACAGTCGGGTCTGGTGTATGCAGTTCGTCAGAGGCAGGATGGTGACGCACCGGACGTCATAACCGGTACGTTCCTTATAGCTGACAAGCCTTACTTTGCTTTAATTGATGTTGGCTCGACCCACTCATATGTTGTATGTAGAGTAGCTGAAACATTAGGTGTAGCATCTGAATTGTCTATTAGGGAGATGACTGTAGTGAGCCCGTTAGGTCAAACGATAGTAGTGAATAGGATATTCCGGAGCGTGCCTCTAGAGATTCAAGGAGTGGTATTTCCCGCTGACTTGATGGAGCTACCTTTTGGGGAATTTGATCTCATTCTAGGCATGGATTGGCTAGTGGAACATCGTGCTAAATTGGATTGCGCAGCTAAGCGAATGGAGTTGAGGACTCCGGAAGATGAGGAGATAGTTATGATAGGAGAAAGAAGAACTATTTGGCTAACGTAGTCTCCGCATTAAAGGCTGATAAGATGGTTCGGAAAGGGTGCAAGGCATTCCTGGCCTTCGTGAGTGCTTTGGATGCAAAAGAAGAAGGAGTTAGTAGAGTGAGAACAGTAAGGGAATTCATGGATGTCTTTCCGAAGGAGCTACTTGGGTTACCCCCGGACAGGGAGGTAGAGTTCGAAATTGATTTACTGTCAGGTACAGCTCCTATGTTAATTGCTCCATATAGGATGGCGCCAAAGGAGTTGGTAGAGCTCAAGGCCCAGATCCAAGAGTTACTCTATCGTGGGTTTATTCGACCTAGTGTGTCTCCATGGGGAGCACCGGTATTATTCGTGAAAAAGAAGAACGGGACTATACACATGTGCATAGATTACCGGCAGTTGAATAAGCTGACCATCAAGAACAAGTATCCATTGCCGAGGATAGACAACTTGTTCGATCAGCTTAAGGGGGCCGCAGTATTTTCAAAGATAGATTTAAGGTCAGGGTATAATCAGCTTAAGGTGAAGGAAGCAGATATCCATAAGACAGCTTTCCGGACAAGATATGGGCATTATGAGTTCTTAATAATGCCGTTCAGATTGACAAATGCCCCAGCTACGTTCATGGATATAATGAACCAAGTTTTCCAACCCTACTTGGATCGGTTCGTTGTTGTGTTTATAGACGATATTCTGGTGTATTCCAAGTCTGAGGAAGAACATGATGAGCATCTCCGGGTTGTATTGCAAGTGTTAAGGGAAAATAAGCTGTATGCCAAGTTTAGCAAGTGCGAATTTTGGCTGAAGAAAGTTATGTTCTTAGGGCATGTGGTGTCTGTAGAAGGAATAAGGGTGCACCCTCGGAAGATTGAGGTAGTATTAGATTGGAAACCACCTAAGTCTGTGGCAGAAGTCCGTAGTTTCTTGGGGCTAGCAGGCTACTACAGGAGATTTGTTGAAGGGTTCTCGTCAATAGCAGCACCTTTGACGAGGTTGTTAAGAAATAAGGTACCTTTCGTATGGGCGGATAAGCAGCAGGAGAGTTTTGAGAAGCTTAAGAAAGAATTAACAGAGGCTCCGATTTTGATTCAGCCGGAAGCAGGAAAAGACTTTGTGGTGTATTGTGATGCTTCCCACACAGGATTGGGGTGTGTCCTAATGCAAGATGGGAAAGTGGTCGCTTATGCATCTCGGTAATTGAGGCCACATGAGGTTAACTATCCGACGCATGATCTGGAGTTGGCAGAGGTAGTTTTCGCTCTAAAAGTGGGGAGGCACTATTTGTATGGAGAAAGGTCGGTGATCTATACGTACCACAGGAGTCTGAAATATCTGTTGACTCAGAAAGAGCTGAATTTGAGACAGCGAAGGTGAGTGGAGTTGTTGAAAGATTACGATTGCTCAATAGAGTATCATCCGGGCAAGGTGAATGTTGTGGCAGATGCCCTAAGTCAGAAAATAGTGTCAGATTTGAGGGCGATGTTTGCACACCTTAGTCTTTATGATGATGGAAGTTTGTTAGCGGAGTTGCAAGTGAAGCCGATAAGGTTAAGTCAGGTAAAGGAAAAACAGTTGGTAGATGGGGAACTAAGTGCTAGCTACTACAAGTACAAAATGGGGAGTTGGAAGAATATGGTGTAAACGGTGATGGAGTGATGTGTTATCGGGGCAAGGTCTATATGTCGAAGGATGAGGAGTTAAGGCAGAAAATTCTTCAGGAATCGCATAGTAGCCCTTATGCTATGCATCCTGGAGGAAGTAAGTTATATAGGGATCTACGAGATCAGTTTTGGTGGCCTGGTCTTAAGCGAGAAGTTACAAAATTTGTAGGGAAGTGCTTAATGTGTCAGCAGGTTAAAGCTGAACACCAAGTACCGTCAGGATTGCTTCAGCCGATAAAGATTCCGCAATGGAAGTGGGAGAGAATTACCATGGACTTCGTCAGTGGGCTTCCCCTTACACCTACTAAAAAGGACTCGGTATGGGTGATAGTAGATCGGTTGACGAAGTCTGCACATTTCATACCAGTGCGGGTGGACTATTCCCTGCAGAGATTGGCAAAATTGTATGTAGCAGAAATCGTGAGGCTGCACGGAGTGCCGGTGTCGATTATCTCGGATAGGGATCCGAGGTTTACGTCTTGATTTTGGAAAGCACTACATCAAGCATTGGGCACCAGGTTGGACTTCAGTATGGCATTCCATCTACAGTCGGACGGCCAATCTGAGCGGGTAATTCAAGTGCTAGAAGATATGTTGAGAGGTTGTGTGATAGATTTCAGAGGAAGTTGGGAGGGGTTCTTGCCTTTAGCGGAATTTGCATACAATAACAGCTATCAAGCAAGTATTCGAATGGCACCGTACGAAGCGCTGCACGGACGGAAGTGTCACACTCCTACGTGTTGGATAGAATTGGGGGAACGTTATGTTTTGGGTCCGGAGATTGTGGCAGAATCTGAAAAAAAGGTTAAGGTAATTCAGACACGGTTGAAGGAGGTATCTGACAGGCAGAAGTCATATGCAGATCTTAAGTGGAAGGAGATAGAGTTTGCCGTGGGGGATCAAGTGTTTCTAAAAGTTTCGCCATGGAAGAAGGTGATGAGATTTGGTCGTAAGGGAACCAGGTTTATCGGACCTTATCGGATTTTGAAGCGGGTTGGACCAGTAGCATATCAGTTAGAGTTGCCTACGGAATTGAAACAGATGCACGATGTGTTCCACGTTTCGATGCTACATTGTTACCGGTCAGACCCATCTCATGTAATACTGGTTGAGGAGGTGGAGCTAAGACCGAATTTGTCCTATGAGGAAGAGCCGATTCAGATTCTAGAACGGGATGTGAAAGTGCTACGGAGGAAATCAGTTCCTCTAGTCAAAGTGTTATGGCGTAACCATGGATCGAAAGAAGCTTCGTGGGAGCCAGAGGAAACAATACGACAGCAATACCCTCACTTATTTTAGCCAGGTAATTTCGAGGTCGAAATTATTTTAAGGGGGTAGAACTGTAATATCCAGGATTTAAGGGTTATGCATTTTCACTTAAATGTATGTGGTAGCATGCTTGTGTGCAATTTGAATGTGTTTTGGGGGTTTTAGGAACCTTGGGATGTAGGTAGAAGCCTTAGAAAAATATCTGATTTTAAGCCTAAGAAGGGGAACTAAGGGAGCTAGGCCTTAAGGAGTTTAATGTGTGGCTTAGAACACAAGAACCCAGTTGATAAAGTGGCAAAAGAGGCACCACTTAGGGCCTTGTGAGGTGACGCCACAGAGAGTGTGAAGGGACCTAGGTTCAAGCGGCAAGGGAAGCATTTTGGAGCTTTTATTTTTCGGCAATGAGGTGCAGTGATGGACGACACAAGGACACTTCATGGATGAAGTGTAGATTGGGTCAAATAGCTTAAATTTTCAGCTAAGTAGGAGGGAAAAGGGGGATTTGGATGAGTGAAGGAGAAGAGTGGCCGAATGTGGGACTCTAGGAGAAGCATAATCAGTTTTGGGGTTGTAGTAGGGGGTGTGTGCCGAAATCTCCTAATCACCTCCTACTCATCTTTTCTTTCTCTCAACCTCAATCTTATACTTTTCTTTTTCTTTTCTTGTGACCGAAAATTCCATCTTCATTGAGAGCCATAGCCAAATTGTGTAAACCCTCCTTCCCTTTTCTTTTCATAAGTCCATAAAGCCGAAACACTCCTTGTCATTAGTCAAAATCTTTCTCTTGTTCTGTCATTCTCAAAAGCCGAATCTTCTGGTAAGTATCTTCCTCTTTACAGTCGGTTTCATCTCTTTTTCTTTGGGTGTGCCGAAACCGAATGGTTAGCCTTAATTTTGAGGGATGGCTGAATCTTGTTAAGGCCATAATCTTGTGTTTCTTTCGTGTGTAACCAGAGTAAGGGAGCGTTAAGGATCTCTTGGATTCGACTACTCAAGGTAAGGGTTGGTATTCGGCCAAAGGCCATATTATTTTAAAGATGGCTGATTCTAACTATGGCTTTTAGGGAGGAGTACAACCTGATTCGGTAGATCTTCGGGATTCGGTGGCCGATCTAGGTAAGGGTTCTAGCGTATAGATCTGTTTCTTTTTCATTCAAAAGTCAAGGCTAATCGTTTAATAATGTATTAGTGCTTGGTGATTGCAAGGAAGGTTCATCACATAGCTTCGGGATTTGGTTGGAAACCAAATCGGCATTAAGGTAAGGATGATGGTTGTGCGTTAACCTTTCGGGATTTGGTTGTATAGCCGAATGGTCTCTTTGCTAATGATCTTAGTGTTGGCCGAATGTAGGAAAGGGGATCTAATGCGTTAGATTAGGATTTTCGAGATTTGGTAATCACGTTAGTAGCCAGGTGTGTAACCCACCCTAAATTCACGATTAATAATAATATTGTTATGTATATGTTAATAAGGCAATGAATGAATATGGCTAAGGTACCATTCAATGGTACAAAGTGCATTCAGTATCGTTACCCTAACTCTCGGTTAATAAAGTTTATGAACATTGATATGAAAATATGAGAAATATCGTTATGGCCATGGGGTGAGGTATATTACATGATATTTGTATGATATGTATGTTGCATGGGCATATGGGTGATAATGATAAAGGAGAAGTGTTCTGGTGGTTTTTACCACATTATCCAGTGACTTATGTCATATATTATGAATCTGGTGACTCTACCACATTATCTGGTGGCTATGCCACGATTATAAGGGTGATGTGCAGTTGACTGCAGCGACTGCCTTCGATGGTGTGTAGCGGATGGAGGGTCGATTTAGTAATCCCCACGGTGTGATTGGCAGGTACGGGTGATGTGTAGAGGTTGGATATCTAGGTGGGTTTGGGTTGCATCATTGCCTAAATTTGCTATATGTGATCTAATATGCCTTAATCGTTTGGGAGTCTATGTTGGTTGTTACACATCGAGTGCATTGACTCACCCTTCGTGGGCTAACATTTTGCGATGATACTCAAGAGATAGACCGGGTCGGCGGGGACTTAGTGGTGGCCATGCTCATTTCGATTTTTTTTTGGGGTTTTCTTATTTTCTTTTTTTGGATTTTATTTCGGGTTTAGTTTTGTTGTAATAAGGCCATTACTATTTAACTGTTTTAAGTTTCGTTTTAATTTTTGTTCTGATAACGATCAACATTAAACAAGTGGTTAAACGATTTTTCATAACACAACTTCAAATGTTTTGACACCTAAACACCTACGATTTTCAACTTAATGTTAAGCTCTAAAATTTGGCATTTCTTTAAACTAGTAATTTCTAAAATGAAGATAACGTTTCAATACAAAATTAAACTACAACACGGTTTTCAATTTAAGAATAATCCAAATCTATTTTCTTCAAAACCACCAAGTTTTTCAAGATGACATAACGAGATTTAACTACGTTTTACTCAAGGAGCATGCCAGATCCGGTCAGGGCTTGTGGGCCGGGTTTGGGGTGTTTCACCTCAGCCAGTCGATTTTGCGAAATCTGCTAGTGTAGAAGCCGCAAAAATAATAACCCAAGTCTCTGACAGCAAAAATTTGGCGTTTTATTAATTTTACATCATCATAAATACGCATCTTAACTGTTTTAGGCAGTTTTTTTTGTGATTATACATTTCTAAATTGAATATTTGGTGATTTTATAATATTATAAATTTTTTTATTTTTCATGACCTTTAGCTAAAAGTATAATATTTTATTTTTTTATTTTTCATGACTTTTAGCGGCGTTTTTAGAAAAAGCACCGCTAAAAGTATGATTTTTAATTTTTTTTATTTTTCATGACTTTTAGCGGCGTTTTTGGAAAAAAACGCCGCTAAAAGTATGATATTTTAAATTTTTTTATTTTTCATGATTTTTAGAGGCGTTTTTGGAAAAAGCGTCGTCAAAAGTATGATATTTTAAATTTTTTTATTTTTCATGATTTTTAGCGGTGTTTTTGGTAAAAGCGTCGCTAAAGGTCATGACCTTTTTTTAAAGCGTCGCTAAATTTTGCGGCGTTTGTTTTAGCGGTATTTTTTAAAGCGCTTTTAAAAGTGCCGCAAATACTTTTAGTGGCGCTTATAAACGCCGCTAAAATCTTAAAAAATGCCGCTAAAAGTCTATTTTGCTGTAGTGCAACGATTTATTTTGATAAGTGTCGTGCGGACACTATGTGGTGTATAGGGATGGGTGGGTGTTTTATACCCCACGTGGTGTATTGGGATGGTTGGAGTTAGTGTGTAGAGGATAGGGGTAGGACTTTGCATATCTGCATGATTCTGTTAAGGACTTAGGTCTGTATCTGTTCTGTTATGTGAGAAATTTGAGTTTACATGTATGTATGTTTCCGTTGAGTTACACACTGAGTTTTTGAAAACTGATGTCTTTTTGTCTATTCTGATCAGGTAATCCTCAGGCATAGGCGGGTCGGAGTGGCGGAGGCTTAGCGATGACCACTAGTCCGTGAACTGTTTTACCTAATAGGTTATTTAATTTTCTGGTTTTTCTCGAGAGTTTTGTAAATATAGGACTCTCTGAACTTTTGGTTTTCTTTTAGTTTTTGGCTTTTGGATTTGATTAAGATTCATGCGATGCTCAACAAAACAATAGTTTTATGCAATCAAAGGTTTGAAAATACAAACTAGGTTTTCAAGATATAACGACTTCTGAAAAAATTTCGCTGCAAATTGTCTTTTTACTTGAAAGAGTAAAAAATTAGTGGTTTTAATAATGAATATAACGACGGATTCTTTAAAGTAAAAAGGTACAATGTTTAAAAAGAAAAGACGGATTTCTAAATTTTTTCGTAACACTCTCAGATTCGGCCATAATGTTTAAGCCGGGTTTGGGGTGTTACAAAAATACATACCATGCAAGTAAAAATGAAGTAACCGAACCCTAGATATTCTCCCCCTAGAAAAATCAATTGAAGAAGAAACAATTTGAAGAAGATGACACTTTTTATTTATTAAATTTTATCTTTATTTACCATTTTACCATTTTGCCCTTTAAAAATATTCATAATTTTAATAAAACCAATCCTTGAATATCCACTAACTATATAAATGGTCTATTTACCATCTAAGTCCTCTTACGTTAAAGTTTCATAGCTATTGATACCGCTAACTTATAAAACTCTACTTTTACACCTTGTACGATTTAGTCGTTTTCACTTAATTAAGCATGCAAACGTCAAAATTTCTTAACGAAATTTTTATACAACTCTACTAACATACCATAAACATTAAAATAATAATATATTAATTTACTCGTTAAATTTGTGATTCCGAAACCACTGTTCCTATTTTACTAAAATCTGGCTATTATTGTAGTTGGTGAAGGGGGGCTAAGACACAGTTATCAGTAGTTGATCAGTGATGCATCTCTAAATTTTTTTGGTTTCTTCTAGAATTGCGGTTACTACCAATTTGTCATTTTTCCTTTATTTGAGCTTCTTTTTTTTTTTTATAGATAGTAACATTTATGGATCACATTGTAGTGTTTTATTTATTGCTTGTATTATATGTCATATTTATGTAAATTATAAGTATTTTCTTTTAAAAATTAAAAGATTCATATCCTTTTTAAGCGTAAAACTTGATACTTTATCAAGTATGGGGTGAGCAAAATTGATTCGACTAGAAAAATTAAAAAAATTTGAATTTCAAATTATTCGAATTGGGTTAATCGAATTAATTAAGTTAATCAAGTTAAGTTGAATTATTTTTTAAAATTTGAGTTCGAATCAACTTGAGTTTTAAATTGAATAATTCAAATAAACCAAATATTAAACTACCCCAATCCAACCCCTTCACCCCAAAAATTAAATCGCCCACAAATTTTTTTATCCCCCTTACCTCCAAAAGTTTTTACTTTCCCTCCCTCTTTTACTCCCAAAAATCAAAATCCCCAAAAAACTTTGATTTCTCCCCGTTACCTCCAAAATCAAAATTCTGTTTTTTTTTTCATCTATTGCTTTTATTTGTTCACTTCAATTTTTCTTTGTATAATCATTTTAAAAACTTTAAAGAAAAATATTTTTAAAAAATTATATAAAAATAAAAGCACCAAATTCATTTTTAATTTAACTAGAACAAATATATTCAATTCGATTCGATTCGATTCAATTCCATCTCACTCAAATTAATTTAAGAAAATTTCAAATTGAGTTAGGATGATAAAATAAGATTCGTTAACTTGATTAACTCAAAATTTTTCATTCGATCCGGTCAAACAGTCACCCTTCTTCAAGATTTCATAATAAAAAGATATTAATGTATTGTTTATATATATACACTGTGAATCGTTTTAAGTTTATCAATATTTTAAAATATATTTTATGTATTTAAATTCTAATTTTTAGTTGCTTAATTATATATATAAAATATACTTCAATTAAATACAATAAAATATATATTTATAAGCAGATATCAAATTTAAAATTATGCATCAAGTTTTATAATTTAATTTAAATAAATTATCTCCTTAATCACTTTAAAATAATATTATCTATATTTTGGTCACTTAACATTTTTCAATTTAATCACTATTAAGAAAATTATCTAAAATAGTCACTCACCGTTTTCTCTTAATGGAAAGATGATGTGATTAATTTTTTGTGATAAATCTTAAATTATACATAAACTATTGTTTAACATGTAATTGTATATATGAACTTTGATTTTATGTAATTTTATACATGAATTGTGATTTGATCTAATTCTTGTAATTTATTAACACAATTATTGATATAACATTATTTTATGTTTTTATCCAATATAAAAATATTTATATTTATCTAATATAAAAATAAGTTGATATATTTATTTCTTTAAATATATACGATTAAATCACAATTAAAATTTTAAGTATGTATTTGAACTACAATTAAAATTTTACGTGCATATTTATGTACACTTTTTCAGATTTTTTTTTCAGCTGTTTTATTTATTTTCCATCTAATTAATGTACAAAGCCCAAATTGCCCGGGCCCATATCAGTACAAACCCTAGCCCATTAAAATTAGAAAACAGAAAAAAAAAAAAACCCTAGCCACCCCTTGCCTCTGGTCTAACCAACCCTTCACCGCCTTTGACACCACTGCTCCACCGGCCACCGTCCCATCGTCACCGCTGCCCATACCCTGCAAAAGGAAGCAAACACACAAACAGAAGCAACAGAACAGAAGAAAATAAAAAAAAATCTTTTGTAAATGGCTATAAAAAGCCGATTAAAATCCCTTGTAAAGGACTGGGTTTTTTTTTTTTTTTCCGAACAGGTTTTTTTTTTCTTTTCTGAACATCAATACAAAAAAGGGAGATTCAAACTCATCAAAAAAACATATACAAAAGTTCACTCAAAAGCAGATCTGCGAACATCAAAAAAGAAAAGATTTTTATTTTATTTTTTCTTCATTTGGCTACTGTAAGCCTTTTTAATCTATGAAAATATATTGAAAACACATATGAAAACGGTAAAAAATATAAAAAAATCCTACCAAATCGAGTTCAATCATTGTATGCGGCGATGGCGGCGGCCATGGCGCTGACAGCGGCTCACGGAGAACCCACCGGCTTCCCCCCTTGCAGAGAAAAAAAAAGAAGAGGAAATTTTTTTTTACAGCAGCTAAAATGAAATTTTTTGAGGGGTTAAGGGCTTTATATAGCCCCACAAAACGACGTCGTTTTGGGGGCTGGCCTTTAACCCCAAAACGGCGTCGTTTTAGCCTTGACCACGTGCGACCGATTCGCTCGTGGGATCCGCGTGTTTTGCAAAAGGGGTTATTTGCGCTTTTGGCCCTTCCGCTTTTTCAGCTCTTTTCAATTAGATATTTCTAATTTTCAAATCGGACCCAAATGTTTTATATTTGTTACATTTTGGTCCTGTCCATGCTATGCATCTTGAGCGAAAGGGTTATTTCTTGATTTAGTCCCTCTTCCTTTTAGCGCATTACAACGAGGTCCTTCCCTCCTTTTTTGTTTTCAAATTGGCCCCAATATTTCTTAGTGATTCAATTTAGTCCCTTTTTTTGTTTTCACCTATTTTTTTATTTAATCGTTTTAACCTTATTTCTACATTGCATTAAATGTTACAATAAGTTGTATTATTTTATCCTATTACCATTACTACGTATTATTGTTATTATTATCATTTTATTTGTTTTATGAACCTCATCATTATTATTTTGATTATTATTATTTCTTACCTTACCATTTTATTTTACCATCTTATTATTATTCTCATTATTTATTATTTATATACTTATATATACCCTTTTTATTATCCAATTTATTGATTGTTATTATTACCATTAGAATTATTTATTTTTTATTTATTATTATTATTATTTATCTATTTTACATTTACTTTTATATTTATTTTGTTTGTATCTTTACCATTATTTGTTTATTAGTATCACTGTTTTATATTATTATTATTATTATTATTACTATCACTAGTAATTTTGTTATTATTATTCTTATGGTTCTAACTATTATTATTATTATTACTATCATTTTATATATTATTACCATTACCTTATATATTATTATTTTATTATTTAATTTTTCATCACTAATTTTATTTTATCATTAATATTACATATGTGTCTTATTCATATTAGTATAACATTATCATTGCTTGATATCGCTATCATATTATTATTATTAGTACTCTTATATTTCTACATTTATATCTCGATCATTTTTTTAATTTCATATTATTACTAAACAAGATGTATTTTGAAAATCATCATATTTCATTTAAAGGTTTTAGAATAAAGGCATTGTTTCGTATTTAGAAATTCGAAAATAGTGCCCTAACGCTATTGGGTTGCGATTTTCTGCTTAACTAAATAACTTAACATCCTTTTTACGAAGTTTAAGTGAATCACGAGATGACTTTGATTACGAGAGATTAAAACATCGTGTCCTAACGTCTTTGGGTGTGATGTTTATATCTTTTCGGACAAAGAAATCTCAAATTTTGACTCAACCCTTTCTTAAATTCAATCCGATACGATGCATTTTGTAAAATTACTATACTCCATTTAAAGGTTTTGAAATAAAGGCAATGTTTTATATTTAAGAATTAGGGAGTAGTGCCCTAACGTCATCGGGTTACGATTTTCCGTTTGACTAAATAGCTAAACGCCCTTTTGGTAAACTTCGAAATCATGAGATAGCTTTGATTGCGAAGGTTAGAAATATCATATCCTAACGTCTTTGGACATGATGTTTGTACACTCTCGGAACAAAGAAATCTCAAATATCCTAATACATTTTAAAAGATTCGAATTTAAAATCTTTTCAAACTTCCGACATTAAGACATTAATTAATCACTTTGGTACCAATTTTGGGCGACGAGGGTGCTAACCTTCCTCGTATGTAATCGACTCCGAACCCGATTTTCAAAACTTCGCACCAAAAACACTATTTTAGTAAAATAAAACGTTTTATTAAAATAAAGGTGATCCGATCACACCAAATAAAGGTCGGTGGCGACTCTATTTTTTTTTAAACCCAATGTCGAACCCTTTTTGTTTCCAAAAAATGGTTACGACGACTTACGACTCCACGGGGACCGATTTAGAGAGTCAAGCCATAAATTGATTATTTTCTCTTTTGTCGGAAGTTTGAAAGTTTGATTTGAAAATTACCATATTTGTATTGCATGTTGTTTTAATTATGCATTGCATTGCATGACCGTTGTGGTCACACCTTTAGGTGAGAGTGAGAACTACTCCTTCGTGAGGTTTTCACCTCCGCAGTGATAGTGGATCGCTTTCGGGATACATCCGTACCTATGTCTTCGTGAGATTTTCATCTCCGTGCGACCATAGGAAATGTATTCCCCGAATCGAACTCGGTCTATATGAGCCTATAATGGGTGAAGATCGAGGAATCGCTAGTTCAGTACCCCTCCTTAGAACCAAACCACATGTAGTAAATCCTAGGAGCCCACCTTAGGTAGAACTTTGTTAAACCTCTAGTGGTCACCTGGATAGATACTCTATTTTGTTTATTTCTCCTGTGCTTACGTGTTTTGTTTTGTTTGTGATTGCATTGCATTGCATCACACCGCATCATCTTAGAAAGAAGGTGTTGATTCATATTCGATTGCTAAATAGAAGAGTTTATCATAAGGAAATGTGTTACTTGATAAAGTGGATTATAATATGGTCGTTCGAACATAGTCCAGGTAAACAACGAGAGAGGACTGATAACCCACAGAAGAATACAAGACTTTGCCTGAGGATTCAAGCCGACAAGGATTATTGAAGAGCCATCGTGTCTCTATTTTCTAAAAGAAGCTTATAAACATCGCGGAGGATAAGCGGGTGAAAAGGCACGGCCTGGACCGAGGAACAAGGAGCTAGAGGAGGCATCTATTAGGGAAGTTCAAGGGACACGACTATAACATCCGGGTACGAAGAAGAGGATTTCACCTGGACTATAAGGACAAAGCCGCATATGCAATCCGTTTTATGTAAAGAAATGTATTTTCTAGAGAAGTTCTTCTAATGAAATTGAATTCATAATCAACGCCTCTCTTTCTTTATGCATGCGTTTGCATTGCATTTCATGCATTTGCCTTGCATCATATCACATGCATTAAGATTTGTAGAAAGACCCTAATTAGGTAAAGTTATTTCAGTAACCTAGAAGACATGGATCAAAGAATGGAAAGGCTAGAACAAATGCAAAAGGAAATACAGGAGCGTATGCAAGAACGATTAATCAAGATACAACAAGACATGATAGAATGATGCAGAATCTCGAGTAGCATGATGAATCGGTTATGCGCGCTTGTTGGCCAATGAACGTGAGAAAGGAAAGGCGTTGCTACTAGTTTGGGAAACGATAATGAAGACCCTGTCTATCCTCCGGGTTTTACCCCGCCTAATACCCAAGTGCCACCGGAGGTGTATCCTCAAAGGCCATCTATCGCAATTAGGCCTCAACAAGGGCAAAATGATATTAGACCACCCACGAACTCCGCGTTGGCTCAGGGATCCAATCCAGAGATAACCCACCAATCCCGATTTGAATATAGCGAGAGGGGACGGGCAATAGTTGAATCCTCGAAGCAATTAGAGGATCGTTGTAGATGGTTGGAGGAAAAGTTCAAGACCTTGGAAAATCTGATCACCACCAGGCAAAAAGACTTGAGTCCGGTTCCAGTTTAGTGCTTCCTCATAAGTTTAAGATGCGAATTTGAGAAGTACAATGGGACCAGTTGTCCCGAGGCGCACATCACGATGTTCGCCAATGGATGGCGGGTACCTTAATAATGACCATTCTTGATTCACTATTTTCAAGATAGTTTGGTAAGGTCCGCCAAATGGTATAACCAGCTTAGTCGTGCCCAAGTCAAGACGTGGAAGGACCTGGCACAGGCCTTCATGAAACATTATGGCCATGTAGCTAATATTGCTCCCGATAGAATCACGCTCCAAAATATGGAGAAAAAGCCGGGCGAAAGTTTTAGACAGTATGCCCAGCGATGGAGAGAGGTAACAATACAAGTGCAGCCACCGCTCTTGGAAAAGGAGACCGCAATGCTCTTCATTAACACCCTGAAGGCCCCTTTCATAACTCATATGATAGGGAGTACGACTAAAAGCTTTGCCGACATAGTGATTACAGGAGAGATGATCGAACATGCAATCAGATGCGACAAGATTGAAGCAGGGGAAACCACTAGAAGGCCTGCTCCTAGAAAAAGGGATGACGAGGTGAATAATACAAACATGGGGGACCCAAAGTCAATTACCGTTAACCACCAAAATGACGACTCATCGAGTATCAAGGTTCGTCAAGGAAAGAATCCAAGACAAGGAAAAACATTGAAAACTCCAATTTACGCCAATCCCTATGACGATAAGGAGTTGTATCAAAGTTTATTTGATGCACACGTAGTGTCCCCAATATCCAAAACCAATGCAACCTCCATACCCAAAATGGTATGACCCAAACACTCAAGCAGAGTACCACGCGGTCATGAGCCATTCGATAGAAAATTGCCTTACTTTCAAGAGATTGGTGGAAAATCTCATCAACATGGGTATTGTGAAGTTCGATGACGGAGCAATGGTATACCCGAAGAGAACCGAGGAATAAAAGTTTTTCGAGCATCTGCCTTTAAGTACTTGGGAGTGTTTTGAACAATGAGACTGTGGAAGAAACACGTATTTTTAAAGCTAATCTAGAGTAATGTGTAAAACACACTTTTTGCTTCAAGCCTGGAAGCAATAAGATTTCTTTTGAGAAGTAGGCTTGTGTCCAGAATTTTTATTTCAATAAAATGCATCTTTCTAAGTAAATATTTTCATTCTTTACATTTCATACTGAATGTTTTTTTCATTCATGACCATATCATACGAATAATCATCCTTAGGATCATTTATTATTTGGATTTTCTGCCCAAAATGGGCCCCCAGATATCAATGGCATGAGCGACGCTGTTGCTGACTCCCTTTCTAGTGAAATATGTGTCTAGAAGGATCTAAGGACTTAGAAGATGACAGAGATTGTAACTTATTTCCTAACTTGTTAAAAAAGACAGATCCTACCTCGCGAAATGTCAGCCGACACTACGAGCCAACAAGGGAGATGAAGATGAAAGCTTAGCTCACCGCAAGAATAAGGCAAGACATTATCGCATGATCACGTGACCAGATACCGAGGCTCTCAAACACGGATTCCTATATGTGAGGCATAGACGCTATCAAGCCAGTCTCCTCAAGAGCTTTGAGCCAACATCGATTCATATCCATAGCCTTTGGTTACCTTACCAAGAGGGTAAAGGTCACTTCACATGTCAAAATTACAAAGTCAACAGTTGTCAACTTCAAATTTAAAAAAATAAAAAAATAAAAAAGAAGAAAAAGTGTGTGGAAATGCCAGAAAGAAACGTGATGGCACAAATTTACAGTCTGTTCAAAGATCAGACACCATGTCATTGCAGCAATGGCAGCCTAAACCATTCAAAATTTTTGAAAAACAACTGAGACTTGTAAAGGTTGGCATAGAGAAGTTACCATTTACCTTCTAGGTTTCTTGAACATTGGCCAGGGCTTTCACCGGGGCATCCTTTTCATTGGTTTATTTAAAAGGAAAAATTGTTGGAAGATAAGATTCCTTTTCCCAAGCTTTGATTTGATTGGATGAAGCAGAATGTCTACAGTAAGCTTGATTGAAAGTACTCATGGTCTAATGTACCAAAAATGGATGATATGGGCTTATAACAAAAAATGTTCGCTCAAGAGAATTTCAGAAGAGAGACCTGGCATTAAGAAGGATTCTTCTTATTCAAAAGGACTCCAAAAGGAAAGTAAATGCCTTATGTAGCAAATAAGGCTTGTTCTGGGGAAACATGGATACTAACCAAGATGGATGACAAGGCCCTACCCAATCCGGTGAGTTCAGATTCAATAAAAAAAGTTTTCCAAAAAAAACACAAAAAAAAAACACAAAAAACAAGAAACAAGAAAAAGAAAAAAGGAAAAAGGAAAAAGAAAAGGAGAGGCCAAGGCGAAAACCCAAAAGGGCGCTTTGAGACCAAAGGGTATTTGAGTTGAAAACCCAGAAGGGCAGCTCAAAATTTTGATTGGAAGTAGGGCATACAGTAGTCTTGCTACGCTTGAAGAAGTATGTTACGTCTTGGGGCATGACAAAGTACTGGATCCCCAAACACATATTAAGCTCAAAATGGCCCTCGAAGTTGGAACAGGAAGCTCAAGCTGCGATATTTGGGGCACTTAGTTTCCATTTTATCCATTTTTGTTACTTGTGGTTATTTTATTCCTTTCAAAATACCACCGATAAATTTCCTTCTTAATTCCATTTGCTAACTTTGATTAACTTATTTGTTTCGAGCTATGCTCCTAATCAATTTCCTTTTTGTCCATTGTTACAATCTTTTTCAGGCATTTTGCATTGAAATAACGATTAGTGGACTAATAATACTTTCATAAAAAGAGTTTTACATATTACTCTGGAAGCTTCTGAATAATACAAGGACTCAAACAGATCGTTGTTTAGAACTCACTCAGCTCAAGGTTTGGAAAGATTGGAGAAGGATGATTATCTCTTTGGACCTTTTATTGGTTGAACAAAAAGACAATACATTTCGCCGGTGATACGACCTTGACAGATAATGAGCAATGTCAACCCAAAGAAGGCAAAGGGATCATTCTCGAGAAAAGAAAAATAATACTCTGTATCCATGTACATATCAGGCCTACACATCTGGTCATTACACCAGTGAATAGTGTAACAGATCAAATTGATCCTATACCTTGAAGTTACAGCAGGATGGATGGAAGAAACCAAATGTTATTCTCTTAGAGTTGCAGTGAGAGATACAAACTTTATGTCCCAGAAGGTACAGTGGAAGGGACCCTGAAATTACAGCGGGGTAAGCTTGTTGAGCAGAATATGATCATTGTTTTTGGGCTTTCTATCAAAGATACTAGCTGAACGAGAAAGCATGATAACGCATCGATGATAGAACCTTGATGAATTACGAGCAATGACGACCCCAAGCATTTAAAAGGGATCATTTTATTTTGCATTCATACATCATTTCAAAGCACGTTTAGTTAGGAGCATTCACTCATTGCATCCTAATCATTGTAAAAGACCATTCTCATGACATCTTGCATTCATGAAAGTGTCATTCATAACACATGTAGTTAGGAGGCTTTGAGTCATTCTCGATCATAGCATCCTCACCATTTGCATAAGCATAAGCACATAAAATTAATTCTACAGATGTGTTCCTCAAAGAATAGTGTAGCAATATCAAAGTTGATTTTGTTCCTCAAGATGGTAGTGGGGCGATCAAGAATGAAGTCTTTCAAGATAGTAAGGAAGCACATTGAAAAGTTCAGATTTCTTCCCTCAAGATGGTAGTGGGGCGATCAAGAATGAAGTCTTCCGAAGATAGTAAGGAAGCACATTGAAAAGTTCAGATTGTTCCTCAAGATGGTAGTGAGGCGATCAAGAATGAAGTCTTCCGAAGATAGTAAGGAAGCACATTGAAAAGTTCAGATTTTCCCTCAAGATGGTAGTGAGGATGAAGATTGAAGTCTTCCGAAGATAGTAAGGAAGCAAATTGAAAGTTCAGATTTTGCTCCTTCGAGATGGTAGGGAGCGATTGAAGATTGAAGTCTTCCGAAAATAGTAAGGAAGCAAATTGAAAAGTTCTCCTTGAATTCTTATTTCCTCGACGTTCCAGTGGAGTAGGTTGAGATTACAAATCCGCCTCCTCGAGTTAACAATGAGGATAAATTCTTGATTCTTTGAAGTTTCAAGAGAAGATGGAGACAACGAATCTCTTCTCTCTGAATTCTCATTTCCTCGACGTTTCAGTGGAGTAGGTTGAGATTACAAATCCCGTCTCCCTGAGTTAACAATGAGGATAAATTCTTAATTCTTTGAAGTTTCGGTAGAGAAGATGGAGACTACGAATCTCTTCTCCCTGAATTATCATTTCCTCGACGTTCTAGTGGAGTAGGTTGAGATTACAAATCTTGTCTCCCTGAGTTAACAATGAGGATCAATCATTATTCCTTTGAAGTTTCAAGAAGAGAAGATGGAGACTACAAATCTCTTCTCCTCAATTCTTATTTCCTCAAAGTTCCGTGGAGTAGGTTGAGATTATAAATCCCGCCTCCCGAGTTAACAATGAGGTTACATCCTTAATTCTTGGAAGTTTTAGGTAGAGAAGATGGAGACTACGAATCTCTTCTCCTCAATTCTTATTTCCTCAAGTTCTCGTGGAGTAGGTTGAGATTAAAATCTTGTCTCCTAAGTTAACAATGAGGTTACATCCTTAATTCTTGGAAGTTTCAAGAGAAAGATGGAGACTACGAATCTCTTCTCCCTGAATTCTTATTTCCTCGAAGTTTCGTTGAGTAAGAAGTAATCAAAGAAATCAGTCTGGTGGTCCCTGAGTTTGCAGGGATCAGATTGAAGAAAGCAGATTTGACCTTCCTAAAGTTGCAGGAAGCAGATCGAAGAAATCAGTCTGGTGATCCCTGAGTTTGTAGGAATCAGATTGAAGAAAGCAGATTTGACATTCCTGAAGTTGCAGGAAGCAGATCGAAAATATCAGTCTGATGATCCCTGAGTCTGCAGGGATCAGATTGAAGAAAGCAGTTTTGACATCTCTGAAGTTGCAAGTCTTATCCCCTAAAGTTGCAGTGGAGCATATCACTGCAAATCTCATTTTTCAAGGTTACAGTGAAGTGGATCAAAGCAACAAGATGCGGTGGATAGGAGCGACGCTACCTGAAAAATAACACCTAAGAAGTCAAGACTTCGCGAGACCGGCAACATTGCTTTTTAAGTCTTTGCTCTATTCTCACATCGACAATGAGCAAAGAGGGCAACAGATAAAGCCCAAATTGCCCGGCCCATATCAAGACAAACCCTAGCCCATTAAAATTAGAAAGCAGAAAAAACAAAAAAAGAAAACCCTAGCCACCCCTTGCCTCTCTCGCAACAACCAACCTTCACCCGCCCGACAACCACTGCCCACCGGCCACCGTCCCATCGTCACCACTGTCCATACCTCGCAAAAGGAAGCAAACACACAAATGTAAAGTAAGAAGAAAATAAAAAATCTTTTGTAAATGGCTATAAAAAGCCGATTAAAATCCCTTGTAAAGGACTGGGTTTTTCTTTTTTTTTCCTGAAAAGGTTTTTTTTTTTATTTTCTGAACATCAATACAAAAAAGGGAGATTCAAACTCATCAAAAAAACATATACAAAAGTTCACTCAAAAGCAGATCTGCGAACATCAAAAAAGAAAAGATTTTTATTTTATTTTTTCTTCATTTGGCTACTGTAAGCCTTTTTAATCTATGAAAATATATTGAAAACACATATGAAAACTGGTAAAAAAATATAAAAAAAAAATCTTACCAAATCGGAGTTCCGACCGCTGTGTCATGGCTTGACGACGGCGCCGACGACGCTGACGGCTGACAATCCACGGAGAACCCACCGGCTTCCCCCCTTGCAGAGAAAAAAAAGAAGAGGAAATTTTTTTTTACAGCAGCTAAAATGAAATTTTTTGAGGGGTTACGGGCTTTATATAGCCCCACAAAACGACGTCGTTTTGGGGGCTGGCCTTTAACCCCAAAACGGCGTCGTTTTAGCCTTGACCCGCGTGCGACCCGACCCGCTCCAGGGGATCCGCGTGTTTTTACAAAAGGGGTTATTTGCGCTTTTGGCCCTTCCGCTTTTTCAGCTCTTTTCAATTAGATATTTCTAATTTTCAAATCGGACCCAAATGTTTTATATTTGTTACATTTTGGTCCTGTCCATGCTACGCATCTTGACCGAAAGGGTTATTTCTTGATTTAGTCCCTCTTCCTTTTAGCGCATTACAACGAGGTCCTTCCCTCCTTTTTTGTTTTCAAATTGGCCCCAATATTTCTTTGTGATTCAATTTTAGTCCCTTTTTGCTGTTTTCACCTATTTTTTTTATTTAATCGTTTTAACCTTATTTCTACATTGCATTAAATGTTACATTAAGTTGTATTATTTTATCCTATTACCATTACTACGTATTATTGTTATTATTATCATTTTATTTGTTTTTATGAACCTCATCATTATTATTTTGATTATTATTATTTCTTACCTTACCATTTTTATTTTACCATCTTATTATTATTCTCATTATTTATTATTTATATACTTATATATACCCTTTTTATTATCCAATTTATTGATTGTTATTATTACTATTAGTATTATTTATTTTTTATTTATTATTATTATTATTTATCTATTTTACATTTACTTTTATATTTATTTTGTTTGTATCTTTACCATTATTTGTTTATTAGTATCATTGCTTTTATATTATCATGTTATTATTATTACTATCACTAGTAATTTTGTTATTATTATTCTTATGGTTCTAACTATTATTATTATTATTACTATCATTTTATATTATTACCATTACCTTATATATTATTATTTTATTATTTAATTTTTCATCACTAATTTTATTTTATCACTAATATTACATATGTGTCTTATTCATATTAGTATAACATTATCATTGCTTGATATCGCTATCATATTATTATTATTATTATTAGTACTCTTATATTTCTACATTTATATCTACGATCATTTTTTTTAATTTCATATTATTACTAAACAAGATGTATTTTGAAAATCATCATATTTCATTTAAAGGTTTTAGAATAAAGGCATTATTTTGTATTTAGAAATTCGGAAAATAGTGCCCTAACGCGCTGGGTTGCGATTTTCTGTTTAACTAAATAACTTAACATCCTTTTTACGAAGCTTCGTGAATCACGAGATGACTTTAATTACGAGAGATTAAAACATCGTGTCCTAATGTACTGGGTGTGATGTTTATATCTTTTCGGGACAAAGAAATCTCAAATTTTGACTCAACCCCTTTCTTAAATTCAATCCGATACGATGCATTTTGTAAAATTACTATACTCCATTTAAAGGTTTTGAAATAAAGGCAATGTTTTATATTTAAGAATTCGGGGAGTAGTGCCCTAACGTACTGGGTTACGATTTTCTGTTTGACTAAATAGCTAAACGCCCTTTTGGTAAACTTCATGAAATCATGAGATAGCTTTGATTGTGAAGGTTAGAAATATCATATCCTAACGTCTTTGGACATGATGTTTGTACACTCTCTAACAAAGAAATCTCAAATATCCTAATACATTTTTAAAAGATCCGAATTTAAAATCTTTTCAAACTTCCGACATTAAGACATTAATTAATCACTTTGGTACCAATTTTGGGTGTATCGAGGTGCTAACCCTTCCTCGTATGTGAATCGACTTCGAACCCGATTTTCAAAACTTCGCAGACCAAAAACACTGCTTTAGTAAAATAAAACGTTTTATTAAAATAAAGGTGATACAATCACACCAAATAAAGGTCGGTGACGACTCTCGTTTTTTTTTAACCCAACGTCGAACCCTTTTTCGTTTCCAAAAAATGGTTACGACAATTAAAACAATCTAAATTGAAAATAAATTCATGGTAACTCCTTTACCAATCTTTTAACGGGTCAAATCCACCCACCGCCACCATCGAGGGTTGATTGTAGAAATCCCAAGGTGTGATGGTTGGTGCGGGTTGGTGTGTAGAGGATGGAAACCTAGGATGGGTTGGGTTATTTATTATTGCTCGTTTACCATGTGGTTATGATTGTTACCTTCATGTATGGGCGGGGACATGAGTGTTAGGGGGCGTGGTCATAATGTCTTGCGAGGCATGGTAGAGGTAGAATGACCATATCAGAGAATGAGATGCCACCACCACCATTCTTTGGTGTTGAATATCAAGATCGACGGGGATGATGCGATGTCATGACGATCTTTGCGAGTTCTTGAGAGGATGGTGGAGTAGGTGGAGATGCAGGAGCTTAGAAATCATGCTTGGCGACTTGAGCGATGGGTGAGGTATACGAGGCGTGTCTGGTGTGGCACCATCTGGTGAGTATTGGTTGGAGGCAACGAGCGAATTATGGACGAGTTGGATCTGAATCTTGAAGAAAGCGAAGGAGTGGTATCGCTTCTCGCGATGAGTCATACCGGTGGTGGCTCACGATTCGAGATGGAGCTACGGCGGATGATCTCACTTGGGAGTATTTTAGGCGGCGTATCAAAAGAAGTTTGGGACTAGCTATATTGATGCCTGAGAGGAAGGCGTTTACGAGGTGGTTCGGGGAATAAGTCCGTGGCGAGTCTGAGGCAAAATTCTTATATTTGAGCGGTATGCTCGAGGTATCGTGGCTACTGAACATAAATGATGTGTCCGATTTGAGGACGGTGAGGATGACACGAGATTGTTGATTGCTCCACAGCGGGGCGGGAGTTTGCGTGTTGGTAGAAAAGGCTAAGGTAGCGAAGGGTTAAGGAATCTGTGAGGACGAAATCACGGACAAGAATAGACAAAGAGAGGTTTTGGATCATCGAGGTCATCCAGGGAATGTTCAAAGAGACCTAGAGTTGATGGGCCGCGAGGTCGATGAGGATTACTACTGGGAGGACGATACTGTACTTGTGCTCGGTGTGGAAAGATGCACACAGGAGAGTGTTGGAAGAAGGCGGGGATGTTTTAAATGTGGGTCAAGGATCACATGATTAGGGATCCTATGAAAGCAGGCGAGGAGGCCGACCAATAAGTCGAGTGTTAATCGGTACAAGAGGTGGGCGATAGCCACCGCAAGGTCGTGAATACAGTTGGCGGTAATGGTTACGGAAGAGGTCGAGAACCTTGGGTAGAGGTGTTGGTAACAGGCGAAGACGATCGGTGCGGTGTATGCGATTCGTCGAGGCGAGGATGGTGGCCTTGGGACGTCATAACCGATGCGTTCCTTATAGTGACAAGCCTTACTTTGCTTTAATTGATGTTGGCTCGACCCACTCATATGTTGTATGTAGAGTAGCTGAAACATTAGGTGTAGCATCTGAATTGTCTATTAGGGAGATGGTTGTAGTGAGCAGTTAGGTCAAGCGATAGTAGTGAATAGGATATTAGGGCGTGCCTCTAGAGATTCAAGGAGTGGTATTTCCGTGACTTGATGGAGCTACCTTTTGGGAATTTGATCTCATTCTAGGCATGGATTGGCTAGTGGAACATCGTGCTAAATTGGATTCTTGTGACTAAGCGAATGGAGTTGAGGACTCGGGAAGATGAGGAGATAGTTATGATAGGAGAAAGAAGAACTATTTGGCTAACGTAGTCTCGCATTAAAGGCTGATAAGATGGTTCGGAAAGGGTGCAAGGCATTCCTGGCCTTCGTGAGTGCTTTGGATGCAAAAGAAGAAGGAGTTAGTAGAGTGAAACGGTAAGGGAATTCATGGATGTCTTTCAGAAGGAGCTACTTGAGTTACCGGACGAGGGGAGGTAGAGTTGAAATTGATTCTTTGTCGGTCTGCTCCTATGTTAATTGCTCCATATAGGATGGCGCCAAAGGAGTTGGTAGAGCTCAAGGCCCGGATCCAAGAGTTACTCTATCGTGGGTTTATTCGACCTAGTGTGTCTCCATGGGAGCACCGGTTATTCGTGAAAAAGAAGAAGCGGGACTATACACATGTGCATAGATTACGGCGGTTGAATAAGGCGACCATCAAGAACAAGTATCCATTCTTGAGGATAGACAACATTCGATCGACTTAAGGGGCATGATATTTTCAAAGATAGATTTAAGGTCGAGGTATAATCGACTTAAGGTGAAGGCGAGATATCCATAAGGCGACTTCCGGACAAGATATGGGCATTATGAGTTCTTAATAATGCCGTTCGGTTGACAAATGCCCGACTACGTTCATGGATATAATGAACCAAGTTTTCCAACCCTACTTGGATCGGTTCGTTGTTGTGTTTATAGGCGATATTACGGTGTATTCCAAGTCGAGGAAGAACATGATGAGCATCTCGGGTTGTATTGCAAGTGTTAAGGGAAAATAAAATTTGTATGCCAAGTTTAGCAAGTCTGAATTTTGGTGAAGAAAGTTATGTTCTTAGGGCATGTGGTGTGCATAGAAGGAATAAGGTGCACCCTCGGAAGATTGAGGTAGTATTAGATTGGAAACCACCTAAGTGCGTGGCGAAGTCCGTAGTTTCTTGGGGCTAGCAGGCTACTACTGGGAGATTTGTTGAAGGGTTCTCGTCAATAGCGACACCTTTGACGAGGTTGTTAAGAAATAAGGTACCTTTCGTATGGGCGGATAAGCGGCGGGAGAGTTTTGAAGCTTAAGAAAAAGAATTAGAGAGGCTCGATTTTGATTCAGTAGGAGCGAGGAAAAGACTTTGTGGTGTATTGTGATGCTTCCCACGCAGGATTGGGGTGTGTCCTAATGCAAGATGGGAAAGTGGTCGCTTATGCATCTCGGTAATTGAGGCCACATGAGGTTAACTATCCGGCGCATGATCAGGAGTTAGCGAGGTAGTTTTCGCTCTAAAGTGGGGAGGCACTATTTGTATGGAGAAAGGTCGGTGATCTATCATTACCACGAAGTCTGAAATATCTGTTGACTCGAGAAGAGCTGAATTTGAGGCAATGAAGGTGAGTGGAGTTGTTGAAAGATTACGATTGCTCAATAGAGTATCATCCGGGCAAGGTGAATGTTGTGGCGGATGCCTAAAGTCGAGAAAATAGTGTCAGATTTGAGGGCGATGTTTGCACACCTTAGTCTTTATGATGATGGAAGTTTGTTAGCGGAGTTGCAAGTGAAGCCGATAAGGTTAAGTCGGGTAAAGGAAAAAGCAGGTTGGTAGATGGGGAACTAAGTGCTAGCTACTACAAGTACAAAATGGGAGTTGGAAGAATATGGTGTAAGCGGTGATGGAGTGATGTGTTATCGGGGCAAGGTCTATATGTCGAAGGATGAGGAGTTAAAGCGAGAAAATTCTTGAGAATCGCATAGTAGCCCTTATGCTATGCATCTGGAGGAAGTAAGTTATATAGGGATCTCTGAGATCGGTTTTGGTGGCTTGGTCTTAGCGAGAAGTTACAAAATTTGTAGGGAAGTGCTTAATGTGTCGAGTTAAAGTTTGAACACCAAGTACGTCGAGGATTGCTTGGTAGATAAAGATTCCATAATGGAAGTGGGAGAAATTACCATGGACTTCGTCGGTGGGCTTCCCTTACACCTACTAAAAGGACTCGGTATGGGTGATAGTAGATCGGTTGTGAAATCTGCACATTTCATACCGGTCTTGGTGGACTATTCCTGCAGATTGGCAAAATTGTATGTAGCGGAAATCATGAGGTTGCAGGTGCGGTGTCGATTATCTCGGATAGGGATCCGAGGTTTCGTCTTGATTTTGGAAAGCACTACATCAAGCATTGGGCACAGGTTGGACTTGATATGGCATTCCATCTCTGATCGGACTGACCAATCTGGCGGGTAATTCAAGTGCTAGAAGATATGTTGAGAGGTTGTGTGATAGATTTGAGAGGAAGTTGGGAGGGTTCTTGCCTTTAGCGGAATTTGCATACAATAACGACTATCAAGCAAGTATTCGAATAGCCGTCTGACCGTTACTGCAGACGGAAGTGTCACACTCCTCGTGTTGGATAGAATTGGGGAGCGTTATGTTTTGGGTCCGGAGATTGTGGCGAATCGAAAAAAGGTTAAGGTAATTCAGACACGGTTGAAGGAGGTATCTGACAGGCAGAAGTCATATCACGGATCTTAAGTGGAAGGAGATAGAGTTTGCAGTGGGGATCAAGTGTTTCTAAAAGTTTACGCCATGGAAGAAGGTGATGAGATTTGGTCGTAAGGGAACGGGTTTATCGGACCTTATCGGATTTTGAAGCGGGTTGGACGGTAGCATATCGATTAGAGTTGCCTCTGAATTGAAAGCAGATGCGATGTGTTCCACGTTTCGATGCTACATTATTACCGGTCGGACCCATCTCATGTATCTTGGTTGAGGAGGTGGAGCTAAGACCGAATTTGTCCTATGAGGAAGAGCGGATTGATTCTAGAGCGGGATGTGAAAGTGCTACGAAGAAATCGGTTCCTCTAGTCAAAGTGTTATGGGCGTAACCATGGATCGAAAGAAGCTTCGTGGGAGCGGAGGAAACAATCTGACGACAATACCCTCACTTATTTTAGCGAGGTAATTTCGAGGTGAAATTATTTTAAGGGTAGAAGCTGTAATATCCGAGTTTAAGGGTTATGCATTTTCACTTAAATGTATGTGGTAGCATGCTTGTGTGCAATTTGAATGTGTTTTGGGGTTTAGGAACCTTGGGATGTAGGTAGAAGCCTTAGAAAAATATCGATTTTAAGCCTAAGAAGGGAACTAAGGGAGCTAGGCCTTAAGGAGTTTAATGTGTGGCTTAGAACACAAGAACCCGAGTTGATAAAGTGGCAAAGAGGCACCACTTAGGGCCTTGTGAGGTGGCATACGAGAGAGTGTGAAGGACCTAGGTTCAAGCGGCAAGGAAGCATTTTGGAGCTTTTATTTTTGACAATGAGGTGCGTGATGGGCGACACAAGGACACTTCATGGATGAAGTGTAGATTGGGTCAAATAGCTTAAATTTTCAGCTAAGTAGGAGGGAAAAGGGGATTTGGATGAGTGAAGGAGAAGAGTGGCGAATGTGGGACTCTGGGAGAAGCATAATCAGTTTTGGGGTTGTAGTAGGGGTGTGTGCGAAATCTCCTAATCACCTCCTACTCATCTTTTCTTTCTCTCAACCTCAATCTTATACTTTTCTTTTCTTTTCTTGTGAGAAAATTCCATCTTCATTGAGAGCCATAGCCAAATTGTGTAAACCCTCCTTCCCTTTTCTTTTCATAAGTCCATAAAGCGAAACACTCCTTGTCATTAGTCAAAATCTTTCTCTTGTTACATCATTCTCAAAGCGAATCTTACGGTAAGTATCTTCCTCTTCTGATCGGTTTCATCTCTTTTTCTTTGGGTGTCGAAAGCGAGATGGTTAGCCTTAATTTTGAGGATGGCTGAATCTTGTTAAGGCCATAATCTTGTGTTTCTTTCGTGTGTAACGAGTAAGGGGCGTTAAGGATCTCTTGGATTCGACTACTCAAGGTAAGGGTTGGTATTGACCAAAGGCCATATTATTTTAAAGATGGTGATTCTAACTATGGCTTTTAGGGAGGAGTACAACTTTGATTCGGTAGATCTTGAGATTCGGTGGCCGATCTAGGTAAGGGTTCTAAGCGTATAGATCATTTCTTTTTCATTCAAAAGCGAAGGCTAATCGTTTAATGTATTAGTGCTTGGTGATTGCAAGGAAGGTTCATCACATAGCTTGAGTTTGGTTGGAAACCAAATCGGCATTAAATAAGGATGATGGTTGTCGTTAACCTTCGGGATTTGGTTGTATAGCCGAATGGTCTCTTTGCTAATGATCTTAGTGTTGGTAGAATGTAGGAAGGGGATCTAATCGTTAGATTAGGATTTTCGAGATTTGGTAATCACGTTAGTAGCCGTGTGTAACCCACCTAAATTCTGATTAATAATAATATTGTTATGTATATGTTAATAAGGCAATGAATGAATATGGCTAAGGGTACCATTCAATGGTACAGTGCATTCAGTCGTTACCCCAACTCTCGATTAATAAAGTTTATGAACATTGATATGAAAATATGAGAAATATCGTTATGGCCATGGGGTGAGGTATATTACATGATATTTGTATGATATGTATGTTGCATGGGCATATGGGTGATAATGATAAAGGAGAAGTGTTACGGTGGTTTTACCACATTATCCGATGACTTATGTCATATATTATGAATCTGGTGACTCTACCACATTATCGGTGGCTATACCACGATTATAAAGGTGATGTGCGATTATTGCGGCGCCTTCGATGGTGTGTAGCGGATGGAGGGTCGATTTAGTAATCCCCACGGTGTGATTGGCAGGTGCGGGTGATGTGTAGAGGTTGGATATCTAGGTGGGTTTGGGTTGCATCATTGCCTAAATTTGCTATATGTGATCTAATATGCCTTAATCGTTTGGGAGTCTATGTTGGTTGTTACACTGAGTCATTGACTCACCCTTCGTGAGCTAACATTTTGCGAGATGATACTCGATTAGATAGGCCAAGATTGGCGGGGACTTAGTGGTGGCCATGCTCATTTCGATTTTTTTTTTTGGGGTTTTCTTATTTTCTTTTTGGATTTTATTTGGGTTTAGTTTTGTTGTAATAAGGCCATTACTATTTAAGCTGTTTTAAGTTTCGTTTTAATTTTTGTTACGATAACGATCAACATTAAACAAGTGGTTAAGCGATTTTCATAACACAACTTCAAATGTTTTGACACCTAAACACCTACGATTTTCAACTTAATGTTAAGCTCTAAATTTGGCATTTCTTTAAACTAGTAATTTCTAAAATGAAGATAACGTTTCAATACAAAATTAAACTACAACACGGTTTTCAATTTAAGAATAATCCAAATCTATTTTCTTCAAAACCACCAAGTTTTCAAGATGACATAACAGATTTAACTACGTTTTACTCAAGGAGCATGCGAGATCCGGTCGGGGCTTGTGGTAGGGTTTGGGGTGTTTCACCTCGACCGATCGATTTTGCGAAATCTGCTAGTGTAGAAGCATAAAAATAATAACCCAAGTCTCTGACACAAAAATTTGGCGTTTTATTAATTTTACATCATCATAAATCGCATCTTAAGCTATTTTAGGCGATTTTTTGTGATTATACATTTCTAAATTGAATATTTGGTGATTTTATAATATTATAAATTTTTTATTTTCATGACCTTTAGCTAAAAGTATAATATTTTATTTTTTATTTTCATGACTTTTAGCGTTTTTAGAAAAAGCACCGCTAAAAGTATGATTTTTAATTTTTTATTTTTCATGACTTTTAAGCGGCGTTTTGGAAAAAGCATTAAAAATATGATATTAAATTTTTATTTTTCATGATTTTTAGAGGCGTTTTTGGAAAAGCGTCGTCAAAAGTATGATATTTTAAATTTTTTATTTTTCATGATTTTTAGCGGTGTTTTTGGTAAAAGCGTCGCTAAAGGTCATGAAACTTAAAGCGTCGCTAAATTTTGCGGCGTTTGTTTTAGCGGTATTTTTAAAGCGCTTTTAAAAGTGCATAAATACTTTTAGTGGCGCTTATAAGCGCCGCTAAAATCTTAAAAATGCCGCTAAAAGTCTATTTTCTTTGTAGTGCAGCGATTTATTTTGATAAGTGTCGTGCGGACACTATGTGGTGTATAGGGATGGGTGGGTGTTTTATACCCCGTGGTGTATTGGGATGGTTGGAGTTAGTGTGTAGAGGATAGGGGTAGGACTTTGCATATCTGCATGATTACATTAAGGACTTAGGTGCATATCACGATACATTATGTGAGAAATTTGAGTTTACATGTATGTATGTTTAGTTGAGTTACACTGAGTTTTTGGCGATGTCTTTTGTCTATTACGATCGGGTAATCCTCGAGGCATAGGCGGGTCGAGTGGCGGAGGCTTAGCGATGACCACTAGTCAGTGAACTGTTTTACCTAATAGGTTATTTAATTTTGGTTTTCTCGAGAGTTTTGTAAATATAGGACTCTCTGAACTTTTGGTTTTCTTTTAGTTTTGGCTTTTGGATTTGATTAAGATTCATGCGATGCTCAACAAAACAATAGTTTTATGCAATCAAAGGTTTGAAAATACAAACTAGGTTTTCAAGATATAACGACTTACGAAAAAATTTATTTGCAAATTGTCTTTTTACTTGAAAGAGTAAAAATTAGTGGTTTTAATAATGAATATAACGACGGATTCTTTAAAGTAAAAAGGTACAATGTTTAAAAAGAAAAGGCAGTTCTAAATTTTTTCGTAACACTCTCGATTAAGCCATAATGTTTAAGCGGGTTTGGGGTGTTACAAAAATACATACCATGCAAGTAAAAATGAAATGTAAACCTAGATATTCTCCCCTAGAAAAATCAATTGAAGAAGAAACAATTTGAAGAAGATGACACTTTTATTTATTAAATTTTATCTTTATTTACCATTTTACCATTTGCCCTTTAAAAATATTCATAATTTTAATAAAACCAATCCTTGAATATCCACTAACTATATAAATGGTCTATTTACCATCTAAGTCCTCTTACGTTAAAGTTTCATAGCTATTGATACGCTAACTTATAAAACTCTACTTTTACACCTTATACGATTTAGTCGTTTTCACTTAATTAAGCATGCAAGCGTCAAAATTTCTTAACGAAATTTTTATACAACTCTACTAACATACCATAAACATTAAAATAATAATATATTAATTTACTCGTTAAATTTGTGATTAAAACCACTTGTTCCTATTTTACTAAAATCGCTATTATTGTAGTTGGTGAAGGGGGCTAAGACACGATTATCGATAGTTGATCGGTGATGCATCTCTAAATTTTTTGGTTTCTTCTAGAATTGCGGTTACTACCAATTTGTCATTTTCCTTTATTTGAGCTTCTTTTTTTTTTTTATAGATAGTAACATTTATGGATCACATTGTAGTGTTTTATTTATTGCTTGTATTATATGTCATATTTATGTAAATTATAAGTATTTTCTTTTAAAAATTAAAAGATTCATATCCTTTTTTAAGCGTAAAACTTGATCTTGTCAAGTATGGGGTGAGCAAAATTGATTCGACTAGAAAAATTAAAAAAAATTTGAATTTCAAATTATTGAATTGGGTTAATCGAATTAATTAAGTTAATCAAGTTAAGTTGAATTATTTTTTAAAATTTGAGTTCGAATCAACTTGAGTTTTAAATTGAATAATTCAAATAAACCAAATATTAAACTACCCCAATCCAACCCCTTCACCCCAAAATTAAATAAGCCCACAAATTTTTTATCCCCTTACCTCCAAAAGTTTTTACTTTCCCTCCTCTTTTACTCCCAAAATCAAAATCCCCAAAAACTTTGATTTCTCCCCGTTACCTCAAAAATCAAAATTCTGTTTTTTTTTCATCTATTGCTTTTATTTGTTCACTTCAATTTTTCTTTGTATAATCATTTTAAAAACTTTAAAGAAAAATATTTTTAAAAAATTATATAAAAATAAAAGCACCAAATTCATTTTTAATTTAACTAGAACAAATATATTCAATTCGATTCGATTCGATTGAATTCCATCTCACTCAAATTAATTTAAGAAAATTTCAAATTGAGTTAGGATGATAAAATAAGATTAGTTAACTTGATTAACTCAAAATTTTTCATTCGATCCGGTCAAGCAGTCACCCTTCATCAAGATTTCATAATAAAAGATATTAATGTATTGTTTATATATATACATTGTGAATCGTTTTAAGTTTATCAATATTTTAAAATATATTTTATGTATTTAAATTCTAATTTTTAGTTGCTTAATTATATATATAAAATATACTTCAATTAAATACAATAAAATATATATTTATAAGCGAGATATCAAATTTAAAATTATGCATCAAGTTTTATAATTTAATTTAAATAAATTATCTCCTTAATCACTTTAAAATAATATTATCTATATTTTGGTCACTTAACATTTTTCAATTTAATCACTATTAAGAAAATTATCTAAAATAGTCACTCACCGTTTTCTCTTAATGGAAAGATGATGTGATTAATTTTTTGTGATAAATCTTAAATTATACATAAACTATTGTTTAACATGTAATTGTATATATGAACTTTGATTTTATGTAATTTTATACATGAATTGTGATTTGATCTAATTCTTGTAATTTATTAACACAATTATTGATATAACATTATTTTATGTTTTTATCAATATAAAAATATTTATATTTATCTAATATAAAAATAAGTTGATATATTTATTTCTTTAAATATATCGATTAAATCACAATTAAAATTTTAAGTATGTATTTGAACTACAATTAAAATTTTACGTGCATATTTATGTACACTTTTTGATTTTTTTTAATTTGTTTTATTTATTTTCCATCTAATTAATGTACAAAGCCCAAATTGCGGGCCCATATCGGTACAAACCTAGCCCATTAAAATTAGAAAAGCAGAAAAAAAAAAACCCTAGCCACCCTTGCCTCTGTCTTGAACCAACCCTTCACCCTTTGACGACCACTGCTCCACCGTACCGTCCCATAAATCACATGCCCATACCACCAAAAGGAAGCAAACACACAAGCAAACAGCGAGCAGAAGAAAATAAAAAAAAATCTTTTGTAAATGGCTATAAAAAGCCGATTAAAATCCCTTGTAAAGGATGGGTTTTCTTTTTTTTTTCTGAGCAGTTTTTTCTTTTTACGAACATCAATACAAAAAGGAGATTCAAACTCATCAAAAAAACATATACAAAAGTTCACTCAAAAGCAGATCTGCGAACATCAAAAAGAAAAGATTTTATTTTATTTTTCTTCATTTAGCTCTTGTAAGCCTTTTAATCTATGAAAATATATTGAAAACACATATGGCGGTAAAAAATATAAAAAAATCCTACCAAATCGAGTTCAAGCCATTGTCGTATGCGGCGGCGGCAATTGTGGCAGTGACAGTAACTCAGGAAGAACCAAGGCTTCCCCTTGCGAGAAAAAAAAAAGAAATTTTTTCTGGCTAAAATGAAATTTTTGAGGGTTAAGGGCTTTATATAGCCCACAAAAGCAGCGTCGTTTTGGGTGACCTTCTACCCAAAAGCGTCGTTTAGCCTTGACCGCGTCGACCGACCCGCTCGGGGATCCGTGTTTTGCAAAAGGGTTATTTGCGCTTTTGGCCCTTCCGCTTTTCACTCTTTTCAATTAGATATTTCTAATTTTCAAATCGGACCCAAATGTTTTATATTTGTTACATTTTGGTCCATCCATGCTATGCATCTTGGCGAAAGGGTTATTTCTTGATTTAGTCCCTCTTCCTTTTAGCGCATTACAACGAGGTCCTTCCTCCTTTTTGTTTTCAAATTGGCCCCAATATTTCTTAGTGATTCAATTTTAGTCCCTTTTCTTTGTTTTCACCTATTTTTTTATTTAATCGTTTTAACCTTATTTCTACATTGCATTAAATGTTACAATAAGTTGTATTATTTTATCCTATTACCATTACTACATATTATTGTTATTATTATCATTTTATTTGTTTTATGAACCTCATCATTATTATTTTGATTATTATTATTTCTTACCTTACCATTTTATTTTACCATCTTATTATTATTCTCATTATTTATTATTTATATACTTATATATACCCTTTTTATTATCAATTTATTGATTGTTATTATTACCATTAGAATTATTTATTTTTTATTTATTATTATTATTATTTATCTATTTTACATTTACTTTTATATTTATTTTGTTTGTATCTTTACCATTATTTGTTTATTAGTATCCTTTGTTTTATATTCTTTATTATTATTATTACTATCACTAGTAATTTTGTTATTATTATTCTTATGGTTCTAACTATTATTATTATTATTACTATCATTTTATATTATTACCATTACCTTATATATTATTATTTTATTATTTAATTTTTCATCACTAATTTTATTTTATCATTAATATTACATATGTGTCTTATTCATATTAGTATAACATTATCATTGCTTGATATCGCTATCATATTATTATTATTAGTACTCTTATATTTCTACATTTATATCTCGATCATTTTTTAATTTCATATTATTACTAAACAAGATGTATTTTGAAAATCATCATATTTCATTTAAAGGTTTTAGAATAAAGGCATTGTTTCAGTATTTAGAAATTACGAAAATAGTGCCCTAACTTGTATTTGGGTTGCGATTTTACATTTAACTAAATAACTTAACATCCTTTTTACGAAGTTTAAGTGAATCACGAGATGACTTTGATTACGAGAGATTAAAACATCGTGTCCTAACGTCTTTGGGTGTGATGTTTATATCTTTTCGGGACAAAGAAATCTCAAATTTGACTCAACCCTTTCTTAAATTCAATCCGATCGATGCATTTTGTAAAATTACTATACTCCATTTAAAGGTTTTGAAATAAAGGCAATGTTTTATATTTAAGAATTAGGGAGTAGTGCCCTAACGTCTTTGAGTTACGATTTTCCGTTTGACTAAATAGCTAAACGCCCTTTTGGTAAACTTCGTGAAATCATGAGATAGCTTTGATTGCGAAGGTTAGAAATATCATATCCTAACGTGCTGGACATGATGTTTGTACACTCTCGGAACAAAGAAATCTCAAATATCCTAATACATTTTTAAAAGATTCGAATTTAAAAATCTTTTCAAACTTCCGACATTAAGACATTAATTAATCACTTTGGTACCAATTTTGGGCGTATCGAGGGTGCTAACCCTTCCTCGTCATGTCTTGACTCCGAACCCGATTTTCAAAACTTGGCAGACCAAAAACACTATTTTAGTAAAATAAAGCGTTTTATTAAAATAAAGGTGATCCGATCACACCAAATAAAGGTCGGTGGCGACTCCTATTTTTTTTTTTAAACCCAATGTCGAACCCTTTTTTGTTTCCAAAAAATGGTTCTGACGACTTAGCGACTCCACTTTGGGGACCGATTTAGAGAGTCAAGCCATAAATTGATTATTTTACATCTTTTGTCGGAAGTTTGAAAGTTTGATTTGAAAATTACCATATTTGTATTGCATGTTGTTTTAATTGCGGCATTGCATTGCATGACCGTTGTGGTCACACCTTTAGGTGAGAGTGAGAAACTACTCCTTCGTGAGGTTTTCACCTCCGTGCGGGATAGTGGATCGCTTTCGGGATACATCCGTACCTATGTCTTCGTGAGATTTTCATCTCCGTGCGACCATAGGAAATGTATTCCCACAGGCGAACTCGGTCTATATGAGCCTATAATGGGTGAAGATCGAGGAATCGCTGGTTCGGTACCCTCCTAGAACCAAACCACATGTAGTAAATCCTAGGAGCCCACCTTAGGTAGAACTTTGTTAAACCTCTAGTGGTCACTGGATAGATACTCTATTTTGTTTATTTCTCCTGTGCTTACGTGTTTTGTTTTGTTTGTGATTGCATTGCATTGCATCACACGCATCATCTTAGAAAGAAGGTGTTGATTCATATTCGATTGCTAAATAGAAGAGTTTATCATAAGGAAATGTGTTACTTGATAAAGTGGATTATAATATGGTCGTTCGAACATAGTCCGAGTAAACAACGAGAGGGGTGATAACCCAGAAGAATACAAGACTTTGCACGAGGATTCAAGCGACAAGGATTATTGAAGAGCCATCGTGTCTCTATTTTCTAAAAGAAGCTTATAAACATCGCGGAGGATAAGCGGGTGAAAAGGCGGCACGGACCGAGGAACAAGGAGCTAGAGGAGGCATCTATTAGGGAAGTTCAAGGGACACGACTATAACATCCAAGATGCGAAGAAGAGGATTTCACGGACTATAAGGACAAAGCCGCATATGCAATCCGTTTTATGTAAAGAAATGTATTTTCTAGAAGTTCTTCTAATGAAATTGAATTCATAATCAACGCCTCTCTTTCTTTATGCATGCGTTTGCATTGCATTTCATGCATTGCCTTGCATCATATCACATGCATTAAGATTTGTAGAAAGACCTAATTAGGTAAAGTTATTTGATAACCTAGAAGACATGGATCAAAGAATGGAAAGGCTAGAACAAATGCAAAAGAAATCTGAGGAGCGGATGCAAAACGATTAATCAAGATACAACAAGACATGATAGAACGGATCACGGAATCTCGAGTAGCATGATGAATCGGTTAAGCGCGATTGTTGGCCAATGAGCGTGAGAAAGGAAAGAGGCGTTGCTACTAGTTTGGGAAGCGATAATGAAGACCACATCTATCCTCGGGTTTTACCCGCCTAATACCAAGTGCCACCGGAGGTGTATCCTCAAAGGCCATCTATCGCGATTAGGCCTCAACAAGGGCAAAATGATATTAGACCACCCACGAACTCCGCGTTGGCTCGGGATCCAATCAGGAGATAACCCGGCCAATCCCGATTTGAATATAGCGAGAGAGGGCGGGGCAATAGTTGAATCCTCGAAGCAATTAGAGGATCGTTGTAGATGGTTGGAGGAAAAGTTCAAGACCTTGGAAAATCTGATCACCACCAGGGCTTAAAAGACTTGAGTGCGGTTCCGAGTTAGTGCTTCCTCATAAGTTTAAGATGCGAATTTGAGAAGTACAATGGGACCCGGTTGTCTGAGGCGCACATCACGATGTTACGCCGGCGGATGGCGGTACCTTAATAATGACCGATTCTTTGATTCACTATTTTCAAGACAGGTTTGGCGGGTCCGCCGCCAAATGGTATAACCAACAATCGTGCCCAAGTCAAGGCGTGGAAGGACTGTACACGAGCCTTCATGAAACATTATGGCCATGTAGCTAATATTGCTCCCGATAGAATCACGCTCCAAAATATGGAGAAAAAGCGGGCGAAAGTTTTAGGCAGTATGCCCGGTGATGGAGAGAGGTAACAATACAAGTGCGACCACCGCTCTTGGAAAGGAGACCGCAATGCTCTTCATTAACACCACGAAGGCCCTTTCATAACTCATATGATAGAGATCGACTAAAAGCTTTGCCGACATAGTGATTCACGGAGAGATGATCGAACATGCAATCGGATCGACAAGATTGAGCGGGGAAACCACTAGAAGGCTGCTCCTAGAAAAGGGATGACGAGGTGAATAATACAAACATGGGGACCCAAAGTCAATTACTGTTAACCAGCCAAAAATGGCGACTCACGAGTATCAAGGTTCGTCGAAGGAAAGAATCCGCACAAGGAAAAACATTGAAAACTCAATTTCGTCAATCCCTATGGCGTATAAGGAGTTGTATCAAAGTTTATTTGATGCACCGTAGTGTCCCCAATATCAAAACCAATGCAACCTCCATACCCAAAATGGTATGACCCAAACACTCGATGTAGAGTACCACCTTGAAGGTCATGAGCCATTCGATGAAAATTGCCTTACTTTCAAGAGATTGGTGGAAAATCTCATCAACATGGGTATTGTGAAGTTCGATGGCGAACAATGGTATACCAAAGAGAACAGGAATAAAAGTTTTTCGAGCATCGCCTTTAAGTACTTGGGAGTGTTTTGAACAATGAGGCATGGAAGAAACACGTATTTTAAAGCTAATCTAGAGTAATGTGTAAAACACACTTTTGCTTCAAGCCTTGAAGCAATAAGATTTCTTTGAGAAGTAGGCTTGTGTCGAATTTTTATTTCAATAAAATGCATCTTTCTAAGTAAATATTTTCATTCTTTACATTTCATCTTGAATGTTTTTTTCATTCATGACCATATCATACTGAATAATCATCCTTAGGATCATTTATTATTTGGATTTTACGCCCAAAATGGGCCCCAGGATATCAATGGCATGAGTGATTTATTCTTGACTCCCTTTCTAGTGAAATATGTGTCTAGAAGGATCTAAGGACTTAGAAGATGGAGAGATTGTAACTTATTTCCTAACTTGTTAAAAAGACAGATCCTACCTCGCGAAATGTCAGTGACACTCTGAGCCAACAAGGGAGATGAAGATGAAAGCTTAGCTCACCTTGAGAATAAGGCAAGACATTATCGCATGATCACGACCCGACACAGGCGAGGCTCTTGAAACACAGTTCCTATATGTGAGGCATAGGCGCTATCAAGCCGATCTCCTCAAGAGCTTTGAGCCAACATCGATTCATATCCATAGCCTTTGGTTACCTTACCAAGAGGTAAAGGTCACTTCACATGTCAAAATTACAAAGTCAACAGTTGTCAACTTCAAATTTAAAAAATAAAAAATAAAAAAAGAAGAAAAAGTGTGTGGAAATGCGAGAAAAGAAAGCGTGATGGCACAAATTCTGATCTGTTCAAAGATCGGACACCATGTCATTCTGACAATGGCGGCCTAAACCATTCAAAATTTTGAAAAACAAGCGAGACTTGTAAAGGTTGGCATAGAGAAGTTACCATTTACCTTCTAGGTTTCTTGAACATTGGCGGGGCTTTCACCGGGCATCCTTTTCATTGGTTTATTTAAAAGGAAAAATTGTTGGAAGATAAGATTCCTTTTCCCAAGCTTTGATTTGATTGGATGAAGCGAGAATGTCTCTGATGAAGCTTGATTGAAAGTACTCATGGTCTAATGTACCAAAATGGATGATATGGGCTTATAACAAAATGTTAAGCTCAAGAGAATTTCGGAAGAGAGACACGGCATTAAGAAGGATTCTTCTTATTCAAAAGGACTCAAAGGAAAGTAAATGCCTTATGTAGCAAATAAGGCTTGTGCGGGAAACATGGATACTAACCAAGATGGATGACAAGGCCCTACCCAATCCGGTGAGTTCGATTCAATAAAAAAGTTTTCCAAAAAACACAAAAAAAACACAAAAACAAGAAACAAGAAAAAGAAAAAGGAAAAAGAAAAAGAAAAAGGAGAGGCCAAGGCGAAAACCAAAAGAGCGCTTTGAGACCAAAGGGTATTTGAGTTGAAAACCGGAAGAAGCGACTCAAAATTTTGATTGGAAGTAGGGCATCTGAGTAGTCTTGCTACGCTTGAAGAAGTATGTTACGTCTTGGGGCATAGACAAAGTACTCTGGATCCCCGAACACATATTAAGCTCAAAATGGCCCTCAAGAAGTTGGAGCAGGGAAGCTCAAGCTGCGATATTTGGGGCACTTAGTTTCCATTTTATCCATTTTGTTACTTGTGGTTATTTTATTCCTTTCAAAATACCATAGATAAATTTCCTTCTTAATTCCATTTGCTAACTTTGATTAACTTATTTGTTTGAGCTATGCTCCTAATCAATTTCCTTTTGTCCATTGTTACAATCTTTTTGGGCATTTTGCATTGAAATAACGATTAGTGGACTAATAATACTTTCATAAAAGAGTTTTACATATTACTCGGAAGCTTGAATAATACAAGGACACAAAGCAGAATTTGTTGTTTAGAACTCACTCAGCTCAAGGTTTGGAAAGATTGGAGAAGGATGATTATCTCTTTGGACCTTTTATTGGTTGAACAAAAAGACAATACATTTCGCCGGTGATACGACCTTGACAGATAATGAGCAATGTCAACCCAGCAGTGCAAAGGGATCATTCTCGAGAAAAGAAAAATAATACTCTGTATCCATGTACATATCAGGCCTACACATCTGGTCATTACACGAGTGAATAGTGTAACAGATCAAATTGATCCTATACCTTGAAATTCTGCGGGATGGATGGAAGAAACCAAATGTTATTCTCTTAGAGTTGCGATGAGAGATACAAACTTTATGTCCCGGAAGGTGCAGTGGAAGGGACCACGAAATTACAATGAGGTAAGCTTGTTGAGCGAAATATGATCCATTGTTTTGGGCTTTCTATCAAAGATACTAGCTGAGCGAGAAAGCATGATAACGCATCAGTGATAGAACCTTGATGAATTACGAGCAATGACGACCCCAAGCATTTAAAAAGGGATCATTTTATTTTGCATTCATACATCATTTCAAAGCACGTTTAGTTAGGAGCATTCGACTCATTGCATCCTAATCATTGTAAAAAGACCATTCTCATGACATCTTGCATTCATGAAAGTGTCATTCATAACACATGTAGTTAGGAGGCTTTGAGTCATTCTGATCATAGCATCCTCACCATTTGCATAAGCATAAGCACATAAAATTAATTCTACAGGGACAGGTTCCTCAAAGAATAGTGTAGCAATATCAAAGTTGATTTTGTTCCCTCAAGATGGTAGTGGGGGCGGTGAAGAATGAAGTCTTTACGAAGATAGTAAGGAAGCACATTGAAAAGTTGATTTGTTCCCTCAAGATGGTAGTGGGGCGGTGAAGAATGAAGTCTTCACGAAGATAGTAAGGAAGCACATTGAAAAGTTCGATTTCGTTCCCTCAAGATGGTAGTGAGGCGGTGAAGAATGAAGTCTTCACGAAGATAGTAAGGAAGCACATTGAAAGTTGATTTCGTTCCCTCGAGATGGTAGTGGGGCGGTGAAGATTGAAGTCTTCACGAAGATAGTAAGGAAGCAAATTGAAAAGTTCAGATTTTGCTCCTTGAGATGGTAGGGAGCAGATTGAAGATTGAAGTCTTCACGAAAATAGTAAGGAAGCAAATTGAAAAGTTCGAATTCTTATTTCCTCGGCGTTCCGGTGGAGTAGGTTGAGATTACAAATCCGTCTCCACGAGTTAACAATGAGGATAAATTCTTGATTCTTTGAAGTTTGGTAGAAGATGGAGACAACGAATCTCTTCTCTCGAATTCTCATTTCCTCGACGTTTCGATGGAGTAGGTTGAGATTACAAATCCGTCTCCTGAGTTAACAATGAGGATAAATTCTTAATTCTTTGAAGTTTGGTGAGAAGATGGAGACTACTGAATCTCTTCTCCACAATTATCATTTCCTCGACGTTCTAGTGGAGTAGGTTGAGATTACAAATCTTGTCTCCACGAGTTAACAATGAGGATCAATCATTATTCCTTTGAAGTTTCGGTAAGAGAAGATGGAGACTACAAATCTCTTCTCCTGAATTCTTATTTCCTCAAAGTTCCGTGGAGTAGGTTGAGATTATAAATCCGTCTCCCTGAGTTAACAATGAGGTTACATCCTTAATTCTTGGAAGTTTCGGTAGAGAAGATGGAGACTACGAATCTCTTCTCCCTGAATTCTTATTTCCTCGAAGTTCTCGTGGAGTAGGTTGAGATTAAAAATCTTGTCTCCTAAGTTAACAATGAGGTTACATCCTTAATTCTTGGAAGTTTGGTAGAGAGATGGAGACTCTGAATCTCTTCTCCACAATTCTTATTTCCTCGAAGTTTCGTTGAGTAAGTAATCAAAGAAATCGGTCTGGTGGTCCACGAGTTTGCGAGGATCAGTTGAAAGCGATTTGACCTTCACGAGTTCTGAGCGGATCGAAGAAATCGGTCTGGTGATCCACGAGTTTGTAGGAATCAGTTGAAGAAAGCGGTTGACATTCACGAAGTTGCGGAAGCGGATCGAAAATATCGGTCGATGATCCACGAGTCTGCGAGGATCAGTTGAAGAAGCGATTTTGACATCTCGAAGTTGCAAGTCTTATCCCCTAAAGTTGCGATTGGAGCATATCACGCAAATCTCATTTTCAAGGTTACGGTGAAGTGGATCAAAGCAACAAGATGCGGTGGGCAGAACAACGCTACGAAAAATAACACCTAAGAAGTCAAGACTCGGCGAGACCGGGCAACATTGGGCTTCTTTAAGTCTTTGCTCTATTCTCGTTACTCGACAATGAGCAAAGAGGGGCAGCTGTACAAAGCCCAAATTGCCCGGGCCCATATCAGTACAAACCCTAGCCCATTAAAATTAGAAAACAGAAAAAACAAAAAAAAAAGAAAAACCCTAGCCACCCCTTGCCTCTGCGCCGAACCAACCCTTCACACCTTTGTGACGACCACTGCTCACCGCACCACCGTCCCATCGTCATCACCGCTGTCCATACCACAAAAGGAAGCAAACACACAAGCGAAGCAGCGAGCAGAAGAAAATAAAAAATCTTTTGTAAATGGCTATAAAAGCCGATTAAAATCCCTTGTAAAGGATGGGTTTTCTTTTTTTTCTGAAAAGGTTTTTTTTATTTTACGAACATCAATACAAAAAGGAGATTCAAACTCATCAAAAAACATATACAAAAGTTCACTCAAAAGCGGTCTGCGAACATCAAAAAGAAAAGATTTTTATTTTATTTTTCTTCATTTAGCTCTTGTAAGCCTTTTAATCTATGAAAATATATTGAAAACACATATGGCGGTAAAAAATATAAAAAAAATCTTACCAAATCGAGATTCCGAATATAGTGTCTGTTGACGAAGCGGCAATGCCGTGGACAATAAGGCTCATGGAGAACCCACCGCTTCCCCTTGCGAGAAAAAAAAAAGAGAAATTTTTTTACAGCTAAAATGAAATTTTTGAGGGTTCGGGCTTTATATAGCCCATAAAGCAACGTCGTTTTGGGGGGCCTTTAACCCCAAAGCGGCGTCGTTTAGCCTTGACCGCGTCTTGACCCGACCGCTCGAGGATCCGCGTGTTTTTACAAAAGGGGTTATTTGCGCTTTTGGCCCTTCCGCTTTTTCAGCTCTTTTCAATTAGATATTTCTAATTTTCAAATCGGACCCAAATGTTTTATATTTGTTACATTTTGGTCTGTCCATCTCTACATCTTGACCGAAAGGGTTATTTCTTGATTTAGTCCCTCTTCCTTTTAGCGCATTACAACGAGGTCCTTCCCTCCTTTTTGTTTTCAAATTGGCCCCAATATTTCTTTGTGATTCAATTTTAGTCCCTTTTCTTTGTTTTCACCTATTTTTTTATTTAATCGTTTTAACCTTATTTCTACATTGCATTAAATGTTACATTAAGTTGTATTATTTTATCCTATTACCATTACTACGTATTATTGTTATTATTATCATTTTATTTGTTTTTATGAACCTCATCATTATTATTTTGATTATTATTATTTCTTACCTTACCATTTTATTTTACCATCTTATTATTATTCTCATTATTTATTATTTATATACTTATATATACCCTTTTTATTATCAATTTATTGATTGTTATTATTACTATTAGTATTATTTATTTTTTATTTATTATTATTATTATTTATCTATTTTACATTTACTTTTATATTTATTTTGTTTGTATCTTTACCATTATTTGTTTATTAGTATCAACTGTTTTATATTCTTGTTGTTATTATTATTACTATCACTAGTAATTTTGTTATTATTATTCTTATGGTTCTAACTATTATTATTATTATTACTATCATTTTATATTATTACCATTACCTTATATATTATTATTTTATTATTTAATTTTTCATCACTAATTTTATTTTATCACTAATATTACATATGTGTCTTATTCATATTAGTATAACATTATCATTGCTTGATATCGCTATCATATTATTATTATTATTATTAGTACTCTTATATTTCTACATTTATATCTCGATCATTTTTTAATTTCATATTATTACTAAACAAGATGTATTTTGAAAATCATCATATTTCATTTAAAGGTTTTAGAATAAAGGCATTATTTTGTATTTAGAAATTAGGAAAATAGTGCCCTAACTTGTACTGAGTTGCGATTTTACATTTAACTAAATAACTTAACATCCTTTTTACGAAGCTTACGTGAATCACGAGATGACTTTAATTACGAGAGATTAAAACATCGTGTCCTAATGTCTTGGGTGTGATGTTTATATCTTTTCGGGACAAAGAAATCTCAAATTTTGACTCAACCCTTTCTTAAATTCAATCCGATCGATGCATTTTGTAAAATTACTATACTCCATTTAAAGGTTTTGAAATAAAGGCAATGTTTTATATTTAAGAATTAGGGAGTAGTGCCCTAACGTCTTTGGAGTTACGATTTTACATTTGACTAAATAGCTAAACGCCCTTTTGGTAAACTTCATGAAATCATGAGATAGCTTTGATTGTGAAGGTTAGAAATATCATATCCTAACGTGCTGGACATGATGTTTGTACACTCTCGGAACAAAGAAATCTCAAATATCCTAATACATTTTTAAAAGATCCGAATTTAAAAATCTTTTCAAACTTCCGACATTAAGACATTAATTAATCACTTTGGTACCAATTTTGGGTGTATCGAGGGTGCTAACCCTTCCTCGTGCGTAACCGACTCCCGAACCCGATTTTCAAAACTTCGCAGACCAAAAACACTGTTTTAGTAAAATAAAACGTTTTATTAAAATAAAGGTGATACAATCACACCAAATAAAGGTCGGTGACGACTCTCGTTTTTTTTTTTTAAACCCAACGTCGAACCCTTTTTCGTTTCCAAAAAAATGGTTACGACAATTAAAACAATCTAAATTGAAAATAAATTCATGGTAACTCCTTTACCAATCTTTTAACGGGTCAAATCCACCCACCGCCACCATCGTCGCCGCAAAATCCAACCGAGATATATCCTCAGCGTTCGGGCCGCTCACATTCACCAGCTGCTGTTGTTGTTGATATCGTCCCAATCTCGTTTCTTAACCCCACTGCTGCTGCCACTTTGCTCATCTTTAGAGTTGTGGTGATGATGGTAGTGATTTTCTTACTGTTGAAGCTGGGGATGGTGATGAAGATTGAATTCTCGTACATGAAATGGAGGTGGAAGAGAAAGGTCATGTGATGATGAAACTGGATCCATGCTATATAATACTTTGTTTTACAATCTCGAAGCGATCTCAACTTACATACAAAACAGGAATCCAAGACCAAAAACGGTGAATTAAAACACGCAAGAAAATAATAGAAAGCTAGCCTTCAGAAGAATTAAGGGAAGATAGTGGAAGCAAAAGAGACTAAAAGAGCATATATGTATATCTATATATACAACACAATAACAACTGTGAACAGAGTGCTTGGATTCGACAACTTTTTTTTTTTTTCCGTTGCGAGGTGGTCATCCATGTATTGACAAATTCAGCTCCTACACGACTGTGAGTTCATCAAGACTGTGAGCTCACCATAACTGCAAGCTCATCAATAGTTCTAATTGCGAGCTCACCAGCACTGCAAGCTCTCCAGAATTACGAGCTCACCAAAAAATGCGAGCTCACCAAACTTGAGAGCTCACCTGCGAGCTCCTTACTTTGCAAGTTGCCAACTTACACTGAAACAACAATAATTTTTTATAAGATATTTTTGGTTGTTGATTAGACTGAAATCAATCAACAAAGAAGTAAGTTGAATTAACCAAGTTTCAAAGATTTGACAAGTTGTAATATTTTATTATTATTTTCAACTTATTTAAGTATAGATGTTTATGTAAATTGATATATTGGAATGAATTAGAAGTTTATAATTCATATATTTTGTATCACAATACATTCGTTCATTAAAAAATCCAACATTTTCTTGCTTTGCTTTGTGGGTTTTGATCTTTGAAGTTGTTTAACGGAGTAGTAGTAGTAAGCACACCACCATCCTTTGGTTTCAGCTGAATTCGATCATGGTTTTGCACAAGATTTTGGGATGTTATGGAGAAATTAAAATAGAGGATGGAGGGTTTAGGGTTAAATAAGTTGAGATGGATATAGTAAAACAAATAGAAATGCACCAAGATTTTGACTTAAGTAAAACTCAAAATTGATTAGTATTGAAATTATACAAATAGATGGATATAGCTAATATGGTAAAAGGACCATAAAATCCCATTTTCTATTGAAAAAATAAGTACATTATTCTTGTTAAAATTTGATGTTTATATATAAAGTATAATAATAAATTTAATCCTCAATTTTACATATTTATTCAATTTGACCCTATTATTTTATTAAAAGTAAATTAAACTTTTTTGAAACTAATACGACTAAAGGGTCAAAAAGGCCTTAGTATAATTTTATTAGGTTAGTGTTGTTATTTTTAATAAAAATATAATTTTATAACTTTTTAAAATTTTATTTATAATTTTATGATTTTTAATAATTTTAAAGTTTAAAGGGATTAATTGATTTTTTAAAAATTTTACTAAGCCTTTTTACCCTTTAGCCTTTTAATTTCAAAATTTTCTAATTTACTTCCAATAAAAAAGTAGGGTCAATTTGAATAAATATATTTTACCCTTTAGCTTTATTAATTTCAAAATTTTCTAATTTACTTCCAATAAAAAAAGTAAGGGTCAATTTGAATAAATATGTAATGATTGAGAGTTAAATTTGTTATTATACATTATATATTTTGCTTACTCATATAATGTCCAGGCGCTAATTTACTTTTTTTTTTTTTTAATAGAGCAACTAAAATTCAATCCAAAGTATAGGGCAGGTGGTTTTGTAGTAATTTTACCTAGCTAATACCAATAAGCACCGACAACCATGTTGAAGGCTCTTCATCATACAAGACAGCTCATATTGGCAATAAGGGGCCAAATGAGACAGATGTGCACTTGAATTCTAAAGTTAGAGATGGTTGTAAACTTTCATGACATTACGAGTTTGACGTTGACATGAATAGGTTTTGAATCAGTCCACTGAGCCACATTCATGGTACAAGGGTTATAAATAACTATTTGAGAAGTGAAATTGGAATCATATCACGGTATTTACAGCCGATGCCTAGTATCTACCCAACCATCCTGTCAAGAAATGCAGATGTGAGCAGGAAAATATTCTTTGCAGCCACTACATGCAGATCCTGTACTCATTACACGGCTTATGCTTAACTTTATTATAGTGAACCATACATACATTTATCTTGAAGCCATGCGTACACACCCTGTAGGCCTGTAACACAATGGCTAGCGTCCATAGCCATTGTAACCTCTTTTACCAGCCAAAGCATGAAAACCGACTCTTAGCATAGCTAATGAGGATGTTTCATGTTAAGGGGAGAACAACCAGAAGAAAACAATTTCTATTTTAGCTGCTTCACTATAAATAAACCCCAAGTCTGCCCTAACAATAGCCAGCAGAACCATGTTTAAATGCCACAGAAATGATATTACGGGCAAAGAATAGAGACACTTTGAACATGGAAGACCAAAAAACAAAACCCTTTGGTCAGTTCAGGCCAATATATGGTATGCAGCAGGGTGACATGTGGTCGTATTTGAATTAAAATATTCCACTAGCAGTGTACCAAACACCAACACTTATTTATGCCTTAAAACATTGACATTCTAATAAATCAAGAAACAACAGCCTTCTTGCATCTTGCCAAAGACATCCAATCTAATCATCAAATACTTAGTCCGGAGGACAGGGCTGTCAAATTAGGAGCTATAAGCATTACCCTACATTTTTCTAGCTTGCTTCAGCCATTATCATGTAAAACAATGACAATAGTCCAGTAGTGGGATGATAAGTTGAATGCTATTATATTAAAATCATTAAGCTCATCAGTAAGCAAACTATTACTCTTAATCCTATCTGATAAACTCACAAGCAGAACCTCCACAACCAAGAGAATGACAACAGAAATTTTGAATCAGTACTAGCAATATTACATGATAACAGATACTTAAACAGCACCGAGCTCACAAGAAATGCCGATTTCAAACAAAGATGGAATGGTTTCAACTCCAATTCTACAGAAATTTAATTAATAGAACAAGTTGATTGATGACACCCCTAAACCAACCATAAACCTAATCATTGATAACGTTAACCAACCAAGCTATTAATGCCCGACATTCTAGTAAACTAGACTCAATACACCATTGAATCTTTAAGGAGCAACCAGAGCTACAATAAAGGCCAAGCCGGCTAACTAGCTCGATTTTGACCCCAACTTTTCAACCAAATGAAACACAAATGCACCAAATTAGGCCTCCATCAATCATCAATCCCCCACCTATAACACTTGCACTCGAGCATGACTATCGAATTTGAGTGCGTCCTACATGAGTATGTTCAATTTTTCAAAAGCTTTTTCATATACTTGGAGAGTTATATCTCCATATCCATGTCTAAACATTTATCGAGCAAAGTGCAAGACAAATGTACTACAATAAAATTGAAGACTCAAAGCAACATAGACCTCTATATTCACTAACAAGTAACGACCAAAACATGACTTTCTACATCAATTAGTATATTCATATACCTAAGAAATATTTGACAGGAAATTCCATCCAAAATTTCATAATCAGTGGCCTCAGAAATAACTATCATAAAGCTTCATCAATAAATAGGAAATGAATACAAATACAATTATATAGTAAACAATTTAAAACAAAATCTAATCTCATCAAAATCAAAATCAAAATTTGAAAGAAAACTAATACAGCATCCAAATCAAGACAATCTAACTCGTAATTCAAGTTCAGATCCAAATCTACATACAAAGAACAGTAAAGCAACAATTGAATATTTTAATCTAAGATGGAAAATGTAAATCCTTTTGATTTACCACAAGCTGAGGTAAAAAAATCATAAGGACATCCTGCTTGAAAGCTGTTGTTCACACGCGAGAGGCAACTGCAGGGGCTGCCGCAGCGGCAGCAGAGGAGGCAGCGCCACCAAGGAAAGAGAGGAATCCGGGTTCGCAGGCTCCTGATCGTCCAAGAACAAATCCTCTGGAACCCTAAAAGCACCGTGTATGCAAACGATAGCGACGCCAACCAAGAGCGCGGAGATCAAGAGCGATCAACGCTGGTCAAGAACACGACGAAGACGGTCAACACCACCAACGCGCCAAGCGTCTCACGATCGGAGAACGTACGGCCGAAGACCACGAGAGGCTGATCCGACGGTCGGAAGAGGTAAAGGAAGACCCAAGCGGCAAGGAGGCCGAGGAGGACGAGGAGAGAGAGGGGATGCGATAGGATAGAAAAGGCGAGCACAACCAATAGTAGAGTTATATAATTGACTTTGAAGTAAGAGAGGTTTTTGCGGATCCGGGAATAGGCATCAGTTAGATTATCGGGACGGGCCATGGCGGACCGATCAATGAGTTCATACCATGGACGGCGTTGGGAGAGTCCTTGACGGATCGAGGACGTGAAGCGCGAGAGGAACGCCCTAAACGCGGGCGTGGCTATCGGGGGCTGTGATTGGGTACCACCACCGGCCGTAGATTGAGACGTCGTCATCGGAATGGTCGCGGGGGACGCCATGGATAGCGAGTGAGATCGGTGGAAAAGGTGGCGCGTGGGATTCCGCGGTGTTTGCTGGCAATAGCGTTTTGAGTGTTTACAAGGTGGTTACTCTGTTTGTTTATTTTTGTTGTTATGATTATGATTCCACGGTAGATTGGTTATTTATTTCATTCAAGTGAACGGTGTGATGGAATTTCGAGTGAGCTCGTCTGCATAGGGATACAACTTCATTGTCATCTTCTCACTTACTCGCTTTCATTTTTCCTATTTCCTTTTCTTTTCTTTCATTCTTTCATTCTTACTCGGTTTGACTAGTTGGACTCTTAAAATTAAATTTTACTTTTCAAAATATTATATTTATATTAAAATTATTTAAATTAAAATATATATTAAATATGGTTTAATCACTTTGGGATAAAGATTGGTAGTGATCACGCCTGTTCTTGACATTTTTGGACCTTAAGCGAAATAATAAATTGAATATTTTTAAAAAAAATTATAAAATGTAATATGTAACATCCCTTACTTGAGACCGTTCTTGGAGTCGAGTCTGAGGCGTTATTAAACTTAACTTACTAGTTTGGGGCATAAAAGTTTAAAACTGTCCATCTGCGTCATGTTCACTAAATCAATTATAACTCGAGTTCTGAAACTCGAAATCTAGATCCGTAAATTTTCCTGAAACTAGACTCATATATCTTCTTACTATAATTTTTCCAGAATTTTGGTGAGGCCAATTAGTACAGTTTATTAGTTAAAGTCTCCCTATTACACAGTTTGACAGTTCTGACCTCTCTTCACTAAAATCAATTATCTCATAATATACAACTCTTTTTCCTACACCGTTTCTTTCATATAAAAATAGACTCAATATGATTTAATTATATATCTCATGCACAACCTAATTCCATTTATACTATTTTTGGTGATTTTTCAAAATCACATCACTGCCGCTGTACAAACTGTTCCCCTGCATATACTTACATAATTTCTTTCTAATAATTACCACTAGGCATTTCATAATGTCCAAAACATGCTCTTAATTAGCCATTTTAATAGCTAATCATTACCAAACATTTACAAGCCAATCTTAAGCCATATCATAAGGTTATACACACAAGATGACTAAGTTCCTATACCTGCCATAGCTTAAAACGTTGAGTTACAAAATGCCAGTATAATCCTTTGATAGTGCGTAACGATCTCCGACGTCTTTGTGATTCCCGAGTTGGCTTGTAATACTATAAAAAAAAATTAAAGAATGGGAGTAAGCATAAAGCTTAGTAAGTTTACATGTAAATAAATAACAATATTCTTAATCAATTATCTTATTATTTTCTTATCAAGATCACTTAAGCCTTTACTCAATATACTTAAAACTTGTATACTTACCTTACCTTTTAACATGAATTTATCTTACCTTACCTTTTTAGCTTGAACTTGTCTTACCTTTACTTTAGAATACTCCTTGAATTTTCTCGTTGAACCACTTGGAATACTAAGGATACGGGTACCTTTCCTTATGAAACTTAACCATTGCCATGTCTTGACATGGTCTTACGTCAGTATCCTTGCCTTATGAACTCACCAATGCCATGCCTTGGCATGGTCTTACATGGGACCTTTGCCTTATAGTAACATATCAATGCCATGTCTTGACATGGTCTTACATGATTTCCTTAAACCCTAATGTCATGACATTTGTATCCTACACATTCCTAAGGTTCAACCGAACTTTCTGAGATAACTTTTCCGTCAATTCATACTTGAGTCTTTAAATAATAAATTTACAGAATAAATATGTAAATACTGGAATTTAACAGTATTAAATGTAAAATAATAGAATATTTCATTTATTTACCGTAAACTTACCTCGAAACAAAATATGATCAATTATATCGATTTAGTCCTCTATCTTTTCTTTCCTCGATCTAACTCGGATATCGTTCTTCTTGATCTATAATAGCAAATTTAGCTTATTTAATACTCACATTCATCAAAACAGTCCTTAACTCTTAACTTTGGCAAAATTACAATTTTGCCCTAAACTTTACATATTTACACATTTGCCCCAAAGCTCGAAATTAAACTTTATCCCTTATTCTTATGTTTTATGACATGCTGATCATTTTTCCTTCTATGGCAACATCAAATTCTCACTCTAACTTGTACTTATGAACATTAGGTATTTTTCTGGAATTAAGTAGTTTTACTCGTTTTCACTTAAAATCACTTAGCAAAAGTTGTTTAACATAATTTCAGACTTCATATTCTATCATAAAACATCAAAATAAACACATTTCACCTATGGGTATTTTTCCAAATATGAACCCTAGCATGAATTATTGATAGAATAAGCTAAATCGAGCTACAGGGCTTCAAAAATGTAAAGAACATTAAAAGCGGGCTTGGAATCACTTACTATGGAGCTTGGAAGCTTGAAACAAACCCTAGCTATGGAGAACCCTTGTAATTTCGTTCTAATGAAGAAGATGAGCATATTTTCTCATATTTTCCTTTTAATTCATTTTATTACCAAATGACTAAATTACCCTTCATTAAAAACTTTGGTTCTTTCTACCTATATATGTCCATTTTTGTCCATGAAAATATAATGGCCTAATTACCATTTAGGACTCCTACTTCAAACCCCCATTTCAATCAAGTATTCTATAAATTAGAACCCCTATTTAGCAACTTTTGCAAACAAGTCCTAATAGGCAATTTAAGCATGAAATTAATAAAATTTCTTATCAAAACTCTAACACATGTATTTAATCACTCGATAAATCATAATAATTAATCATAATAAACTTTTATAGCTTGGATTCATGGTTTCGCAACCACTATTCCGTTTAGGCCCTATTTCGGGATGTTACATAATATAATAAAATAAAATTATATAATAGTAATTTGATTAAAATAATATGTTTTATGACATTAAGCGAATAATATACTTTTCTAACAAAATAAATATATATATTTCATTCAATCTACTCCTATGTCATCAACTACAAAAAAATAAAAAATAATAATAATAAATGGGTTCTACGAGCATTCTGAGATGTAAAATCATTAATGATAACATCAACATCAATGTTTTCCAAAAAAAAACTTTCTCGATTGATAAAATTGCCAAACCATTCAACTGTTCTTGTGACATTAACGACCTCAAGTAAGTTTTGATTAACTTTAGCTTTAAAAAACTTCTTTCAGCTGATGCCACAGTCATAGGGACTGTTAAAAAAATTCTATAAGCAGTTGAAACATTCGGATAGCAATCTGCAGATTTGACAAACTCAAGAATTTCAATGGCTAACATTAATTCATTTAGTAAAGTAAATTGCAACACTTTCAATTTAGAGAAAATATCATTTAAATCAACATATGATGAATCACCATAAGAAAAGGTAAAGAGAAAAGTAGCACAACATTCTCTCAATTCATTTTCATCCAATGGCTTTAACTTGTTTGAATCAAACAAAAACCCAAAAATACTTTGAAATGTTTTTAGTTGCTCAAACTGCTCTTCAAAGAAGTAATTTTCATGTCTATAATAATTAAAAAATAATCAACTCTAAATAATTTATCAGCCAATTGAATTTCTTTATCCTCTTGGTTATTCTCATCAAATTATTTTTTCTAATAACACGACACTTTGTTGGAAGGGTAGGCTCTACATTCATATCAAGTCCAATACTTTTAGTAATATTCATACTAGAAGTAAAACATTCATCTCTATACTTTTCAAAATAAGACAATACACCTTTTAATTGCTTTATGGTGGTGGCAGTGCACATAGACTTAGATTGCAATTTCTTGCTCACCATATTTATAACAAATAAAATTTCATACCAAATTACCATACCAAGCAAAAAACTAAAAACTCCCAAGTACATGGAACAAACTCTCTGACTTTGCATCATTACAAGATTCATATAATTCTGACAAAGCCAATCTTATTTGGGGAGTTTGAAATCTAATAGTTTTAACACTTTTAATTCGACTCTACCAGTTAATTCAGGGACATTGTCAAGCAAAGTTTTCCTTCTTTTTGTATAACTCGAAAATAATGAATATATGCCTTGAATAATTCCAAAAAATGAAATAGCTCTGATGCAAGAATGTGTCATATCACTAAGAGTAAGATTCAGACTATGACAAGCACAAGGCAAATATAATGCTCTCGGGTTTATTTTAAGAAATCGCTTTTGAACACATTTGTGCTTCCCTTTCCTATTTGAGTTATTATCATAACCCTGACCCCTTACATCATCAACATTAAGATCAAGAGACTTCAAAACATCTTGTAATTCATTAAAAAGTCCCAATCTAGATGTATCATCCACCTTCAAAAACTCTAAAAAGTAGTCATCAATTTTTATTTTATTAGTTTACATATTCACAAATTGTACTATTAGAGTTATTTATTCTTGATGACCAATATCAGGGGTACAATCAAGAATTATAGAAAAATATTTTGTCTCTTTGATGATCTTTATAGAATTTTTAACACTATCAGCCAAAAGGAAAATCAACTCATTTTGAATTTTATGCCCAAGATAATGATAATGAATTTCACGGTTTTGTATGCGTCTAACATGATCTTGCATTATCATATCGAATTCTGCAATCATTTCAATTAATCCCAGGAAATTACCATTGCTATCTTGATACAGTTTTTCATTAGATCCTAGAAAAGCCAAATTATGAGTAGCAACACATTTCACAGCTGAAAATATTCTAAGTAAAACTTGCCTCCATCGCTCTTTCTCTTTCATAATCTGTTCTTGAAAGCTTTTATCAATTGTTTCATTTCTGTCCAACCTTTCACTCATTTCATTCCAAGTATTCATATTAGTCATATGCTTAGCACTGTTTTCATGTTGTTTGAGCCTCTCACTATTATGCCTTTAATCACTTAAACCCTCATTTGCTAACAATTTTTTGTTACTAATAGATTTGAACAACTTACAACAAAAACAAAACACTTTATCAACATGTTTCGAATAAACCAACCATTTTCTATCGCTAATCTCACCATTGTTCAACTTCCTTGAAAAATAAGCATATGAAAAATGTCTATTATTATTATAGAGAGGAAAATCAAGATTCATTTCTCTTATATGCCCCTTTTCAATTAAAATGTCTCTTATTTTGTTATCAAGATTAGCCCAATTTTTAGGATCATAAATATCCAAAGAAGGAATTGTTTGTTCTTCATCAATGCCAATATCAAGAGGAATTGTTTGTTCTTCATTAAGTCCAAAATTTTCAATATTGGATACATTTGGCACATCATTAGGATCATTTAGATCATTAATTTCATTATTCTCATCGACATCATTATGCAAACTTTCATTTTATTGTACCAAATTTTCATTAAAAACTACTTTTCTAAAAACAAGTTTATCAATAGCACATTGCTGTGATTTTTTTAACTCTTCATCACATTTTCGCTTTTTCCTTTTTTTCACTTCCAGATAAATTGCTTTTTAGGAAACATTATATATAAAGGATAAATCATATACTCAAGTAACACAAGAAAATAAAACAATAGCACTTGATTGAAGAATTCCAAGTTGAATATTTTCTTTCACATTTGCTAATTTCAAAAGTCCAATCGAGTCACTGGAATTGTAACATCCTAGATTAGGGGCTATGCATTTAATGCATAATTCAAGTGATAATAGGCTTAGAGTGTGTTTGGATATATTTTAGGAGTTTTTGAGAACTTTAGGTGAAGGGGAAAAACTTTGGAAAATGTTGGAATTTTAAGTGAAAAGGGGAAATTAGGCTGAAGAGGCCTTAAGAAAATTTTTGGGAGTTTAGGACACAAGAAATCCAAGTGGTAAATTGGCTAGGAGGCGCCACTTAGTGCTCAGGGGAGTGACGCCTCAAGGAGCTAGGTGGACAGGGTTCGAGCAGCGTGGGAAGCAATGGGCTTTTCTTTTTGCGTCTGGAAGGGGAGCAAGGCCAGGGAGGCCTTAAAGGAAAAGTCTTAGGCGTGTTTGGCATAAAAGCAGCCTTGGTAAAGTGGCTTCCATGCGCCACTTAAGGGCCTGAAATGACCTTTGGACAAGGGCAGGTTCGAATCCGTTGGCGGCATGGGCATGTTTTATTTTGCTTTACGTTAAGACAAGAGGAGCTAGGAAGGAGGCTTTAAAATAAATTGTGGCGAGTTTATGTCACAAATAAACGCCATGGTAGCATGGCTTGGGGCACTATCGGTTGCTTGCGGCAATGAGGGCCCAGGTTCGAGTTGCGAAGGAAGCAAGAAAAGGGCATTTTATTTTTGTGCGGCAAGAAGGCACTTGGGCTAAGTAGGTCTTAAAAGAAATCCGGGGTGAATTATGTCACAAAAAACACCTTGGCAAAGTGGCACAGGCGTTACACATAAGTTTGCTCCAGCAGTCTTGGGTTCAAGGTGTGGGAGCAAAGATGGTGTTTTATTTTTGGCTTTTTGCGCCAAGAGAGAAGGAAGTGATGGACAGTAATTAGACTTCAAATTAGATAAAGATTAAGCTTGCTTTATTTTAATTTTCGGCTGGGATGAAGGGATAAAGATTTATTTATTTTAAATTCTTTTTGAATGGATGTTGAAAAGGTAAAATAGGAGATTAATTTGGGATTGGATAAATAAGGATGTGGTGGCCGAATATAGGACTTCCTAGGGTGGTATTTTCGGCTTTAGAGGTGTGCTTATTTTGTATGCCGAATTTGCTTCTTCTTTCTCTCTTTTATTTCTTTTGGGTAGCTGAATATTCAATCTTTTTTTTTTAAAGGATTGGCCGAACCTTGTAGCATCTTCTTCTCTTCTCTTTGCTTGACACCTTAAAGGGAAACCATAGCCAATATTTTAATTCCATCTTGAATCCATAGCCGAATAGTAAAAAGGGCTCTATTATCTTCTTTTTGTCGCAAGTCTTATAAGCCGAAGCAGGAAAGCCGAAACCTTTTTCTCTGGTAGTTTTCGCGAACTTGTAGTGCCGTCAGTAAGGAGCATTAAAGGAGTTCTTCAGGATTTGAAAGCATCGAGGGATTTCGACAGCTTCATAGTTAAGTGGGGATTCGGGATTTCCGGTAAGTAAGGGACTAATCGACAAGAGTAAGCAGAGTATCGAGATTCTAGATCATGTTAGATTCGAGTAGTTCGAAATTTCGCTGGAAAGTCAGGTGTGTGATTAACCCACCATTTTTTGGGTTTTTGCTATATTTGCATGTGTGAATTATGTGCTAATCGGTCACGATGGCGATTATGTGGTCATTACACTAAAAAGGGGTATATCGATAATCAGGTTAGTATTATCTATTGATACGAATGTGAAAGTGCCGATATGAATGTGACTATGCCTATGGAAATATGATGGTCTGCCTTAATAACATGTGCATGCATTTATTGTTATTATGCCACTATTACATGTTACATGTGTATGGGTTAGGATATGAAAGAAGATGCGGGTGTACTTGAGTGCGTGGTTTGATGTTAGCCTTGAGCTACATCGTGGATTGACGTTGGTGAGGTCACGTTGTGGATTAATGCGATTCGATTCGGCGTGGCTTGATGAGTGGTCGTGTGCCTCATCGTGGTTGATATCGGCTATGTGCCATATCGTGGTTGATGAGTGACTATGTGTCCCATTGTGGTTTTGGTGTTAGCTACGGCTACATCGTGGATTGGCACTGAGTGAGGTCGCGTTGTGGATTTTTGTGCTTTATTGCACGTGGATGGCATTTATTGCCTTTTGGAGTGAAAAGGATAGGGTGATTTGATAATCCCCTGGTGTGTGTAGTAGGCTAGATACGGGGGTGTGTAGAGGATGGACCCTAGTTTTGGGCTGGGTGCACTTTGCATAATTCTATGTGACACGTGAAATGAGGTATTAAAGTGGAAATGGGCCAAGCCTAAAATTTGAATGTGGATTGGAATGAGAAATGGGCCAAGCCAGATATATGATATGTGGTATAATGTGGTAATGGGCCAAGCCCAGTGTGTGGAAACATGTGGTTATTTACACTATTATATGAATGTGATATGAAGGTGGGCCAAGCCCAGAATGTGGTAATATGTGATTATGATATTTGTTATCTGATATATGGGTTACTATAGGGTTAACATGTGGGTGAAAATCAGTGGTTTAATTACACACTGAGTCTATATGACTCACCCAATTTTTATCAACATCGCAGGTGATGCTTGGACCGGGTTTGGAGTGGATACGAGGTGGCCCATGCCGAAGACATTTTATTTAATTAATTAGTATTTATATTTTCAGTATTTTGATTAAGTGTTTATTGTAATAAGGCCCATTAAAGTATTTAAGTATTTTTTTAGTATCTTTATTGTTAAGTTTTATTATGGGTTGACAATTGAGATATCTTTAGCCAATGGTTTTATTTTCTTAAATCGTATATAATAAAGTTTTTATTTTGGATATTTTTATCAAGCTTATATTATTTAAAATTTTTAAATGGACATGGTTTTGAATAAGAAAAAATTTTCAAGTTCCACCACAAGTCGGGATATTTTCAAGCGTTTTCCATGATGGCATTTCAAATTCGATTAAGTAACAAATGGGCGAGTTTGGGGTGTTACTGAATTCAGTAAATATAATTATAATAATCAATTACAAATAGACATTGTAATTAACAATATCCAATTATTTGTGAGGAAAATGCAACTAAAAAAATAAATGAGTAACAAAAACAATTAAAATTTCAATCACATAAAGTCATAAAGAAAGGGTATGTAGTAGTATACTAAGCTGTGGTTCATCAAAAAGGAATTAGGGGAGAAGCTAAATATAAGGATGACTTAATGATTTTATTAGTTAAAACTAAAAAATGTCATCAAATTAAAAATGAAAAGATTACAAGAAAGAAGAGGAAGGAGGGAGAATTATACTTGCAACAATGGTAGATCCGACAGACCGAGGAAGGAAAGCCTCAATCTCTCAAATTGTAACACCCCTAACCCTTATCCGTCGCCGGAAAGGGGTTACGAGGTATTACCGGACTTAACTATTATTTTGGGCCATAAAAATTGAAACTGTCCATCTGCGTCATGTTGACTAAATTGACTATAACTCGAGTTAGGAAACCTGAAATTTAGATCCGTAAATTTTCCTTGAAACTAGACTTATATATATTCTTACTATAATTTTTTCTATAATTTTTGGCTTAGCCATTTAGTACATTTTATTCATTAAATTTTCCCCTGTTTCACTGACCAACAGTTCTGACCTCTCTTAGCCTAAATTCAAAGATCTTATTGTAAAGTTTTCATATGTTGTTCCCACTTGTTTCTATTGAAAATAGACTTACTAAGGAATCTATATGTATAAATTATAACTCATAATTAATTTTTTACAATTTTGAATGATTTTTCCCAGACAGAACAGGGGATCACGAAGTCATCCAGAACCAGTCTCACTTAAATTTAAATATCACAGAATATAAAATTTCTTTGCCTACTATGTTTCTTTCATATAAAAATAGGCACAATAAGCTTTAATTCTATATCTTATTCACTTCCTATTTCCATTTCTCCTATTTTTAGTGATTTTTAAAATCACATCACTTCTGCTAACCAATAACCATTTCATTGCAAAATATGGTTAACTAGTTTATAATAATCTTTACTCCCTTTCATTTAAACTCTATACATTAACCATACTTATATATACCAAAACCAAATCAACCAAAACCAAATCATCAAGCCATAATATAAATTCCAAGATTAACATGATAGACAAGCCATTTCGCATGGCTTATACAAATATATACAACTTCAAAACCAGCAATATCAAAACTAGTCTATACATGCCACATAACCAAATCTCCAAGTATTTATTTACCGAAGCGAAACTTGGATAGTGTGATGAGATCTCCTTCGACTTCCAACTCGAGCAAGTCTTCGAAACTATATAAACATAGGAAAATTACACAAAGTAAGCTTTGAAAGCTTAGTAAGCCATAAGCAAATAATTCACCATAGAAACATATATAATTCAATTCAAATAGGCCCAATTTAATTAATACACATATACAATCACTTTTCTCATATAATCCATGTTCCTCGTTAAGTAACTTCACTTACTCATAATTCACTTACTCATAATTTATATCATCATTCGTAAACTTTCACCTTTCATAGCCTTAAGGCCATACACTCATACATTCAATAATAGATTTCACATCGATCTATAAATCACTTTCCCATCTCAAAACAAATACATATACATTTGTTCACGATATACATATTAACTACCAATTTTTCTCTCTTACCTTTCAATTCATATAATTCACATATAAATACATATGATATAAAATTTTCATTTCAACATCTAAAACTTACTTATTAGATCAAATACACATGATTCATTATACCATCACATATGGCCGAATATACTATTTTAATGCATTATCATATATATAACCGAACATCCAAAGTTAATTAAATTATCACATGTACTCATATATTCGAATTTAATATAATATCACATATAACCACCTATATACAAATTCAATTCATCATCACATATGCACATACCTTTGTGGCCGAACATATAAGGTTAATTAAATCAACTTACTCGTTTAATTTCCACATCCATATGAAGTCTTTTAAACATAGACTTGAAATAAATCACTGGTATTAAACCTGCTAGGCGTAAGCCTGAATCACACACCTGATCATTTCATTTTGTTTATCACATTATTCTCCTTTCAACAGTTTTTGTCTCCAAAGTCTCTGTAACTCCACAAACACAGTGCAAATTTCGCAACGTATCGCATACATAGTGCCGTTACTTGAGAAAAAGGACACAGTACCATTCAACAGTAATGTATCGCACACATTAATCCACACACGTAGTGCCTATTTGCAGTAATGGATCGCACACATAGTGCCATTACTATTTAATCCGCACACGTAGTGCGTATTTGCAGTAATGTATCGCACACATAGTGCTATTACTATTAAATCTGCACACATAGTGCCATTTAACCGATTTCGCACACACAATTCTCGGTAATCTAGTTCGCACACTTAATGCCTTTTTAAGAGACCTTTTCTTTGATCTTCAATACACTTGTAATTCCATTACCATTCATACATACTCAATTTATCTCATTTAAGTACTAACACATTCGGCATACTCAATTTACATATTTCTATCATAACATACATATATCTATCAACAACTCAATTGCCTCTTCCATTACCATTACATTCGGCAAGTTCAAACATTTACATTCACAAATATCCAACTCTTCAATTACCATCACTTCTCATTTTCCATTTTCATTTATATACATATCTATTCCTTAACACAAAGATACATTTAGCTACTTCATATATTCGATAGTTTCACATATTTACTCATATGTACCAACTCATATTAGGATATTGTATACACAACCCATTTATTTCATGATACATTCGGCAATAAGGAAATTAAAATAATTACATTTTATATTCATATGTACATTAGTATACAATTGAATACATTTCATCCAACTATTTAAAAACTTACTTAAGTAGTTCTTTGAACATATCAAATACCATCCCTCACATTCGGCAATAGCAAATATAATTGTAAACATTTCAATTCAGCAGGAATAATTTACATTTATTTAAAATTAAGAACAACCATTAGCTTATAGACTTACCTCGGATATCGGCGAACGTAAAATGAACTATTCGACTATTTTTGTCTTTCCCCGATTCAAATCCGACTTTCTCTTTTCTTGATCTAATTTGATATAAATTAAACTTATTTAATCAATATTAATTAAATTCACTCAAAAACACATGAATAGGTAATTTGCAATTTTACCCCATCCATTTTACATTTTTAGCTATTTAATCCAAAATTCACAAAACAAAAAGTACATCAAATTTCTTCATACCCAAGCTATGCCGAATTTTACTCATGACTATACAAGTCCATATAATTCATTAATTTCACATTTTAGTCCCTCAAACTATTATTTTTGAAATTAAGTCCTAATTACTCAAAATCATCAAAAACTCCAATACAACATATGTTAATCTAACACATATTTATCATAATTCATCCTCAAACAACATAAACAACAAACTATCATCAAAGGCTCAACTCAAAATTGTGAAAAATATCAAGTCCGTAATGACAATATATATCGAAAGAAAAGAGAAATAAAATAAAGAACACACATATTTTACGTGGAAACCCTTTTGGGAAAAAACCACAGGTAGAGGAGAAGAAAAATTCACTATGTCGAATTCGAATCAATTACAAGAGGAATAGACTATGCCTATTTATAGGCTTGTAAAGCCATATTCTAATAGGAGTGTAGTAAGATTGAAACTCCTTATTCTAATCAATATCAAATAGATGAAGGCTAATAAGGTTTAAAAAACCTTATTTAAAATAAAATAAAAGAAGTGTAGTTCTATAGGTATTTTTCTTTTATTTTATTTTACCATTGTATTTTATTTAAATAAGGATTCGGTCACTTAATTCTATCAATCTCCACCTTGACACGAATTCTCAATAAACAAGTTCTTCATAGCGAACTCTCAACGAACAAGTTCTCCACCTCTTCCAAAAAACCCTTTAAGGGTTTAACTTCAACAATGAACACCAACCAGGTCTAAGCAATGCTCAAACTTGGTTATAGGAAGTGACTTAGTCATCATATCTACAGGATTTTCATGAGTACTAGTTTTGCTCACAACAATATCACCACGAGCAATAATATCACGAACAAAATGATACCGAATATCAATGTGTTTTGTTCTCTCATGAAACATTTGATCTTTTGTAAGGAAGATGGCACTGATTTGTCACAAAATCTTGTCTTGATTTGAAGGTCTTCATTGAGCTCACTAAAGAGTCCTTCAACCAAATAGCTTCTTTACAAGCCTCAGTAATCGCCATATACTCAACTTTAGTGGTAGACAAAGCGATTGTAGTTTGCAAAGTAGCTTTCCAACTGATTGTACAACCTCCTATTGTAAAGACATAACCAGTGAGAGATCTTCTTCTATCAAGGTCTCCAGCAAAATCAGCATCAACATACCCAATGACTCCATCTCTAGTTCTTCCAAACTGTAAGCAAACATTAGTAGTACCTCATAAATATCTTAAAACCAACTGAACTACTTTCCAATATTCTTTCCGGGATTTGCCATGTATTTGCTAATTGCACTGACTACATATGATAAATCTGGACGTGAACAAACTATAGCATACATGAGAGATCCCACTGCACTAGAGTATGGAACATGTGGCATGTACTCAATCTCATCATCTGATTGTGGAGACAAAGCCGATGAAAGTCTGAAATGAAATCAAGAAGGAGTACTAACGAAGCTTAGCACTTTGCATATTAAACACGCAAAGAACTTTCTCAATGTACCCTTCCGACTGGTACAATTTACTTGCTTTTCTATCTCTGAGAATCTCCATACCAAGTATCTTCTTTGTTGGTCCCAAAACCTTCATCTCAAATTCTTCACTTAGTTGAGCTTTGACCTTTCTTATTTCTCCTTTATCTTTTGATGCTATCAACATGTCATCAACATAAAGAAGTAGACACACAAAAGAACCATCACTATTTTTCTTAAAGTAAACACAACTGTTAAAACTGCTTCTTTTAAAATCATGAGAAGTCATAAAAGAATCAAACCTCTTGTACCACTGTCTTGGTGACTATTTCAAACCATAAAAGGGACTTTTTCAGCAAGCAAACATAGTCCTCCTTTTTGAGACTATAAAACCCTCTGGTTGTTGCATGTAAATATCTTCCTCAAGTTCTCCATGCAAAAATGTAGTTTTTACATCTAACTGCTCAAGCTCTAAATCATGCATGGCCACAATACCAAGCAAAGCTCGAATCGAACTATGCTTCACAATTGGGGAGAACACATCTGTGAAGTCCACTCCTGGAATTTGACTGTAACCCTTTGCAACAAGCATTGCTTTATATCTGGGTTCTTCAACTCTTGGAGTCCATTCTTTCTTTTTAAATACCCATTTACAGCGAACAACCTTTTTACCTTTAGGAAATTTCACAAGATCTCATGTTCTATTTTTATGAAGTGATTTCGTCTCCTCTTGCATAGCAAACATCCACTTTTCTAAGTCTTCACGATAGCGCCTCGAATAATTAGACGGCTCTTGGTTTGCATCTATATCTTTGGCCACATTTAAAGCACAAGCAACTAGATCAGCCTCGGCATACTTCTTTGGAGGTTTAATTTCTCTTCTAGTTCTATTTTTGGCGATAGAGTATCGTGGTGAAGAAGCAACTCTATTCTCAATTTTTGTACTTGCTTGAGGAGTTGACTCTGTATTAATCTGATGCTCCACCTACTTTTAATTTTCTTTATTGGAAGAGTCTTTAAGAGATGAGTTAGGTAGCATAGCAGTTTCATAAAAAAACATCTCTGCTAATCACAACTTTTCTATTTTTAGGATAAAACTTATACCCTTTTACACCAACTTTATAACCAAGAAAAATACATTTAATGGATCTCGGATCCAATTTTCCATTATCAATATGAGCATACGCTGGACACCCAAAGATCTTTAAATCAGAATAATTAGCAGGATTACCAGACCATACCTCTTATCGAGTCTTTTTCTCAATGGCAATGGATGGAGATCGATTGATCAAAAAATATGCATGATGAAATTGCTTGACCAAAATGACTTTGGTAAGTTGGCATTTGACAACATATATCGAACCTTCTCCATGATCGTTACATTTCATTCATTCGCAATGCCGCTTTCTTTGTGGAGTATGACGAACTGTCAAGTGTCTCACGATCCCTTCTAACTTGCACAGTTTATTAAACTCATCAGAACAAAACTCTAAGCCATTATCTGTGCGGATGCATTTTATTTGTTTTCCCATCTTTTTTTTCAATCATAGTTTTCCAAGACTTAAATGCGAAAAACACATCGCTTTTCTGCTTCAGGAAGAATGCCCAAACTTTTCTGAAAAAATCATCAATAAAAGTTAGCATATAATTAGCTCCACCTCTCGAAGGCACTCTTGATGGCCCCTACTGATCAGAATGAATATACTCCAATGTTCCCTTCGTGTTATGGATTCCTCTGGTGAATCGAACTCTCTTTTGCTTCCTAAAAATGTAGTGCTCACAGAACTTCAGTTTGCAAATTCTTTGCCCATCAAGAAGTCCTCTTTTGCTTAATTCTGTCATGCCATTCTCACTCGTATGCCCTAGGCACATATGCCAAAGTTTAGTAATATCATTATCTGACAAGGAAGAGGAAGTGATAGCTGCATCACCAATAACAGTAGAACCTTGCAAAAAATATAACTTAGCAGTCTTTCTCTGCCCTTTCATCACAATAAGGGAACCTTTGGAAATCTTCAAAATCCCACTTTTAGCTGTGTATTTGTACCCTCTTAAATCAAGAGTACTCAACGAAATTAAATTTCTCTTCAATTCTAAAACATGCCGTACGTCACTAAGTGTTCTGACAACTCCATCAAACATCTTAACTTTAATTGTTCCAACACCTACGACTTTACACGAAGCATTATTTCCCATCAAAACAACACCTTCAGACACCGTTTCGTAATTTGTAAACCAATCTCGATTGGGACTCATATGAAGGTGCAGCCTGAATCAAGTATCCACTCCTCGCTCTCTTTAGAACTGTTGACAAAAATGACTAGAAGTTTACCATCACTGTAGTCTTCTACAACATCAGCTTCACCAGAATTTTCTGGTTGTTTTCCCTTTTGATTCGCAGCCTCTCTTTTAATCTTGTTCTGTAGCTTATAGCACTCAGATTTAATGCGCCCTTTCTTCTTGCAGAAGTTACAAGTTTTACCTCTGTTTGAAGACTTTGATTTACCCTTAGATTTACCGCAAGGATTCTGATCCTGTGTCCTTCCACGATCATCATCAGTATTTCGATCTTGTCTCCAACGAACAATAAGACCCTCTCCCTGAGAGTCGGGTTTAACCACAAGATGCTTCATCTTATCATACGAGGTCAAAGAATCATAAACCTCATCAACTGTGAAAGAATCGCGGCTATATAAAATCGTGTCTCTAAAGGTTGAATAAGACGGGGGCAACGAACAAAGTAGAATCAACCTAGATCTTCCTTATCATACTGAACCTCCATGGCCTCCAAGTTTGAGAGAATTTATTTAAACACTGTTAAGTGTTCGTGCACAGACGCACCTTCTTCCAAACGATGAGCATAAAGACGTTGCTTCATATGCAACTTGCTAGTTAGAGTTTTCGACATACATATTTGTTCTAGCCTCTTCCATAATGCTACAACAGTCTTCTCCTTCATCACATCCTGTAAAATTTCGTTAGACAAATGCAGATGTAACTGTGTTAATGCCTTTCGATCCTTACACTTCTTATCTTCCTCCGTCAATGTCGAAGGCATCTTATCTACCCCTAGCAGGGCTTCCTCTAAATCCATCTGTGCAAGAACTGCCTGCATCTTTATCTGCCACAACGCGAATCTGGTGTTGCGATCCAACAGTAAAATTTCATACTTCAAAGATGCCATTACCGTGATCGAGACGATAAACTCGAAAGCTCAGATACCAATTTGTAAAAAAATCAAGTCGGTAATAACAATATGTAATAGCCCGATTTAGGGCCTAGTCGGGATAGTGGTGCGAGGCCACGAACCCGAGGTGAAATTATGAGTTTTCCAGGTCTATGCCATGTTTGTATGCTAGTATGAAAGTTTTGTAAAGCAATTTTATTAAGTTGAGGTCAACTGGTCCAAAAAGGACTAAATTGCAAAAGTTGTAAAATATGAGTTTCTAGAAGCTTTTTGCATGAAATAACTCAAGATTAATTATTGTGAGTCCTTAAGTAGCAATTTTCCCAAAATTTATTTTTTGGACAAAATTGGCCTTAAGAGACTATTATGGAATTTTTTAAGAGGAAGGGCATTTTGGTCATTTGGCCTAAATAGTGATTAAAATAGGATAAAGATGAGAAAAATTCACTCATCTTCTTCCCTGTGGCTGCTGAAAATTTGGAGACACCATAGCTAGGGTTCTTCATTTTTTTTCAAGCTCATAGTAAGTTCATCTTAGCCCCGTTTTTAATATTCTTCGTATTTTTAAAGTTCTCGTATTATGAATTAGCTAATTTTAGCTATAAAGTGAGCTAAGATGCATGTTCAAAAATCTACCCTTGAATGGCATGCTTGTTAAATGATGTTTTATGGAAGTTTAAGAGAGTTTGATGTTAGATAAATATCTTTTCCTTAATGAATTTCATGAAAAATATTAGTAGGGACCATTTTGTAACAGCTTATAAAATTGGTCATACCTACTAGAAATAGTGAGAATTGATGATTTTATAGAAGAGAAGATGATTCAGTTGAGCATGAAGTTTAAGAAAGTTGCATGAAAATCATTTTACGAGAACCTGGGGCAAAAGTGCAAATATTAGAAAGTATAGGGCAAAATAGTATTTTTCCAAAGTATGAGTTATGAGTCAATTTAGTCAATATGGTTATTAAATGATCTATTTATGATTATAGATCAAGAAAAATGAAGCCGGATCGAAATCGAGGCAGGAACAAAGTCGAGGACTAAATTGCACATCTACATACATTTTGTATATTGAGGTAAGTTTGTATGATTTCTAAGCTTTATGATTATTATCATTAATTTTCTTAGTATAATGTACAATAATTGTATGAAATGATCAAGTTAGCAAGCAAGTTATCATGTAAGTCCAAGGCAAGCTTGGCATTGATCAAGTTAGCAAGCAAGTTATCATGTAAGTCCAAGGCAAGCTTGGCATTGATCAAGTTAGCAAGCAAGTTATCATGTAAGTCTAAGGAAAGCTTGGCATTGATCAAGATATCATGTCAGTCCAAGGCAAGCTTGGCATTGATCAAGTTAGCAAGCAAGTTATCATGTAAGTCCAAGGCAAGCTTGGCATTGATCAAGATATCATGTAAGTCCAAGGCAAGCTTGGCATTGATCAAGTTAGCAAGCAAGTTATCATGTAAGTCCAAGGCAAGCTTGGCATTGATCAAGTTAGCAAGCAAGTTATCATGTAAGTCCAAGATCTTAAGCTTGGCATTGATCAAGATATCATGTAAGTCTAAGGAAAGCTCCGCATTGATCAAGTTAGCAAGCAAGTTATCATGTAAGTCCAAGGAAAGCTTGGCATCAATCAAGTTAGCAAGCAAGTTATCATGTAAGTCCAAGGACTCAAGCTTGACATTGAGTATGTTATCAAGAGCAAGACTTCATATAAGTCCATGTCAAGACATGGCCTTGAAACCAAGATGAGATAACCCATGCAAGACCATGTCTAGGATATGGCTTTAGCATCATATTATATGGGAAGAGATTTAGTATCCTCGGTTATTCACAGAAAATCATTGGGCAAATGAGTAAGCTAAAAGAAGATAGTAAGAAAGCTAAGAAAATAAAGTTAGCATCAAGATGAAGTTAGTTGAAGTTGAGTATTATTCATGTTGTGAATGAGAAAGTAGATATCATGATTATTGTTATTATAGTATACTGATCAATGTGATCAAGTGATACATGTATCATGGTTACCTTACGAGTATGATATTAATAAGTGTCATGAGACATGTAAGAATCTATATGAGTAAGTAAGCTCTTTAGCTGAAAATCATGATACCATTGTTTATGTGAAATGGTTTATATTAAGCAATGATGATGCTATGAGTTGTTACATGCAAACTTACTAAGCTATATGCTTACGTTATGATTCTTTTTCTATGCATTCCGCCAAGCTAACTCGTGGATCATTGAAGTCTGACTCGCAACACACTATCAACTCTTATTTTGGTATAGCCAATTTACTTTACTAAGTATGGCATGTATAGGAAACATTCATTTTGTGGACATGTTTTAAGAAGGGCCTTTGTAAAGGCTATTAAGTTTATTATTCTTTTGTATATGGCTAAATGATTGACCAAATTTGACAAAGCATGTATGTTTATTGAGATCAATGAAGCATGTGGTATTATTCATAAAATTGGGTTGTTATTGTACCGTTGAATTATGTATGGATATGATAATGATTTCAGGGTGGTTAACGGCTTGGTAAATAGCCTGTAAGTGCCCACACGGTTGGACACACGGGCATGTGTCAAGACCGTGTTAACCCTGCACCTTAGTATTATTAATCATAATAGGCCACAGGCAAATCCCACAGCCGTGTGTGTGTGCAGTGTAATACACACGGTTTGGGCATGGGCGTGTTCCCAGACCGTGTTGAATTAGTCAGTATATCAAGGATTAGCACACGGTCTAAGCCCACGGGCGTGTCATGGCCGTGTGAAAATAGTTAGTAACCTCCCATGGTTGGTAGACACGGGCGTGTCTAAGCCGTGTGGAAATAGTCAGTAGCCCTACACGATTTGAGGGCATATGCGTGCTTAAGGGTACACGGGCATGTTCCAAGTCACACGGGCATGTGAACCCTGCTTCAAAAATGAGTTATTTGATTTTAATTCCGAAATTTTTCTGACATAAGTTAAAGGCCTCTTAGGCCCTTGTTATATGTGTTGACTAAGAAAGTGAAGTTTTTAAGTTGGAATGAAATTTTATAGCCCGTAAGTACATGTTTAAGTGAGTTCAAGCATAGTAATGGCTTGTATCCAGACCCAGTATCGGTCTTGGGTGCGGGGTGTTACACAATATATATCGCAAAGAAAAGAGAAATAAAATAAAGAACACACAGATTTTACGTGGAAACCCTTTCGGGAAAAAACCACGGGCAGAGGAGAAGAAAAATTCACTATGTCGAATTCGAATCAATTACAAGAGGAATAAACTATGTCTATTTATAGGCTTGTAAAGCCATATTCTAATAAGAGTATAGTAAGATTGAAACTCCTTATTCTCATCAATATCAAATAGATGGGGTTTAATAAGGTTTAAAAACCTTATTTAAAATAAAATAAAAAGTGTAGTTCTATAAGGATTTTTCTTTTATTTTATTTTACCATTGTATTTTATTTAAATAAGGATTCGGTCACTTAATTCTAACAAAATATTCATCAAACTCAAAAATTAAAGCATGGGTCTTGAAGATTTCTAAGCAACGATCTCAAAAACGTAGAAATTATCAAAACCGAGCAAAACACTTACCTTAATTTAGCTTAGACATAGCCGAACCCTTGTTTGCTCACTTCTTTCTTTTTGTTTCTTACATTCGGCCATTATAGACGAAAGAATGAGTTATCTTTCTCTTTCCTCTTATGTTTTTATTATTATAAGTTTAATATAATATATAATTAATAATAATAACATTTATAATATATAATTTTATATAATATAGTCACTTTAGCATCACATGCCGTCCACTATAGTTAAATTGGGCAATTTACAACTTTAATGCTTCCATTTAAAAAGACATCAATAATTTAGCCCTTACACATTAAACTATCAAATTTTCAATTCATGTGATTAAGCCCTTTTTAATAATTCGGCACCCAAACAATAAAATTAAATCACGAAAATTTCACACATAACAATTCACACATAATTAACACGGAAAGTAATATTTAAATATTTTTGGACTCGGATTTGTGGTCCCGAAACCACTATTCCGATTAGAGTCAAAATTGGGATGTTACAACTCTCCCCCCTTAGGGATTTTCGTCCCCGAAAATCTTACCAGAAAGTAGATTAAGAATTTGCTTCCACACAATACATTTCAAATTCACACATAGCTTTGGATTTCAAATCTCTTTAATCTCCCTGTTGAAATTCTGATCTGACTTTCGCTGTACATTATCTCTAGCTGAGACTGCTTATGACTGTATTAAATTGTTTTCATTTTCTGCTCAATTTCTTTGACGATATTAATCCGGTGGATCATTTTCTCACAAAACTCGATCCTGTAATAATAGAGTTCAGTAACTGCTTATAATAGCAACAGTCTTTCTTAGTTGCTTTGAAACTCTAAACCACAGTGACAAATAAATATTTCGAGAGTTTGAATTGCGTTTCCCGATTTCAATGCAATCTCATACTCACAGATTACTGTAACTTTCCTCAGAATCCCAATATAAGTTTCAGATCTCAATCCGAAACAATGATAATTGGTACCATGTGTATGCTTATCATCTCAAGAACAAATAACTCTATAACCAACACTTTATTTCAATAATCAACAAAGTCAGAAATATCACAGTTCACACTCATTCATCAATATCATATCTCGGAATGTCGTGCATCATGTTACTCTCGTACGATCAAACTAACTGACACTATGAGCCACCTATAATAATGGTTATACAATCTCAGAGCTTCTCAGTATAGACACTTTATCTTGAAGTAACAAATAATCATCCATTCCACATCTGAAATTTTGAATCAGAAATCAATTTATGCTGAACCCCCTTTTTAACTTATAATTCACTGACACATTTCTGAATTTCACAACTTCACTAAATAAACATTTATTTAGCCTCTAATTTAGCTAACAACCGTTCATTACTTGATAAGATCAATCACATATTCATCGCTCAAAAAGCACACAAAAGCTTCTGATAAACCATAAAAGTAACATATTTAATAGGCTTTTGGATGATTTAACCCTTGATTTATGTAAAAAAGGTGCTTTTAATCCTTTCTTTTCATGTTTATACTTACGAAAGCACCCGAGGATAAAAAGAACACAAAACGGGCTTAAAACGGAGTAATTGGGCCTTAGTAAGAAATCAACACAGCTTGGCCCAAATTCCACACGACCGTGCCTCGCCGATTACCTATGCACTGCCTCAACTCTGTGACACACGGCCGTGCATCAAACAATTCCCACACTGACGTGCCTGGCGATCTACATGGCCGTGTCTCAATTGACAGACCTGAAGCACAGCCTAAATCTCGACTTACACGACCGTGCCCAAAATGACAAATCGAGACACGGAACAACCACAATTTACACGGGCGTGTGCCATGGCCATGCCCCTACCGCGAGAATGAGTAATTTCACTCAGAATTGGATGCTTGATGCCAAAGAAACATACTCTTAAGTCTACTCCAACACCTTAATAGTAATTCTACTTGAAGGAGGTACTTAGGAGCCAAGTATAGCATCCCAAAGCCTATATAAACAACCCAAGGCAGACATTAAAAAGGAGGTTTTTGGCAGAAGCTTTTGCCGAAGCTTTCATCCTTTAGGGAGTCACTTGAAGATAGCCAGTTGATCTATCTCAAAAAGTCGGAGCTCTATTCAAGACGGAGGATCTCTCCTTCAATTCCTTCAGGGGGTTTTAGGGATTTCTTATGTTTTGTTTTATCTTTACTCTTGAGATGTTTTCTTATTTAGTTATGAACGAAACCCTTGAGATACCGAAGGGATGAAACCTATGATGGATTTTGTTATTTGATTTCTAAATTATATGATAAGTACTTAGTTTGTTCTTAATTATGTTGCTTAATTTAAACTTTGATGTGCTTAGGTGGATGAGGAAAAGACCCTACCTAAGAGTAGATCTAGCATAATTGGCGGAGTTGATCGGCGCCTAGAGATAGGGTTACGAGATTTTGCGGATTAGGGTGAAACCTAATATGGGAATCCATTGATCGATTCTTCGCTTCCTTAGAGGGTTATTATAAGAGAACAAGGGTTCCACTAATTAATCTAAGGTTAGGCGTTATTCACCTCGAGAGAGGTTTAATATAGGTTAGGGAGTCTCACGGATCAAGCTAAGTCAAGAAATCATATGGTTTGGGGAATAAATAATAAGTGAAGTCATAGATCGATTCTTCTTGAGGGTATCGTCTTCATCAACTGAGTTTTCCTAAAGTCTTTCTCCCATTCATTCTTTTGTCTTTGCATTTAGTTTAAAGTATTTCATTAGTTTAATAATCCAATCACTTCATATTTTAGCCTAAATAATAGAAAGAAAGTGAGTAGTAGTACTTTTAGGTTCCCTTAGGTTCGATAAGATATTCTTGCCTAAGCTATACTACTGTTCGATAGGTGCACTTGCCTCTAACATTGTCACAGTTAGTCTATAGGTTCGATCACTCTTTTATAAATATTAAAACTCGACTATTTGACACGATCAAGTTTTTGGCGCCGTTGCCGGGGAGTCATCTAAAATATTAAGAAAGCTCTATTTCTATTACTTTAGCCATTATTTTTATTTTTAAATTTCTCTTATTTTTATACATATATTTTTGTTTTTCTAAATTTCTTTCTTTCTTTTCTTAGTAGGTACCTCTAGTTTATGACTAGAAGAAATCCGAGAGGACCATTAGAATACGAAAGTGACATTGAAGCTACCGCTCGCAGAAATCGTAGAGAAATTAGACGAGCCCTAGACTACCAAAGAGAAGAATAGCAAAGATCCAATCCTACTGAAGGGATGGACGAAAACAATCCACTGCCAAATGTCCAAGAACAGAATGCTCCGCGTACTATGTATGATTATGCTAAACCTAATTTGACAGGAGCAGAATATAGTATTGTTAGGCCTGCTATAGCTGCTAATAATTTTGAATTAAAGCCTAGTACAATACAAATGATTCAACAGTTTGTTCAATTTGATGGTTTGCAGGATAAAGATCCAAATACTCATATATCTAATTTTTTAGAATTCTGTGATACCTTCAAAATAAATGGCATTTCTGACGATTCCATACGTCTTCGGTTATTTCCTTTTTCATTGAGGAATTAAGCAAAGCAGTGGTTGAACTCGCTACTACGAGGGTCAATCACCACATGGGATCAAATGACCGAAAAATTTCTTTTAAAATATTTTTCACCAGCCAAAACGGCTAAATTTAGGAATGACATATCTTCTTTGTGCAGAATGACGCAGAAACATTATATGATGCATGGGAAAGTTACAAGTATCTCCTAAGGAGATGCCCACACCACGGATTACCTTTGTGGCTTCAAGTCCAAACTTTTTACAATGGTGTGAATTCTCAAACTAGGCAAATGATTGATTCATCAGCCGGTGGACTTTGAATAACAAAACTCCTGAAACGGCTTACGATTTTATTGAAGAGATGTCATTGAACACCTATCAATGGCAAATTACAAGAGCCAAACCGACAAAATCAGCCAGAGTTTTTAACATAGACGCAGTGACAATGCTGTCAACGCAGGTGGAGTTAATGAATAAAAAGCTTGATAACTTATGTTCTTCGCAGGTACACCCAGTCATGCAATGTGAAGCGAGTGGAAATGTGGCAAATTCTGAGTACCCACCCTACCAACCGGACGCAGAAAGCGAGCAAACAAGCTATATAGGTAAAAATTTCAGATCTAATAATAATCCTTATAGTAACACTTATAATGCAGGTTGGAGGAACCACACAAATTTTTCGTGAGGAGGACAAGGAAATCAAGGAATTCAAAGGCAACAACCTCTTCCAAATTACCAAAATCAGCCCTATCCACAGGAAAAGAAATCAAACCTTGAAGAGATGTTGACAAAATTCATGGCAACTACAGATTCTCGTCTCCAAAAGACTGAAGTAAAATTTGATGAACAACAAAAATCAATCAAAGGGATCGAGAATCAACTTGGAGAACTTACTAGGTCAGTGGGACATCTCATAAAGTTGATTTCTGGACGTCAACAAGGACGTCTACCAAGCAACACAGAAATAAACCCAAAAGAACAGATCCAAGCCATCACATCTCAAGAGGGTACAAAGGTAGACAAGCCCACATCAGCACAAGAAACCAAGGAGGAAAAAGGTAAAATAGAGGTAGCACAAGAAACACCAGTAATCAAAGAGCACCAACCTCGCATACCCTACCCTGAAGCATTGAAAAAAGATGATTCTGAGGAACAATTCGGTAAGTTTCTAAAACTTTAAAGAAATTACATATTAACTTACCTCTTCTTGAAGCTCTTTTTCAGATGCCCGGCTCAAGGAGATTTTTAAGATAGCTCTTGACGAACAAACGCAAAATAGATGAAGGGCACCATGTGGAACTCAACGCAACATGCCCAGCAATGCTTCAGAACAGACTACCACAGAAACTAAAAGATCCAGAGAGTTTTACGATTCCATGTTTAATTGGTAGTTTAACTATTGATAATGCGTTAGCTGATTTAGGGGCAAGTATAATTGTCATGCCTTATGCATGTTTAAACGACTAGGTTTAGGGAAGCCCAAACAAACTAGGATGAGTATTCAACTAGCTGATAAAATTGTTAGAATTCCTAGGGGCATTATTGAAGACGTTTTAGTAAAAATCGATAAATTTGTTTTCCCAGTAGATTTTGTTGTCTTAGACATGGATGGGGAAAATTCAATCCCATTAATTTTAGGAAGACCTTTCCTTGCAACTGCCGAGACAAAAATTGATGTTGCCATAGGAGAACTCATTCTTCGTATAGGAGAAGAATCAGTCAATCTTCAAGCTCTCGACTCAGCCAAAACAACAGAAGATAAAGGTAAGAAAGTCATATCAATAGATAGCCAAATTGTTCAACCTTCATCGCAGGAAACATCACAATGCATTAAAGCTGAGCTAACTCATAGCCCCCAAGTCGTCACAGAAGAATCACACCAGAAACAAAACCGTAAGATCGACAATTTAGAAGAGCAAAAGATACACGCCAAAGAAAAGCCGGATCCACACGAAGTAAAACCAAAGGAACCACCAGAAGAGCTCATAGGGACATCAAATCACTTTAAAATAGGAGACCAGGTGCTGTTAGATAAAGCCGATCCTCACATCACTTCAACAGACCTGAAGAAAAAGGAAAAAATACTCCTTCATGTGCATGAAATCTTTCCCCACGACACATTCGATGTAAGTAAACCAATGTTCGACAATTTTAAGGTAAACGCTTCTCGACTCCAGTTTTGTCAATATAGTAGAACTGTAAGCATGAGGGAAGACATTCAAACCTTTAAACCTCCCTGAAATTTTCAAATTCAAGGAAAGTCTAGCTTAGGACTATAAACAATCGCTTCTCGGGAGATAACCCGAACACTAACACTATTTATTTTTAAATTTATTTTCAGTTTCTTTTCTTTCATCCTTCTTTTCTAAATATTTAGTTTTAAACTAACACAAAAATACAGATTCCCAGGCCACACGGCCTTACACACGGCCGTGCTCGTGGCCGTGTGGACCACCGAAACCACCACACTGACAGAACAGAGCCGTGCAAGTCAGTCTGCCCACCCCCAACGTCACGGAGCCAACCACCCACACCACGGGCACTAACAAAACAGCATGGCTGTGCTAAGGTACTAACTTATTGAGCACGGGCAAACCACGCAGAATAACACCCTAACCCATATCCGTCGCCAATTAGGGTTACGAGGCATTTTAAAGAAAATACACTTTCATACAATCACATAATCACATAGAACTTGTCCATATGTTCCATATTCAATTTGGCTAGCAAATGTAATACCATAAAATTTCTTTTATAACCATATTTTACTCATCTACTAGCAACTATCCGAAACAAACAAATATGTATGTATATATAAGTACTACTTTACATATATATATAGTCACCAAAACATACTTACTCATTGACCAAATGCACATGCAACCTTATTATTAATACGTTATGGCTGAACATATCCTATGTTCAATATGGCCTAATATATATATATATACATTATGCATAACTTTACCACGTTACTAAATCATGTATCAAAATACTATTCACTCTCTGATCACTTAAACACCAAGTGAAACTAAATGGTTATTTACACTTTGATCAAACGAAATTTCGATACATTCCATATACATGTAATGGCTGCAATTTCCTATTTAACATATATCATTTTCGCATACAAATCATACACAAATATGTCATGTAATGCCTTATTACTTACCATTATACACCGAATCCATATAATTAAATATGCTAGTAATTCACCATTGTAAAAACATGCATATATATATATATAAATGCATATACATCAAACGGTTGTACATATAAAAAAATGAAATATTATACAACTTGAATATATATATATATATAATTTAATCGAATATGCACCATCAAAGCATTATTTAGACTCAAAATGCCATGAACCACAAACCAAACCATACCTATTATATACATATACAATGGTCGAATACATATACTAGCTAAAACCTTCACAACCATGCAAAATAATAGCATTAACATACCCAGTATCATTACCGAACATAACTATTAGACTTAAACATTAACAATTGGACATGCCATTATACCTAACTCATAAGTAAAGTTTAACAAAAGAAATAGCCATATTCGCATGGCTATTATATACACTGAACAAAAGTTTTCATCAAAAAAGTCAAAGTCTTTCCTATACATGCCTCTATCCAAGACCAAAATGAAAGAGTACCAAATTGGATTGATAGTGTGGTCGACTTTCTTGACGATCCCGTTGAGCTTGTAGCCCTAACCTAATCTATAAAAGCAGAGGAGAACATTTCACACAAATAAGTTTACTAACTTAGTAAGTCCTAAGCTCTTGATAATATAACATACAAACACTTAAAAATTTAAATCATTCAACTTATGACATTGCCCATATACATTTAAATATATTGATTTCTCTGTATGAATACTAATAGTTCATAAACCAAGTAATTGTACTTTATTTCCCATAAACATGTATCTCTTCGAAGCACAAAGTAAGTATATTACAAGAATCACATGCTCCAAATCGTATAATTACAACATTCATATCAACCATGTTATCGTACTAAAATTTCTTTCACTCTTAGCATTTCTATTTGAAAACCGAATCTCCATAATAGTACAATCAAGCTCAAATTCAATCATTTAATACTCATGCACATCAATCGTAATCTCAAATGTACATAATCTTTTTTCATAGTATTAACTCGACTCAAGTAACATTAAACATAACATACCTTACTTGCTTACACGAGCCTTTAACTAGATCATTTCATTCATAAGCATAAGCTCGTATTAACAATCACTGGTATAGAGCCTGCTAGACCAAAGGTCCTAGATTTAAACACTGGCACGAAGCCTACTAGGCATTAAAGAACGAAATAAATCACCGACATAAAGCCTGCTAGGCATTAAAGCCCGAAATAAATCACCAAGACGAGGCACGCTAGGCATTTAGCGAAACATATCACCAAGACGAGGCACGCTAGGCATTTAGCACAGAAACATATAAATATGGTCAATCAATCCACACATATTTCATAATTACATTACATATACTATTCAACTAAGCTTATTCATATCACATTATCAAAGTATGCCATCAATCTAATTCATTTATATACATTCGGCTAAGACATAAGTAGGTACTCAAATTTATCAAACTTTATCATTTAATATCTTCATAAATAATTCTTTGATATGTTTTAGCTTATGGACTTACCTCGGTTGTCGATAGATCGTGCAAATCGGCTATTCGAGAACCTTCGTCTTTCCCGATCTAAATCTGTTTTTCTTTGTTCTTGATCTAAAACACATTAAAATTTAGCTCATTCAAGTACATTTCATCTCAATTTAGTCCCTAAGCACATAAATAGGCAATTTACCATTTTACCCTACTATTTCAAATTTTACAATCTAGTCCTAATTGCACAAAACACAAAATATACATTATTTCAATATAACACTCAAGGGCGAATATGTATAAGGACCATATAAGTGCATTTCTTTCATTTATTTTGCATTTAAGCCCTCTCAAATTTTTATTTTTACAATTTGGCCCTAAAACAAAAATTCTTCAAAACTTCCAATACATAATATACTAATTTTTAACTTATCTTTTATCTAACATCATCAAACATCAAAACTATATAAACCTATCAATAGTCGAACATCAAGCATGCTTAGATTCAAAAATTACAACATGGGTTAGGCTACTGTTCAAGCAACGATCTCAAAACGTAAAATTTACAAAAATCGACTAAGCATTTACCTTGAATTTGGCTTGAATGTTGCCGAAAATTCAAAGAACCTAGCTCCCTTTTCTTTCTCAATATTCACCAAGAAAGATGAATGAAAATATCCATTTTTTTAATGTTTTAATTAACATATAATGTGGTTTTAACCTATTTACTATTTTAACCTTATATCATAAAATTGTATAATATAAAACTTAAGGTCAATCATGTCATATACCACCCACTAACTTAAAATGGGTTATTTACCCATTTAACACTTCATATTAAAAGCCATGCTCAAATTAGCACATTACACTTTAGTATGCCACTTTTACCTTTTACGCGATTAAGTCCTTTTATCAAATTCAATACTTAAGCGATAAAATTTTCTCTGAAACTTTCACACACATAAATTCATATATAATAAACACTAAATATAATATTTAAATATTTCTGGGCTCAAATTCATGGTCCCAAACCACCGCTCGATTAGGGTCCAATTCGATTCATTACAACTCTTCCCCTTAAGGATTTTCGTCCCAAAATCTTACCGTTAAACAACGCTTCGGATATTATTGCCTCATTGAATCTTGAGGCTCCCACGTAGCCTCTTCAACTCCGTCGTCGATTCCATAATACTTTCACTAAGGAAATCTTTTGTTTCTTAACTCTTTCATTTCTCGAGCTAAAATACGGATCGGTTTTTCCTCATACGTCATATCGGGTTGTATCTCAACCTCGATTGAACAATCACATGTGACGGATCGATCAGATCTACGAGCATAGAAACATGAAATACATCGTGTATCTTTTCTAATTCAGAGGTAGCTTCAACCTATAAGCAATAGGCCCAACACGTTCAATGATTTCATACGGTCCAATGAACCTCGGGCTCAACTTGCCTTTCCTACCAAAACGAGTACTTTCTTCCATGGAGAAACCTTTAAAATACTCGATCTCGACACGAAATTCAATGTCTTTACGTTTCAAATCAGATAAGACTTTTGACGATCCAAGCGAAATTCAAATTGTCTCTAATAATAGCTACTTTCTCGGTTTCTTTAATCAAATCAACCCTGTATCTTATTCTCGTGAGCTCACCCGAGATAATGGTGTTCGACACTTTCGCCGCACAAGGCTTCATAGAGTGCCATCTTGATACTAGATTGAAAACTGTTATTATAAGCAAATTCAATCAAAGGTAGGTATCGTTCCCACGTACCTTCAAACTCGAGAACGCAACATCTCAACATGTCCTCAAGTATCCGGATAGTTCACTTAGACCGACTGTCATCTGCGGATGAAAAGTCGTACTAAAATGTAGTTTAGTACCTAAGGCATCTTGCGACTTCTTCCAAAAGCGGGATGTAAATCTCGGTCTCTCATGCGAAATAATGGAACTCGGTACACCATGCAATCTCACAATTTGCGATACATACAATTCAACAAGTTTATCGAGTGAAAAGTCCATATTGAACCAAGCACAAAATGAGCTGATTTAGTCGATCTATCAACTATAACCTGACGGCATCTTTCTTACTCGGTGTCATAGGAAGACCGGATACAAAATCCATTGTAATTCTATCCCATTTCCATTCGGTATCATGATTGGTCAAGTAATCCGGATGGCACTTGATGTTCAAATTTTTACTTGTCGACAAACTAAGCATTTCAAACAAATTCAGATATATCCTGTTTCATGCCCGGCCACCAATAGAACTGTTTCAAATCATTATACATCTTTGTGCTACCCGGATGTATTGATAATCGACTACTATGGGCCTCACTCAGAATCACCTGTATCAAATCTGAGTTTTTCGGAACACACATTCGGCTTTTAAAATTCAAACAGTCATTTGCATCAATCTAAAAATTTGACTCTGTACTTTTTTCACACTGAATTCATCTAGCAATCAAATCCTTGCCAACTTTCTGTGCATCACAAATTTGCTGAATAAACATCGGTCTTGCTTGTAACTCGACTATGATCGAACCATCACCAGACATAGCTATCTGTGCGTTCATTGCACGAAGAGCAAACAATGATTTTTGACTTAACGCATCTGCAACGACGTTAGCTTTTCCCGAATGGTAATCAATCACCAACTCATAGTCTTTCAACAATTCTAACCATCTGCGTTGTCTCAAATTTAGATCCTTCTGAGTCATTAAATACTTTAGACTTTTATGATCTGAATAAATGTGACATTTCTCGCCAAATAAATAGTGACGCCAAATTTTGCGAAAACAATGGCTGCAAGTTCTAAGTCATGCGTCGGGTAATTTCTTTCATGCGTCTTCAATTGTCTTGAAGCGTAGGCTACAACTTTGCCTTCACGCATCAAAACGCAGCCCAAACCATTTAAAGAAGCATCGAATAAACAAAAATTCTTTACCCGATTCAGGCTGAACTAACACTGGAGCTTCTGTCAAAAGGGCTTTCAGCTGATCAAAACTTTTCTGACACTTTTCTGACCACTCGAACCTGATATCTTTCTGCGATAACTTTGTCAACGGGGTAGCTATCATAGAAAAACCTTTCACAAATCGTCGATAGTAACCCGCAAGTCCTAGAAAACTTTGAATCTCGAAAATATTTTTCGGTGGCTTCCAATCAAGTATAGCTGATATTTTGTTCGGATCAACTCGAATGCCTGATGCTGAAACAACATGTCCCAAAAAGCTGACCTCTTTCATCCAGAACTCACACTTACTAAACTTCGCATACAATCGCTGATTTCATAAAGTTTGTAGCACTAACCTCAAATGCTCAAAGATGTTCAATTTCATCTTTGGAGTAGATCAATATGTCATCAATAAACACTACCACAAATTGATCCAAAAGCTGCCTAAAACTCGATTCATCAAATCCATAAAAAGCAATGAGTGCATTAGTAAGCCCAAAAGGCATAACCAAAAACTCAAAATGTCCGTACCTCATCCGTAATACGCCTTTGGCACATCTATCTCGACTCAAGAATCGATAATAACCCAATCTCAAATCTATCTTCGAAAATACTGAAGCCCATTTCAACTGATCAAACAAATCATCAATCTGGGGTAACGGGTACTTATTCTTTATAGTTACCTTATTCAGTTGCCGATAATCAATACACATTCGCATCGTTCTATCTTTCTTTCTCACAAAAAGAACTGGTGCACCCCAAGAAGAGAAACTTGGTCGTGCAAAGCCCCTATCTGTTAACACTTGCAACGTGCTTTCAACTCTTTTAGCTCAGTAGGTGCCATCCGATATGGAGCTATTAAAATCGGAGTCGTTCCCGGTGCTAATTCAATGCCAAACTCAATGTCTCGTACTGGGGGTAAACCCGGTAGTTCTTTAGGAAACACATCTGGGTATTCATATATAATCAGTCAGATTCAACTGCTTTCTCGAGACAATTTATTATCCAAAGACATAAGCCAAATAAGCTTCGCACCTTTTTCTCACATACTTCCGAGCTAACATCGAGGAAATAACGTAGGAAACCCACTTAAATCACTGGATTCAATTCTAATGATCTCACCATTCTGATGTCTCAAATCGATAAGCTTTCTTTTGCAATTCACCACCGCATCATGTGAAGTTAACCAGGTCCATTCCCAAAATTATATCAAACTCATCGAAAACAACATTAAATCAATGGGAAGCAAAATCCCGAATCATCAATGCAACCTTTACACACTTTATTAACAAACACACATCTACCCAAAGGGTTGGATACGCTGAATCACAAACTCGAGACTCAATGGCGAGTCTTCTTGAATACCGTAGTTTCACATACATATGAATGGGTCGAACCAGATCAATCAATGCAATTACATGAGTATCATAAAGGGTGAAAGTACCAGAATGACATCCGGAGAAGCGGCATCCTCTAGCTCGAATAACATAAGCTCTAGCTGGAGCTCTAGCCTCGAATCGAATCGTCGTGTTCTTCATCCCTCTCGACTACCACCTATATTGCTGTAATGCCTGGGTGGTCCGCCTCCGTCGATGCAATCGCTTTCGGTCTAGGGTTCATCTTTGTATTCTACTCACTAACATCGGGCACTCTCGAATAAAATGGTCTGAGGATTCACATTTAAAGTAGGACCGATCACGAACTCTACAACTCCCAGAATGCCATTTTCCACAATGTTTGCATTCAACTCGATTACGTGGAACGTTATCAACACTGGCCATCGAGGTAGCTCGGGAGCTCACCGGAGGTCGATCACGTCTAGGTGTATCTGAAGTAGCTTTATGTCGATGAAGTCATCTCTAAACTTCTTAGATGTAGAATGGAAATTCTTGCCCGATGCCTTTTACGAGTGTCTCTAGCTTCATCTCACCTTTCTTTTCTCCTTCCCAAGCTCTTCACTTTTGCAAGCTCGCCGACTAATGTCACAAACTCTTTGATTTCAAGAATGCCAACAAGCAACTTTAAATCTTCATTCAAACCATCTTCAAACCTTTTGCACATAATGGCTTCAGTTGATACACACTCCCGAGCATATCGGCTCAATCTGACAAACTTTCGCTCATATTCAATCACGGTCATTTGCTCCTGTTTTAGTTCAAGAAATTCTTTACGTTTCTGGTCGATGAACCTCTGGCTGATATATTTCTTGCGGAATTCATTCTGGAAGAAATCCCATGTCACTTTTTCTTTTGGAACCACCGATACTAGTGTATTCCACCAAAGGATAGGCGGTGTCCTCAAGTAAAGATATAGCACATTTCAAACATCCGTCCTGAGTGCGGATAGCTCATCAAGTACCCGAATAGTGTTATCAAGCCACATTTCAGCTCTCTCGCATCATCATCATCATTAGCCTTGAATTCCTCGCCCCAAATTTTCGATTTTATCAACAGAGGCCTACTAGATCTCATTGGATCTATCATCGAAGTCTTTGAAGGTACCGGAGTTGGATTATTCGGGGTGGAGGTTGTCAGATATTTGGATTATTTTGAACAAACTGGGTAAACCATTCATTCATCATTTGGTAGAAGGCTTGTTTAGCCTCTCCTCGTGGTTACCAGAATCGGTTGAGAGCCTAATGGCGCCGATCCATGTGCTAGACCAGTAGCAACACTCTCCACGCCATCAGCTACGGCTCTATCGGGATCGAAATCCATTTACTACGTAAAATACAATTGAAATTGTCAGAAGTCACCACACTATCATATATGCAATTCAAACACATGTATAGCTAGACTCTTACATACTACGATAGTCCTAGAATCGACTAAACCGTAAGCTCTAATACCAATAAAATGTAACACCCCTAACCCATACCCGTCGCCGAATTAGGGTTACGAGGTATTTTTAAAGAAAATACAGCTTTCATACAATCACATAATCACATAGAACTTATCCATATGTTCCATATTCAATTTGGCTAGCAAATGTAATACCATAAAAATTTCTTTTATAACCATATTTTACTCATCTACTAGCAACTATCCGTAAACAAACAAATATGTATGTATATATAAGTATTCGCACAACATATATATATAGTCACCAAAACATACTTACTCATTGACCAAATGCACATGCAACCTTATTATTAATACGTTATGGTTTAACATATCCTATGTTCAATATGGCCTAATATATATATATACACATTATGCATAACTTTACCACGTTACTAAATCATGTATCAAAATACTATTCACTCTCTGATCACTTAAACACCAAGTGAAACTAAATGGTTATTTACACTTTGATCAAACGAAATTTCGATACATTCCAATACATGTAATGGCTGCAATTTCCTATTTAACATATATCATTTTCGATACAAATCATACACAAATATGTCATGTAATGCCTTATTACTTACCATTATACAATCAATCCATATAATTAAATATGCTAGTAATTCACCATTGTAAAAACATGCATATTTATATATATATAAATGCATATACATCAAACGGTTGTACATATAAAAAAATGAAATATTATACAACTTGAATATATATATATATATATATAATTTAATCGAATATGCACCATCAAAGCATTATTTAGACTCAAAATGCCATGAACCACAAACCAAACCATACCTATTATATACATATACAATGGTCAATACATATACTAGCTAAAACCTTCACAACCAAGCAAAATAATAGCATTAACATACCCAAGATCATTATCGAACATAACTATTAGACTTAAACATTAACAATTGGACATGCCATTATACCTAACTCATAAGTAAAGTTTAACAAAAGAAATAGCCATATTCGCATGGCTATTATATACATGAACAAAAGTTTTCATCAAAAAAGTCAAAGTCTTTCCTATACATGCCTCTATCCAAGACCAAAATGAAAGAGTACCAAATTAGATTGATAGTGTGGTCGACTTTCTTGACGATCCCGCTGAGCTTGTAGCCCTAACCTAATCTATAAAACAGAGGAGAACATTTCACACAAATAAGTTTACTAACTTAGTAAGTCCTAAGCTCTTGATAATATAACATACAAACACTTAAACATTTAAATCATTCAACTTATGACATTCCCATATACATTTAAATATATTGATTTCTCTGATTTGAATACTAATAGTTCACAAACCGAAGTAATTGTACTTCATTTCCCATAAACTTGTATCTTTTCGAAGCACAAAGTAAGTATATTACAAGAATCACATGCTCCAAATCGTATAATTACAACATTCATATCAACCATGTTATCGTACTAAAATTTCTTTCACTCTTAGCATTTCTATTTGAAAACCGTATCTCCATAATAGTACAATCAAGCTCAAATTCAATCATTTAATACTCATGCACATCAATCATAATCTCAAATGTACATAACATTGTTCTCATAGTATTAACTCAACTCAAGTAACATTAAACATAACATACCTTACTTGCTTACTCGAGCCTTTAACTAGATCATTTCATTCATAAGCATAAGCTCAGATTAACAATCAACGGTATAGAACCTACTAGACCAAAGGTCCTAGATTTAAACACCTAAGACGAAGCACGCTAGGCATTAAAGCCCAAAATAAATCACCAAGATAAAGCTCGCTAGCATTAAAGCCCGATATAAATCACCAAGACGAGGCACCTAGGCATTTAGCCCGAAACATATCAAACACGAGGCCCGCTAGGCATTTAGCACGAAACATATAAATATGGTCAATCAATCCACACATATTTCATAATTACATTACATATACTATTCAACTAAGCTTATTCATATCACATTATCAAAGTATGCCATCAATCTAATTCATTTATATACATTCGCTAAGACATAAGTAGGTACTCAAATTTATCAAACTTTATCATTTAATATCTTCATAAATAATTCTTTGATATGTTTCACAAGGACTTACCTCGGTTGTCGATAGACCGTGCAAATCATTATTATTCGAGAACCTTCATCTTTCCCCGATCTAAACTGCTTTTCTTTGTTCTTGATCTAAAACACATTAAAATTTAGCTCATTCAAGTACATTTCATCTCAATTTAGTCCCTAAGCACATAAATAGGCAATTTACCATTTTACCCTACTATTTCAAATTTTACAATCTAGTCCTAATTGCACAAAACACAAAATATACATTATTTCAATATAACACTCAAGGGCCGAATATGTATAAGGACCATATAAGTCCATTTCTCTCATTTATTTTGCATTTAAGCCCTCTCAAATTTTTATTTTTATAATTTAGCCCTAAAACAAAAATTCTTCAAAACTTCCAATACATAATATACTAATTTTTAACTTATCTTTTATCTAACATCATCAAACATCAAAAATATATAAACCTATCAATAGCCAACATCAAGCATGCTTAGATTCAAAAATTACAACATGGGTCGGCTACGTTCAAGCAACGATCTCAAAACGTAAAATTTACAAAACCGACTAAGAATTTACCTTGAATTTGGCTTGAATGTTGCCGAAAATTCAAAGAACCTAGCTCCCTTTTCTTTCTCAATATTCGCCAAGAAAGATGAATGAAAATATCCATATTTTTTTTATGTTTTAATTAACATATAATATGGTTTTAACTTATTTACTATTTTAACCTTATAGCATAAAATTATATAATATAAAACTTAAGGTCAATCATGTCATATACCACCCACTAACTTAAAAATGGGTTATTTACCCATTTAACACTTCATATTAAAAGCCATGCTCAAATTAGCACATTACACTTTAGTATGCCACTTTTACCTTTTACGCGATTAAGTCCTTTTATCAAATTCAATACTTAAACGATAAAATTTTTCTGAAACTTTCACACATAAATTCATATATAATAAACACTAAATATAATATTTAAATATTTCTGCCTCATTCGTGGTCCCAAAACCACCGTTCCGATTAGGGTCCAATTCGATTGCATTACAACGCCAGCATTTCCATCCGTGCTCACATGTTGGCCTTTTAGAACGGGCATGCCAAACGAAAACAGGCATGGAAGAACAACACACTCCACAACACGGCCGTACGATGCGGCCGTGTGAATCGACACACCCTCGGTACACGGGCGTGGGAACGTGCCAGATTTGAAATCTTATTTAATCCCCACAAACCTTCCTCTTTCTCCAATCTTCTTTCTTCCTTTTCTTTCCTTCAAATTTTTCACTCTGTTCATAGAAAAGGTCCAAGACTCTTGAGCAACACAAAAATCATGCCGAAGAAACATAAGAAGGTAAGCATCGTCTCCTCAGAAGAGACCTTAACATGAGTTCATGCTGGCTGCTTCAGCTAATTGACACGCCAAGGGTCTTCGAAACCTTTTCGGTTCTAAAAGCTGCTAGGGAATCACGCCACTTCCACCATCACCAACACTCCACAGCCTTAGAAATCATACCCACCTCACGAACCATCTGCTAATAAGGACTCATTAGTCCATTTGTCTTTTCTTTAAATTTTAGTATTCTTCTTAGTCTTCTTCTCTATTTTCTTAAGCTTTAATTATATTATTAGTATATTATTTTTCTCTAGATCTCTTGGGTATATCTTCACAGTCTACCCAATTTCTTCATCTAGCAAATTGCTTTTCAGTAACCACACCACCAGGCCCATAGAAAACACCAACACTGCCACCAAAGATGCCAGGGATCATCTAGATTTCAGGGAGTATTACTTTCCCCGCTTATCTTTTTGATTGGGCATCTAATTATCATTATATCTCTTTGTACATTGAAGGCAATGTACATATTAAGTGTGGGGGTAATAGTGCCTAACTTTTTGCATAATTCTCAAAACCCTGAATTTAGTCTTGATCTCAAATATTTTTCTCATATTATTAATTAGGGTGAAATTTCTAATGATTTATAATTTTTATTGATAAATTTTAGAGTAAGTCATAGATAATTGTGCATTGATGATTAAATTCAAGGATACTAGAGAATCGAGCATGATAAGTCTATTTTCTAAAATTAAAATTGATAGGTTGTTGAACCAAATTTGAGTATCACCCTGAAGTTAAAAATTTATAAGGATTGATGTCAAAACACCCATAATTTTTGTGAGATTTTGAGCCTTATAGAGCATATATTCTTTTTCGTGCTCACTTTATTAATTATGAGTGTGTCAACTTTGAACTGTTATTCTAGAACTTGCCTCGTTTATACATGTCGAGACCACATTAATAATTTGATATACTGAGATGATAAAGGCACCTAGGTTTTAACCTGTTCACTCCACTAAAAAGCCTACCTACATAAATAACTCCTAGTGAACCCCGTTGAATCCTAACAACTGTCTTATTGACTCACCCACTAATATTAACCTAAAATCCCTTTGTATTTGTTATCTACATTCTTTTGACTACCCCTCTATCGAGAATTGATTTGATCAATTGCCAAATTAGGTTATTTCAATTATCAAAGTTCCTTCTATTAAGTTTTTCTTAGTTTGTTCTTAAAAAAAATCCAAGTTTATTCAATATTAGTAGTATAAAAGAGCTTAGAGCAATTAAACTCCAATTGTTGAAGAAAAAGCTCGTATTAAAGTATTATCGAATTTTAAGTGAAGAAAATACTCTTTATTATAGAGTAATTATCAATAGTGGTATTATTACTTTTCATTCGATGTAAATATTCATATTTAGTTCATTATTTTTAGATTAGGTAATTAGTCAATTCAATCTCGATTATAACCTCTAATTCAACCTTTATCCACACCTTTTAACCCAAGCCCCGTTACAACCCTGATTAAAGACCTTTTGATTTGTGTATCATCTCATATACAGTGGTGGAGCTTTGATTTTCAAGCAAGCCTATGGGATTAATTTTTCAGGTTCGACTTATGAGTGCTTATTCTTGAAACCTTAAACACTTTGAGTGATTTGAGTGAATCTTTAGTAAGAATGTCAGTCTTTGTCAGTTTTGAATCAAGGGTAATTATTTAGATAAGGGAAGGCACCTATGTTTTCGTACTACAAAGGTATGACTTATCGTAATTGAATCTTTAGGACTCTTTGAGTTGAATTATCCATGTATAAATTATCTATGAATTATGATGAGACATTGTCGATAGGAATTATGAATTATGTAAAGTTTGTTTTAATTATAAGTTGATAATTTTGCTTGAGGACAAGCAAAAGCTTAAGTGTGGGGGTATTTGATAAACCGTAAAAGTAACATATTTTAACCCCATATTTAATAGGCTTTTGGATGATTTAGCCCTTGATTTATGTAAAAAGGTGCTTTTAATCCTTCCTTTTCATGTTTATACTTAGGAAAGCTCTCGAGGATAAAAAGAACACAAAACGGGCTTAAAACGGAGTAATTGGGCCTTAGCAAGAAATCAACACGGCTTGGCCCAAATTCTACACGACCGTGCCTCGCCGATTACCTATGCACTGCCTCAACTCCGTGACACACGGTTGTGCATCACCCAATTCCCACACGGACATGCCTGGCGATCTACATGGCCGTGTCCCAATCGACAGACCTAAAGCACGGCCTGAATCTCGACTTACACGATCGTGCCTAAAAAGACAGAATCAAGACACGGCCCAACCACGATTTACACGGGCGTGTGCCATGACCGTGCCCTTGCAGCTGGAATGAGCAATTTCACTCAGAATTGGATGCTTGATGCCAAAGAAACATACTCCTAAGTCTACTCCAACACCTTAATAGTAATTCTACTTGAATGAGGTACTTTGTAATATTCGAGATTCGGGGGTTGTGCATATTTTAATGTGTATCTGTGTATTTATGTGCTCTGTATGATGTTTGGAAGTGTTTGGATGCCAAAGAAACATACTCCTAAGTCTACTCCAACACCTTAATAGTAATTCTACTTGAAGAAGGTACTTTGTAATATCCAAGATTTGGGGGTTGTGCATATTTTAATGTGTATCTGTGTGTTTATGTGCTCTGTATGATGTTTGGAAGTGTTTGGGGGTTTTGGGGAAACCTTGGACTTGGGTAGAAGTCATAGGAAAATTTTTGTTTTAACCTGAGGAAAGGGGAAACTAGGGGAGCTAGGCTTTAAAAGAAATTATGTGTGGAACATGACACAAGAAAGGAAGCAGTAAGGTGGCAAGGGAGGCGCCACTTAGAGCTTAGGAGGGTGACGCCTCAGGAGGTATGAAGGACCTAGGTTCGAGCAGCAAGGAAAGCGTTTGGAGTTTTTATTTTTACAGCAAGGAGGAGCAGTGGTGGGCGACATTTGGACTCTGGTTGGAAGAGGTGTAGATTAGGTCAGACAGCTTGAAGATTTGGCTAAGTAGGAGGGAAACAAGGGATAAGGGAGAGAGAGAAGCAGTGGCCAAATGTGGGACTCTAAGGGGTGAGAGTTGCCCGAAAGTGGGGCTCTTGTTGATGGCATTTTCGGTCAAGATAGAGGGGAGAGGCCGAATCTGCTAGTATAGTGTTAGGCACCCTTTTTGCGATTTTTCTCTTCCAAAGAACTCATTTGTCTTTTATTCCTTTTGTGACATCTTTACTTCTTTTCTAAACCGAATCTATTTCTCCTTCCCAACCTCTTTTCTTTTTTCTTCTTTTTCTGTTTTCCATAACTCTCTATAGCCAAACCCTATAGTTCCTCATTCTCTCTTCTTTTCACAAATCCTTAAAGTCAAACACCAAAGCCGCAACTCTCCACACTCGGTTTTCTTCTTCTTCTTTTCTTTGTTCATTTGTGCCATCACTTTTTCGAATCTTTCTTCTTCTCCGTCGACTGCAAAGCCGAATCTCTAAGGGTGGTGCCGTCGACTCTCTCTAATCTTTTCAATCGTGTTTGGTGGTAAGTGTTTGTCCTCTTTAGCAATCGGTTTCATAACTTTTTTATTGGTGTGCCAAACCGAATGGTTGGCTTTGGTTTTAGGGATGGCTAAACCTTAGAGGCCCTTAATCTTGTATTTCTTTTGTGCGTAGCAGTAAGGGAGCGTTAAGGATTCTCTTGGGATCGACTACTCTAGGTAAGGAATAGTGATCGCCAAAGGCCATTTTCATAAACTTTATGTGAAGTTTAATCGACTTGGGTTGTGTAGGGATTTTGACAAGTAGAAAGTAAAGCAAAGGCCTTCGAGTCATCGGTGTGTGATTATTACTCAATTTCCCGAGTATGTATAAAATATTGTATGTGTTATAAGTGTGATGATTAGTGCAGTGGCAATAATGAGATGGATACCCTTAGCGGGTATGTCGATAATCAGGTTAGCGTTAAATGCCAATAAAATTATGGTTATTGCCGTATATATGTGTTGTATGTTTGATTAATATGTTCATGCATTATTTCATCACATCACTATCGTATGTTGCATAAGCATTGGGCGGGATTTTTTTATATGAAAGAAGGACAGGGTGTACATTTATGTACGTGGTTTAGTGATGGCTATGAGCCTCACATGGATTAATGATCGGCTCAGTGCCTCATCATGGTTGGTATCGGCTTTGTGTCATATCGTGGTTGGTGATGGCTATGTGCCTCATCGTGGATTGACGTTGACTACGGTCACGTTGTGGATTATATTGTGACTTGATCACGTGGACCAGTGGCTCGACCACTTGGTGGATGGAATGACTTGCCGAATTGGTGTGTAGAGGTTGGAGGGTCGATTTAGTAATCCCCTGGTGTGTGGTGGTTGGATCTGACGGGTGTGTAGAGGATGGACCTTAGGTGGGTTGGGTGCATTTTGCATTATTTTCATTATGTGGATTGGTGTGGTTTTGGGCCAAGCCCATACGTGGAAATCAGGGACTAATTATACATCGAGTCTGTTGACTCACCCAAATTTTTTACCAAACAATGCGGTGATTCGTGATGTTTGGACCGGCTTGGATGGGATTCGAGATGGCCATGCGACGCAGTTTTTATATTTTGAAACATATACTTTTAATTTCAGTTTAATTGGGTTGTTTTATTGTAATATGGCCATTTAACTATTTTGGGTTTTCATTATGGTTTATGCTAGACTAGACATGAATTAGTAATTGCAAACGATTTCAAATAATGACATTTGATGATTTAAAAAAAAGAAAAACTTAACTAAGGTTTTCTAATTGAGATTCTCGTAATTACTCAGATTCTCGTAAAGATTTCAAAAGGACCCGTTTTCAACTAACCTTGAACTTCAAATTGTTTTTCAAATGAAACGTCTCTCTAAGAAATTGTATCCTGTTAAAAAACCTAATCATTAAGGATTTAGTTTAGGACTTGTTTTCATGCCGACCCTAACACTGCTACAAGCAAGTTTTATCATCACTTAGCCGATTTCAACCTAAGGTTTTCCAGTAGCATTCAGAATTCGGTCGTAGTGTTTTGGGCAGTGTTTGGGGTGTTACAAATTGGTATTAGAGCCCAGTTTCTACACTCAGCCTATGGATGTTTGAAGCCCATAAACTTTTTCATTTTGTGTTTTAGTGGGTCAAAGGAAAATTTTAAGGAAAAAGGGTTTTGTCAAGCATGGCACTCGAATCGTTCGGCCCAAAGTCCACCAGGTAAGTACACCTAACTATTGAAGTGATTGGTATGTGAAACTTTATGGACATTATGGGATCGTAGATTAGTAGATTAAGAGCTATTGAACCCTAGGATTAGCCTACTTCAACACAAAAATACATAAGACTTAAGTATAATCAAACAAACCTGTGAGTAAGTTGTCGAGTTAGGGTGTGGCAACAGTTGAGTGCATGTCTAGGATTGGATTTGGTGAGAGCTTGGTATTTAAGCAGTCCTAGTGGCTCACCTCCTCTTCACTTGAATCCTACCTGGTGCGTAGTGACAGTTCACCCTAACCAAGAGGACTTATTCACCGGCTTAACCCGATAATTAAAACCCAAGAGGGACCAGCTACACTATTTTGTAACAACTACCTTAAGATTTGAAAATGACCAAGATATCCCGATTTGAAAAAAAAGTATTACTAAATTACCCCTAATTTACAAAATTACCAAAATACCCCGACTTGTAAAATTACTAAAATACCCTCGGTTTACAAACTCATCATATTACCCTCAACTTTTATCAAAATATTCCATTTTGCAAAATACCGAAAACCCTATTTTGCTAAATATCGGGATACCTGATTTGGAAAATTACCAAAATACCCCTATAAATTTGAATTACGAAAATACCCTGGGTTGGGAACGGACAAAATGCCCAAAGTAGTGTAGTGGATGTTGTTGATGAATGAATGTGCCTCTCTGAATTAGAACAGTAAACTTGAGTTGAAAACTTTGGTTGATCGAAAGAACTACTACTAAAACTTCTTTACATAAAATTGTTCGCGGATAATCAATGGAACAAAAGACTAATGCATAAAATCTCTTAAGTAAGATTAAGTCGCGATAGTAGACATGAGTTCTAGAGGACGTGGTCGTAATGTGCGAGGGCGTGGTAGAGGCAGAATGACTGTGTCGAAACCAGTTGGGTCTGGTCAGGGTTCCGAAAATAAAGTACCGCCACCGGCTGTAGAGGCAGAATTTCAAGAGCAGACAAGAGGAGATGACGCAGTATCGCAGGATATACTGTGAGTTTTAGAGCGAGTGGCTGGAGCGAGTATGGGAAATGGGGCTCGAAAGTCAGTATCTGAGAGACTTAGAGCGAATGGAGCTGAGGTTTTTAGAGGAGTATTAGGAGTAGCTCCGAATGTGGCGGAGTACTGGTTAGAGGCAGTCGAAAGGATTATGAACGATTTGGATTTCACCGCCGAGAAAAAGCTAAAGGGTGTTGTTTCGTTGCTCGTGACGAGGCTTACCAATGGTGGCTCACAATCGTGAAGGTACCTATGCACCGAAAGTGGATGGGGTTATTTTAACATCAAGTTTGAGGGAAAGTACGTAGGAGCTAGTTATGTGGACACACGAGGAAGGCGTTCCTCAATTTAGTGCAAGGTGGCAAGTCGGTAGCCGAGTATGAGGTAGAATTTCTGTGATTGAGCCAGATGCCTTGGGCATCGTAGCTACTGATTATGAGAGGTATGTTTGATTCGAAGATGGATCGAGAGATAAGTCATGAAAATCTTGATTGCTCCACAGAGAGGGACTTTCTTTGTTCTAGTAGAGAAAGCTCGGATAGCTAAGGAGGTCAAGAGGACCGAGAGATGTAATAGGGATAGAGATAGAAACTGAAATAAGAGGAGTTTTGGTCACAAGATCATTTGGGGTTTCGAGAAAAGGCCAAGGGTTGAGAATTACATTCAGACACTAGTACTAGTTCTTTGGGAATCGAGTTGTCCATGTGCTAAATGGGAGAGCTCATGCGAGAGAGTCTTTGAGGATGAGTAAGAAATGTTTTCGATGTGGGTCCAAGGCTCATTTGGTTAGAAATTATCCTCGAGATGGAAAAAGCTCTGACAAGAGGCTGTGGATATGTGCAAAAGGCGGAGGTGGTCGGTGTGACGAGGGTCGGGTTTGAACCATGGAGGAATGGTTCTAGGTCGTGGAGCACCGTGTAGAGGTCTTTGGGGTTCAAAGTAGATAGCGGGTTGGTTTATGCTACCAAAGGCCGCGAGGAGGGGGATGCGCCGAGATGTAATCACGGTATGTTCCTTATTGCTGGATTACCCTTTGTTGCTTTAATAGACATCGGGTCAACTTATTCTTATATTGCTAGTGAAGTATCTGGAACTCTAAATGTAAACTTTGAATTGTACCTAGGAAGATGACTGTACTTATTCCTTTAAGGCAATCAGTAATAGTAGGCAAACTCTTTAAGGAAGTGCCTTTAGAGGTTCAGGGAGTGAAGTTTCTGGCTGATTTAATGGAACTCCCATTTGGGGAGTTTGACCTAATATTAGGCATGGACTGGTTGGTGAGGTATCATGCGAATCTGGACTGTGTTGCTAAGCGTATGTAGTTGAAAACTTTCGATGACAAAGAGATTATGGTGATAGGGGAACGGAGAAATTACTTGTCGAATGTAGTGTCAGATCTTAAGGCAGAGAAGATGGTGAGGAAAGGATGTATGGCTTTTCCGATGCTTGTTAGTACCTTAGAGGCTAAGGAGCGGCGTGAGGTGAGGTCGGACGAGTGAAAGAGTTTGGGGATGTTTTTCGGAGGAACTGGGGTTGCCTCGGATCGCGAGGTGGAATTTGGGATTGATTTGTTGCCGTGCATGCGCCAGATCTATCACTCCGCATGAGAATGGCACCAAAGGAGTTGGTTGAGCTCAAGGCTCAGATCCGTGGAGTTGCTTGATCGTGGGTTTATCCGACCCAAGCAGTGTCTCCATGGGGAGCACCACCTTATTCAGAAGAAGAAAGACGGGTCTATGCGGATGTGCATAGACTATCGACAGCTGAATAAGTTGACGATAAAAAATAAGTACCCGCTGCCGAGGATAGACGACTTGTTTGATCAGCTTAAGGGGGCTGTGGTATTTTCAAAAATAGATCTAAGGTCGGGATACCACCAACTCAAGGTGAAGGAAGCGGATATCCATGAAACAGCTTTTTAGACTTGATACGGGCATTATGAATTCCTAGTGATACCGTTTGGGTTGACGAATGGCTCAGCTGCATTCATGGATATGATGAATCAGGTTTTCCAACCCTACTTGGATCGATTCGTCATTGTGTTCATTGACGACATCCTGGTGTATTCCAAGTCTGAGGAGGAACATGATGAGCATCTCTGCGTGGTGTTGCAAGTGTTAAGGGAAAAGAAGTTGTATGCCAAATTTAGCAAGTGTGAATTCTGACTGAGGGAGGTTGCTTTTCTGGGTCATGTGGTGTCTACGGAAGGGATAAGGGTAGATCCCAAGAAGATTGAGGCGGTGTTAGATTGGAAACCACCTAGGTCATGGCGGAGGTTCGCAGCTTGGGATTAGCGAGTGCTACTACAGAGATTTGTAGAAGGGTTCTCGCCTATAGCAAAGACCTTTGACAAAATTGTTGAGAAATGAGGTACCTTTCGTGTGGACGGACAAGCAACAGGGAAGTTTTGAGAGATTGAAGAAAGTTTTGACTGAAGCTCCGATTTTAATTCAAATTGAAAGGTGAAAGGACTTTATGGTGTATTGTGTTGCTTCTCACACGGGATTGGGATGCGTTCTGACGTAAAAAGGGAAGGTTGTTGCCTATGCGTCTCGACAGTTAAGGCCTAATAAGGTTAATTACCCGACGCATGACACGGTTGGCTCTTGTGGTTTTTGGCGCTAAAGGTGTGGAGGCACTACTTATATGGAGAGAAGTCGGTGATCTATACGGACCACAAGAGTCTTAAGTATCTGTTGACCTAGAAGGAGTCAATCGAGACAAATAAGGTGGGTAGAGTTGTTGAAAGATTATGACTGTTTCTACAAGATCACCCGGCAAGGTGAATGTGGTGACCGATGCCCTAAGTCAAAAGTAGTGTCGATTCGAGGCGATGTTTGCACATCTTAGCCTCAGTATGACGATAGAAGTTTGCTAGCGAGTTACAAGTAAAGCCGACATGGTTGAGTCGGTGAAAGAAAGACAGCTTGGTCGACGATGATCTAAGTGCTAAGCTACGACAAGTGCGAGGTGGGGAATTGGAAAGTTATGGTGTGAACAAAGGATGGAGTGTTGTGTTTCAAGGGTAAGGTCTCAGATGTCAAGGATGAAGAGCTTAGGCGAGGATTCTTCAGAATCGCATGGTAGCCTTTATGCTATGCATACTGGAGGAAGCAAATTATACAGAGATCTACGGGATCAGTTTTGGTGGCCTTATCTTAAGCGGGAAGTTACAGAGTTTGTAGGGAAGTGCTTAACGTGTCAGCAAGTCAAGGCTGAACACCAGGTACCTTCGGGGTTACTTCAATGGATAAAGATTCCACAGTGGAAGTGGGAGAGAATCACCATGGACTTCGTTAGTGGGCTTCCCCTTACGCCTACTAAGAAAGACTCGGTATGGGTGGTAGTAGATCGGTTAACAAAGTCTACACATTTCATCCCAGTGTGGGTTGATTATCCTTTGCAGAAGTTGGCGAAGCTGTATATGGCAAAAATTGTGAGACTGCATGGAGTGCTGGTGTCGATTATCTCGGATAGGGACCCGAGGTTTACATCTCGATTTTGGAAGGCACTACATCAGGCATTAGGCACTAGGTTAGACTTCAGTACGGCATTTCATCCACATTCGGATGGCCAGTCTGAGCGAGTAATCCAAGTATTAGAGGATATGTTGAGGGGATGTGTGATACATTTCAGAAGAAGCTGGGAGGAGTTTTTGCCTTTAGCAGAATTTGCATATAATAACAGCTATCAAGTGAGTATTCAGATGGCACCGTATGAAGCGCTGTATGGACGGAAGTGTCGTACACCTTCATGTTGGACAGAATTAGGGGAACGACAGGTGTTGGGTCCAAAGATTGTAGCAGAATCCAAAGAAAAGGTTAAGGTAATTTGGGCACGGTTGAAGGAGGCATCTGATAGGCAAAAGTCATATGCAGATCTTAAGAGAAAAGAGATAGAGTTTGCAGTAGGTGACTATGTGTTTTTAAAGGTTTCACCGTGGAAGAAGGTAATGAGATTTGGTCGCGAGGGAAAGCTGAGTCCCAGGGTTATAGGGCCTTATCGAGTTTTGAAGTGGGTTGGACCAGTGGCATATCAATTGGAATTACCTTCGGAGTTAAAGCAGTTGCACGAAGTATTCCATGTCTCGATGCTACGTCGTTACCGATCAGATCCATCTCACGTGGTTCCAGTTGAAGAAGTAGAGTTGAGACCGGACTTGTCCTACGAGGAAGAACCAATTCGATTTTGGAACGAGATATGAAAGTCAAAGAGGCGTAGGAAATCAGTTCCTTTAGTTTAGGTGTTATGGCATAACCATGGATCGGATGAAGCTTCAGAGGAGCCAGAGGAAGCAATGCGACAATACCCTCACTTGTTTTGACTGTAATTTCGAGGTCAAAATTATTTTTAAGGGGTAGAACGCAATATCCGAGATTCGGGGTTGTGTATATTTTAATGTGCATCTGTGTGTTTATGTGCTCAGATGATGTTTGGAAGTGTTTGGGGGTTTTGGGAAACCTTGGACTTGGGTAGAAGTCATAGGAAAATTTTTGTTTTAACTTTGAGGAAAGGGGAAACTAGGGAGCTAGGCTTTAAAAGAAATTATGTGTGGAACATGACACAAGAAAGGAAGCGAGAGGTGGCAAGGAGGCGCCACTTAGAGCTTAGGGAGTGACGCCTCGGAAGGTATGAAGGACCTAGGTTCGAGCGAAAGAAGGAAAGCGCTTGGAGTTTTTATTTTTGCAGCAAGGAGGAGCAATGGTGGGCGGTATTTGGACTCTGGTTAGAAGAGGTGTAGATTAGGTCTGACAGCTTGAAGATTCGACTAAGTAGGAGGGAAACAAGGGATAAGGGAGAGAGAGAAGTAGTGGCCGAATGTGGGATTCTAAGGGGTGAGAGTTGGCTGGTAGTGGGGCTCTTGGTGATGGCATTTTCGGTCAAGATAGGGGGGAGAGGCCGAATTTGTTAGTATAGTGTTAGGCACCCTTTTTGCAATTTTTCTCTTCCAAAGAACTCATTTGTCTCTTATTCTTTTTGTGACATCTTTACTTCTTTTCTAAACCGAATCTATTTCTCCTTCCCAACCTTTTTTCTTTTTTCTTCTTTTCTTTCTTCCATAACTCTCTATAGCCGAACCCTATAGTTCCTCATTCTCTTCTTTTCACAAATCCTTAAAGTCAAAACACCAAAGCCGCAACTCTCTACACTCGATTTTCTCTTCTTCTTCTTTTCTTTGTTCATTTGTGCCATCACTTTTTCTGGAATCTTTCTTCTTCTCACGACCGCTAAAGCAAAATCTCTAAGGGTGGTAACGTCGACTACTCTCTCTTAATCTATTCAATCGTGTTTGGTGGTAAGTGTTTGTCCTCTTTAGTAATCGGTTTCATATCTTTTTTATTAGTGTGCCAAAACTAAATGGTTGGCTTTGGTTTTAAGGATGGCCAAACCTTAGGAGGCCCTTAATCTTGTATTTCTTTTGTGCGTAGCCAGCGTAAGGGAGCGTTAAGGATTCTCTTGGGATCGACTACTCTAGGTAAGGGAATAGTGATCGGCCAAAGGACATTTTCATAAACTTTATGTAGAAGCCGAATCTAACTTGGGTTGTATAGGGATTTCGACAAGTAGGAAGTAAAGCAAAGGCCTTCGGGTTATCAGGTGTGTGATTATTACTCAATTTCCCGAGTATGTATAAAATATTGTATGTGTTATAAGTGTAATGATTAGTGCAGTGGCAATAATGAGATGGATACCCTTAGCGGGTATGTCGATAATTAGGTCAGTGTTAAATGCCGATAAAATTATGGTTATTGCTGTATATATGTGTTGTATGTTTGATTAATATGTTCATGCATTATTTCATCACATCACTATCGTATGTTGCATAAGCATTGGGCGGGATTTGTATATATGAAAGAAGGACAGGGTGTACATTTAAGTACGTGGTTTAGTGATGGCTACGAGCCTCACATGGATTGATGATCGGCTCAGTGCCTCATCATGGTTGGTATCGGCTTTGTGCCATATCGTGGTTGGTGATGGCTATGTGCCTCATTGTGGATTGACGTTGACTACGGTCACGTTGTGGATTATATTGTGACTTGATCATGTGGACCAGTGGCTTGACCACTTGGTGGATGGAATGACTTGCCAAATTGGTGTGTAGAGGTTGGAGGGTCGATTTAGTAATCCCCTGGTGTGTGGTGGTTGGATACGAGGGTGTGTAGAGGATGGACCCTAGGCTGGGTTGAGTGCATTTTGCATTATTTTCTATTATGTGGATTGGTGTGGTTTTGGGCCAAGCCCATACATGGAAATTTGTGGACTAATTATACACTGAGTCTGTTGGCTCACCCAAATTTTTACCAAACAATGCAGGTGATTCGTGATGTTTGGACCAGGCTTGGATGGGATTCGAGATGGCCATGCAGATGCGATTTTTATATTTAGAAACATATATTTTTAATTTTGGTTTAATTGGGTTGTTTTATTGTAATATGGCCATTTAACTATTTTGGGTTTTCATTATGGTTTATGCTAGACTAGACATGAATTAGTAATTGTAAACGATTTCAAATAATGACATTTGATGATTTAAAAAAAAACTTAACTAAGGTTTTCTAATTGAGATTCTCATAATTACTCGATTCTCGTAAAAGATTTCAAAAGGACCCGCTTTCAACTAACCTTGAACTTCAAATTGTTTTTCAAATGAAACGCCTCTAAGAAATTGTATCCTGTTAAAAACCTAATCATTAAGGATTTAGTTTAGCACTTGTTTTCATGTCAACCCTAACATCGCTACAAGCAAGTTTTATCATCACTTAGCGATTTCAACCTAAGGTTTTCCAAGAGCATTTCAATTCTACCGTAGTGTTTTGGGTCGGGTTTGGGGTGTTACATACTTAGGAGCCAAGTATAGCATCCCAAAGCCTATATAAACAACCCAAGGCAGACATTAAAAGGGTTTTTAGCGTAAGCTTTTCTGAAGCTTTCATCCTTTAGGGAGTCACTTGAAGATAGCCAGTTGATCCATCTCAAGAAGTCAGAGCTCTATTCAAGACGGAGGATCTCTCCTTCAATTCCTTCAGGGGGTTTTAGGGATTTCTTATGTTTTGTTTTATCTTTAATATTGAGATGTTTTCTTATTTAGTTATGAACTAAACCCTTCAGATACCTGAAGGGGATGAAACCTATGATGGATTTTGTTATTTGATTTCTAAATTATATGATAAGTTCTTAGTTGTTCTTAATTATGTTGCTTAATTTAAACCTGATGTGCTTACATGGAGGAGGAATAGACCCTACCCAAGAGTAGATCTAGCATAATTGAGCGGAGTTGATCGGCGCCTAGAGATAGGGTTACTTAGATTTTACCGCATTAGGGTGAAAAGTAATATGGGAATCCATTGATCGATTTATCGCTTCCTTAGGGGGTTATTATAAGAGAACGAGAGTTCCACTAATTAACCTAAGGTTAGACGTTATTTGTAACATCCTGAAATTGGGCCTAGTAGGATTGAGCCCAATGGGCCTTAGGCGCAGTAGGGTTTAAAATTTTTTGGAGAATAGGAGATCGGCTTAAGTGCAAGTTGGACCTTTTAGATAAGTGATTTTGGAAGGTTAGGGGCTTCTATGAAGTCTTGGGATCAAATATTAGCTTTGGGGAAATTTTGGTTTTAGGTGAAAAAAACCCCGAAAGTTGGCAGGGTAGGCCTTAAGAATAAAATATGGAGAAAAGTGACACAAGTGGAGTGTGTGGTGTAGTGGCAAAGTGACGCCACTTAAGGACAAGGGAATGACGCCACAAGGAAGGAAGGAGGTCCAAGGTTCTAGTTGTAGCGTTTGCATTCCTTTTAGATTATTTTTATTAAATGAATTTAGACCTTGGCCATAAGGTTATATTTAGTTGCGCATGGTTTAAGACACAAGGAGCTAGTTGGTAAAGTGGCTAGCGGCGTGGATTCTGCCATGAGGGAGCCTCGGGTTCAATCTCATGAGAAGCAAGGGAGTATTTATTTTACTTGATTGAACTGTAAGAGTTTTAGTTGAATTTAAACTCATCGATGAAGGATCCCACATCTGAAAGATACAAAGAAGGAAGGTGAAGAGCTAGCTATATAAAGAGCATGCCAGAGAAGGGTTAACATACCTTGGTGGGCGTTGGGCACGGAGTGGTCGCAGCGGCTTTAGCACCGAGTCCTATCGGTGTGTAACTCTCTACTCTAGTTGTAGAGCGGCAAATGCCAAGTGCTTAGTCCACGACAATAGTAGCCACCGAGCGCAAGGCAAGCGTGTGGGGCTTCAACGCGATAGTTGAGGCCATCGTGAGTATTCTTGTGGGTTGGGGCCGCTTGGTGCGATGGGCCCAATGGGCCCGTAGGCCCAATTGGAATAAATTGTATGATGATATAGTATATAGTGAACTAGACTAGGTGGAACTTATATACGTGGATAGATTTGTGTTAGGTGGGCCACACGAGCGTGTGGGCAGAATGGGTCGAAATCAAGTTTAGGCCCAACAAATCCCAGAAAGACGAAAATGGTAGTTGAGACGCTCAAGGCGACCTTGCACCTTTAGAAAGGCCATTCCAGTACAAAATTACGAAAATACCCTTGGTGGGTAAATTACGAAAATACCCTTGGTGGGTAAATTACAAAAATACCCTTGGTGGGTAGATTACGAAAATACCTTGGTGGGTAAATTACTTAAAATACCCTTGGTGGGTAAATTACTAAAATACCCTTAGTGGGTAAATTACAAAAATACCCTTGGTGGGTAGATTACTAAAATACCCTTGGTGGGTAAATTATGAAAATACCACTTGGTGGGTAAATTTGAAAATACCTTGGTGGGTAAATTACTTAAAATACCCTTGGTGGGTAAATTACGAAAATACCCTTGGTGGGTAAATTACAAAATACCCTTGGTGTGTAAATTACTGAAAAATACCCTTGGTAGGTAAATTCTGAAAATACCTGGCGTGTAAAATTACGATTATACCCTTGAGGTTGATTAGCATGATTATGTATCCGATGATGATGGTAATTCATGTTATACTTATATTTGATATATGTCAGCATACATGACATATCGCATACACGATTTATTATGTCATATTGCATGGGTATGATGAGAGGAGGGGGAAATATGATATCCGTGTCTTTGGGACACCAGAGGTTTAGCACCTCCAAAGTGGTTTGGTACCACAGATTGATTATTGTGACTTTGGGTCACGGAGGTTTGGCACCTCGGCGTCTCGTCCCAAAGGCTTAGTACCACGGTGGGTTGGCCCTACGCTGATTATACTGGATTGACGCCAGTGATTTGGTATCACACGATGGGTTGGCCCCATCATCGGATTTATTTGCGGTCACCATGATTTGGTATCACACTTGTGTCTTTGGGACACCGGAGGTTTGGCACCTCATGTGACTCGTCCACGTGGTTAATACCACCGGGTTGGCCCCACTTTTGAGATACGGGATTGTCGCCATGATTTGGTATCACACGTGGGTTGGCCCCAGATGGATCTTCGTGACTTTGGGTCACCGGTGGTTTGGCACCACATTGATGGATATTGTGACTTTGGGTCACCGGTGGTTTGGCACCACCAAAGGTTTGGTACCACACGGGTAGAATCGGGAGTTTCGGATGGTTAGGTTTTGGGTTGCATGACATGCATATTTTCATATGAAATTGTGTAAGGTTTAACACACGTTGGATGGGGATATACACACTGAGTCTCGATGACTCACCCCTTAGTTAAATTTTGCAGGAAATCATTAGATCGCGAATTTGGGAGCTGAGGTGGACTCGTGGAGGCCATACATATGTTTACTCGTAAATTCATTTCTTTTATTTGGACTTATTTTATTTGGGTTTTTGTTATGTAATAAGGCCTTGGTATTTTATTTGGTTTTAGTGTTTAAATTGGTTACTGCTTATTATTAAATGTTTAATGCGGGATTTTCCTAAAATATTAATAAACTGCTTCTTATTTAAAATGAATGCAACTCAAATGTTTTCAAAATTCTCGGGTTTTCAAAAGCGCCATTGGTTTTAAAGCAATCATGCCCAAGTTTTCTACAAGTACAAAATATAGCAAAGAGTTTTCATCAACCTTTTAGTCAAAACCTAACCTCCTAAATACATTTATTCCCATAACATACAGATTCGGTTAATGGTGTATTGGTAGGGTTTGGGGTGTTACAATTTTGGTATCGAGCCTAGGTTTCAAAAACTTCACCGTGGGTTATGGGGTTAAAAAAGTTTGTTTGAAAATACATGTTGTTTGGAAGTATGGCACCGAGTCTCGGCACCAATCCGCACCGTAAGTTTCTTGATACTTTTCTTTGTTATATCTTGTATTTGGTTATCTATTCGTGTGTTTGGTTTGGATGTGAGGTTCGGACATAGAGTTGGGTGCATATGAAATATTAAATGCATTTTAATGGCTAGGTGTTTTGAGTATGTGTAAGTGTTTTAAATTCTAGTTAAAAGATAGTAGTTTTATTAAGATCGAGTCTTAACAAGAGCGTAGTGTGGTGGGTTAAGATGTGTATTTGTTAGTAGTTGGAAATTTCGAGGACCTAAATTTCTTTAAGGAGGGTAGATTTGTAACATCCTGAAATTGGGCCTAGTAGGATTGAGCCCAATGGGCCTTAGGCGCAGAGGGTTTAAAATTTTTGGAGAATAGGAGATCGGCTTAAGTGTAAGTTGGACCTTTTAGATAAGTGATTTTGGAAGGTTAGGGGGCTTCTATGAAGTCTCGGGATCAAATATTAGCTTTGGGGAAATTTTGGTTTTAGGTGAAAAAAAAAACCCTGAAAGTTGGCAGGTAGGCCTTAAGAATAAAATATGGAGAAAAGTGACACAAGTGGAGTGTGTGGTGTAGTGGCAAAGTGACGCCACTTAAGGACAAGGGAATGACGCCACAAGGAAGGAAGGAGGTCCAAGGTTCTAGTTGTAGCGTTTGCATTCCTTTTAGATTATTTTTATTAAATGAATTTAGACCTTGGCCATAGGGTTATATTTAGTTGCGCATGGTTTAAGACACAAGGAGCTAGTTGGTAAAGTGGCTAGCGGCGTGGATTCTGCTACAGGGGAGCCTGGGTTCGAATCTCATGAGAAGCAAGGGAGTATTTATTTTACGGATTGAACGGTAAGAGTTTCAGTTGAATTTAAACTCTACTGATGAAGGGATCCCACATCGGAAAGATACAAAGAAGGAAGGTGAAGAGCTAGCTATATAAAGAGCATGCCAGGAGAAGGGTTAACATACCTTGGTGGGCGTTGGGCACAGGAGTGGTCGCAGCAGTGGCTTAGCACCGAGTCCCATCGGTGTGTAACTCTCTACTCTAGTTGTAGAAGCGGCAAATGCCAGAAGTGCTTGGCCACGACAATAGTAGCCACACGAAGCGTCTTGCCGACGTGTGGGGCTTCAACGCGATAGTTGAGGCCATCGGTAGTATTCTTGTGGGTTGGGGTGCTTGGTCATGATGGGCCCAATGGGCCCAGTGAGCCCAATTGGAATAAATTGTATGATGATATAGTATATAGTGAACTAGACTAGGTGGAACTTATATACGTGGATAGATTTGTGTTAGGTGGGCCACACGAGCGTGTGGGCAGAATGGGCGAAATCAAGTTTTAGGCCCAACATCTGATAAAGATCGAAAATGGTAGTTGAGTCGCTCAAGGCGACCTTCGCACCTTTAGAAAGGCCATTCGGTACAAAATTACGAAAATACCCTTGGTGGGTAAATTACGAAAATACCATGGTGGGTAAATTACAAAATACCCTTGGTGGGTAGATTACTAAAATACCCTTGGTGGGTAAATTACGAAAATACCCTTGGTGGGTAAATTACGAAAATGCCCTTGGTGGGTAAATTACAAAAATACCTTGGTGGGTAGATTACTGAAAATACCCTTGGTGGGTAAATTACTTAAAATACCCTTGGTGGGTAAATTACTGAAAATACCCTTGGTTGGTAAATTACTGAAAATACCCTTGGTGGGTAAATTCGAAAATACCCTTGGTGGGTAAATTACAAAAATACCCTTGGTGTGTAAATTACTGAAAAATACCCTTGGTAGGTAAATTCTGAAAATACCTTGGCGGTGTAAAATTACGATTATACCTTCAGAGGTTGATTAGCATGATTATGTATCCCATGATGATGGTAATTCATGTTATACTTATATTTGATATATGTTCAGCATACATGACATAACTGCATACACGATTTATTATGTCATATTGCATGGGTATGATGAGAGGAGGGAAATATGATATCCGTGTCTTTGGGACACCAGAGGTTTGGCACCTCCAAAGGTTTGGTACCACAGATTGATTATTGTGACTTTGGGTCACGAGGTTTAGCACCTCATGTCTCGTCCCGTGGCTTAGTACCACGGTGGGTTGGCCCTACAGCTTGATTATACTGGATTGACGCCATGATTTGGTATCACACGATGGGTTGGCCCCATCATCGAATTTGTATCATGGTCACCAAGGATTTGGTATCACACTTGTGTCTTTGGGACACCGGAGGTTTGGCACCTCATAGCAACTCGTCCCGTGGTTAACACCACCGTGGGTTGGCCCCACTTTTGAGATCTGGGATTGTCGCCATGATTTGGTATCACACGTGGGTTGGCCCACAGATGGATCTTCGTGACTTTGGGTCACCAAAGTGGTTTGGCACCACATTGATGGATATTGTGACTTTGGGTCACCAAGTGGTTTGGCACCACCGGTGGTTTGGTACCACACCGGGTAGAATCGGAGTTTTGGATGGTTAGGTTTTGGGTTGCATGACATGCATATTTTCATATGAAATTGTGTGCGGTTTAACACACGTTGGATGGGATATACACACCGAGTCTCGATGACTCACCCTTAGTTAAATTTTGCAGAAATCATTAGATCGCGGTTTGGGAGCTGAGGTGGACTCGTGGAGGCCATACATATGTTTACTCAGAAATTCATTTCTTTTATTTGGACTTATTTTTATTTGGGTTTTGTTATGTAATAAGGCCTTGGTATTTTATTTGGTTTTAGTGTTTAAATTAGTTCTTGCTATTATTAAATGTTTAATGCGGATTTTCCTAAAATATTAATAAACCGCTTTCTTATTTAAATGAATGCAACTCAAATGTTTTCAAAATTCTCGGGTTTCAAAAGCGCCATTGGTTTTAAAGCAATCATGCCCAAGTTTTCTACAAGTACAAAATATAGCAAAGAGTTTTCATCAACCTTTTAGTCAGCAAACCTAACCTCCTAAATACATTTATTCCCATAACATACTAGATTCGGTCGTGGTGTATTGACCGGGTTTGGGGTGTTACAATTTTGTATCGAGCCTAGGTTTCAAAACTCCTACTGTGGGTTATGGGGTTAAAAAAAGTTTGTTTGAAAATACATGTTGTTTGGAAGTATGGCACCGAGTCTCCTGCACCAATCACCGTAAGTTTCTGATACTTTTCTTTGTTATATGTCAGATTTGGCATCTATTCGTGTGTTTGGTTTGGATGTGAGGTTCAGACATAGAGTTGGGTGCATATGAAATATTCGACTGTTTTAATGGCTAGGTGTTTTTGAGTATGTGTAAGTGTTTTAAATTCTAGTTAAAAGATAGTAGTTTTATTAAGATCAGAGTCTTAACAAGAGCGTAGTGTGGTGGGTTAAGATGTGTATTTCATTAGTAGTTGGAAATTTCGAGGACGAAATTTCTTTAAGGAGGGTAGATTTGTAACATCCCTGAAATTGGGCCTAGTAGGATTGAGCCCAATGGGCCTTAAGCCTTGATAGGGTTTAAAATTTTTGGAGAATAGGAGATCGGCTTAAGTGTAAGTTGGACCTTTTAGATAAGTGATTTTGGAAGGTTAGGGGGCTTCTATGAAGTCCCGGGATCAAATATTAGCTTTGGGGAAATTTTGGTTTTAGGTGAAAAAAAACCCTGAAAGTTGGCAGGTAGGCCTTAAGAATAAAATATGGAGAAAAGTGACACAAGTGGAGTGTGTGGTGTAGTGGCAAAGTGACGCCACTTAAGGACAAGGGAATGACGCCACAAGGAAGGAAGGAGGTCCAAGGTTCTAGTTGTAGCGTTTGCATTCCTTTTAGATTATTTTTATTAAATGAATTTAGACCTTGGCCATAGGGTTATATTTAGTTACGCATGGTTTAAGACACAAGGAGCTAGTTGGTAAAGTGGCTAGCTGCGTGGATTCTCGCCACTGGGAGCCTGGTTCAAATCTCATGAGAAGCAAGGGAGTATTTATTTTACTGGATTGAACGGTAAGAGTTTCAGGTTGAATTTAAACTCTCTTGATGAAGGATCCCACATCGGAAAGATACAAAGAAGGAAGGTGAAGAGCTAGCTATATAAAGAGCATGCCAGAGAAGGGTTAACATACCTTGGTGGGCGTTGGGCACGGAGTGGTCGTGGCACATGCTTAGCACCAGTCTATCGGTGTGTAACTCTCTCTACTCTAGTTGTAGAGCGGCAAATGCCGAAGTCTTGATCCACGACAATAGTAGCCACGAAGCGTCTGAAGACGCGTGTGGGGCTTCAACGATAGTTGAGGCCATCAAGAGTATTCTTGTGGGTTGAAATTTGCTTGGTCATGATGGGCCCAATGGGCCCGTAGCCCAATGGAATAAATTGTATGATGATATAGTATATAGTGAACTAGACTAGGTGGAACTTATATCGTGGATAGATTTGTGTTAGGTGGGCCACACGAGCGTGTATTCTGAATGGGCCAAATCAAGTTTTAGGCCCAACAATCCAGAAAAGGCGAAAATGGTAGTTGAGTCGCTCAAGGCGACCTTCGCACCTTTAGAAAGGCCATTCCGTACAAAATTACGAAAATACCCTTGGTGGGTAAATTACGAAAATACCCTTGGTGGGTAAATTACAAAATACCCTTGGTGGGTAGATTAAAAATACCTTTGGTGGGTAAATTACTAAAATACCCTTGGTGGGTAAATTACTGAAAATACCCTTGGTGGGTAAATTACAAAAATACCCTTGGTGGGTAGATTACTAAAATACCCTTGGTGGGTAAATTATGAAAATACCCTTGGTGGGTAAATTACTTAAAATACCCTTGGTGGGTAAATTACTTAAAATACCCTTGGTGGGTAAATTACAAAATACCCTTGGTGTGTAAATTATGAAAATACCCTTGGTAGGTAAATTACGAAAATACCATGGCGTAAAATTACGATTATACCTTTTGAGGTTGATTAGCATGATTATGTTGTTTTATGTCTATCCGATGATGATGGTAATTCATGTTATACTTATATTTGATATATGTTCAGCATACATGACATAACGCATACACGATTTATTATGTCATATTGCATGGGTATGATGAGAGGAGGAAATATGATATCCGTGTCTTTGGGACACGGAGGTTTGGCACCTCCGGTGGTTTGGTACCACAGATTGATTATTGTGACTTTGGGTCACGGAGGTTTGGCACCTCGTCTCGTCCCAAAGGCTTAGTACCACGGTGGGTTGGCCCCATTGATTGATTATACTGATTGACGCCTTGATGATTTGGTATCACACGATGGGTTGGCCCCATCATCGGATTTGTATTGCGGTCACGGTGATTTGGTATCACACTTGTGTCTTTGGAACACCGAGGTTTGGCACCTCATAGCGACTCGTCCTCGTGGTTAACACCACCGTGGGTTGGCCCCACTTTTGAGATACGGGATTGTCGCCATGATTTGGTATCACACGGGTTGGCCCCACGATGGATCTTCGTGACTTTGGGTCACCAAAGTGGTTTGGCACCACATTGATGGATATTGTGACTTTGGGTCACCGGTGGTTTGGCACCACCGGTGGTTTGGTACCACACGGGGTAGAATCGGGAGTTTTGGATGGTTAGGTTTTGGGTTGCATGACATGCATATTTTCATATGAAATTGTGTAAGGGTTTAACACACGTTGGATGGGGATATACACACTGAGTCTTGATGACTCACCCTTAGTTAAATTTTGCAGAAATCATTAGATCATGGTTTGGGAGTCGAGGTGGACTCGTGGAGGCCATACATATGTTTACTCGTAATAAATTCATTTCTTTTATTTGGACTTATTTTTATTTGGGTTTTGTTATGTAATAAGGCCTTGGTATTTTATTTGGTTTTAGTGTTTAAATTGGTTACTGCTTATTATTAAATGTTTAATGCGGGATTTTCCTAAAATATTAATAAACCGTTTCTTATTTAAAATGAATGCAACTCAAATGTTTTCAAAATTCTCGGGTTTTCAAAAGCGCCATTGGTTTTAAAGCAATCATGCCCAAGTTTTCTACAAGTACAAAATATAGCAAAGAGTTTTCATCAACCTTTTTAGCTGCAAACCTAACCTCCTAAATACATTTTTTCCCATAACATACCAGATTCGGTCGTGGTGTATTCACCGGGTTTGGGGTGTTACATTTTTCACCTCGAGAGAGGGTTTAATATAGGTTAGTGAGTCTCACGGATCAAGCTAAGTCAAGAAATCATATGGTTTGGGGAATAAATAATAAGTGAAGTCATAGGTGGATTCTTCCTGAGGGTACCGTCTTCATCAACTGAGTTTTCCTAAAGTCTTTCTCCCATTCATTCTTTTGTCTTTGCATTTAGTTTAAAGTATTTCATTAGTTTCATAATCCAATCACTTCATATTTCAGGCTAAATAATAGAAAGAAAGTGAGTAGTAGTACTTTTAGGTTCCCTTGGGTTGATAAGATATTCTTACCTAAGCTATACTACTATTCGATAGGTGCACTTACCTCTATCATTGTCACAGTTAGTCTACAGGTTCGATCACTCTTTTATAAATATTAAAACTCGACTGTTTGACATGATCAGCTTCCCATTTAAAACATCCGAAATTATAATCATTTCCTCGAATAAGAATCACTTACATACTCAAAAGTTTTTCGACGATTCGGGCTAACTTTGCTGTGCCAAGTTCAGATCTTTGTCTGACATTAAACATTTTAAACTCTTGTAGTCATCATATATATCACATAACTCTTTTCATGCATCTTTAACTATATGAAATCACAAGGTATCTCTGTACACTTTTCATTAGAACACACATCAAACTATTCATTAACATATGACCAAGATCATAAACTCTTTATTCAACTCGAAAAAACTAGAATGACATTTCTATTGATAATGTCTTCGCAAAAGAAAGCTTTAAGATTCGAACTAACTTTAATTTACCACAACATTTCTCGGATAGAATTGTTCCAATAGATATAATTTTGTATTAAATCTTCAAGAATACAAATTATTCTTCCATACTATCCTTCAATTCATACATATACGTTCAAAATTTATTTCCCGTTCGTAGATAGATTCAAACACATATATCACAGATAACTTTTCAATTAAATAACCGATCATACTAAACCACTGAATTGGTCTTTTTGAAGAAATCTTTTCTTCTCGTTAAAGGATAACCCCAGACATATCATTATACAGATTTATCTTGATCTTCTATCATTTTCACTTTTATTAATGTCGAACCTTCACGAGAACTAGAAAAGAGTTTATAATGAAGCTTTCTCATATATTAATCATCGAAACTTTGAATTCTACCGAAATTACCTTAACCAAATAGAAATCGTTGGACCTTACAAGGAACGATGTCTCAACCCTATAATAAATATTATCCCGACTATTAAGGAAGCATTTGAACACCGAAAAGAATCAAATATGATTTTAGTAGAAACCATTGCGAGACACAACTTCTATAACCTTGAGGACGGTACCACTGCACTCTCACATTTCAAGCCAGAAGTTATAATCATAATAAACATAGTCATCTTTGTCATATAAAGATCTCTTACAGATAATCACATGGAATCATAAGTGTAACATCTCGAAATTGGGCCTAGAAGAATTGGGCCCAACAGGCCTTCGGTATAGGAGTGTTTAAAAGTTTTTAGAATAAGAGAATGGCATTATTTCAAGTTGGACTTATTAGGAAGGTGATTTTGGAAATTCTGAGGGTCCTAGGAAGCTTGGGTTCAAGTTTGGTAGAGAAAAATTTTATGTTTAAGCCTATTAAGGAGAGAGAGTAAGTGACCTTAAAGCTTATGGAAATAAATGAGTAAATGGTTAGCATAAGTGAGCTAATAGTAAAGAGGTTATGGTGTCACTTGTGGAACCTTGAGGGAAGAGGTTTGAATCCCTTGTGTGTAATTCTTGACTCTTATTTTTGCATTCCTTCCTTAAGTGTTGGCCAAGGAGTAAATATGGCAAGTTTGACTTCATTATTTTTTTGTAAGGTGGCTATAAGAATAAGGCAAGGTTGAAGTTTGGGAAAGGAATCAAGAGAAATAGGAAAGAAAGGAGGACATGAGGCTTATTTCATGGGTGATGTTTTGGAAAGCTTGGGTGGCCAAACTCCTACCCTAGGGGGGATGCATGTGGACGGTTTTGGGGAGAAAAGGTAGCTGAATTTTTTTTTTATTTTGGCATTTGGTATAGACTTAGTAGTGTTTTGGCAAAATTTCCCTTTGGCAACTTTGTGTCATTTCTCCCAATTTTACAACCCTCCTTGTCGAAACATATTAGCACAATAGTGCATTGTTTTTTTTTCTTCTCTTTTGTTTGGTCACATACCCATTTTCTTTCCACCTTCTTTGATAGTCGAATTCTCCTTTGCCTTTTGATTGAATTTTGGTGCTTGTTAGGCCAAAACCTTTCTCTTTACACTATTTGGTATTCTCCAAATTTCTTTCTACCTTGTGCCGAAATTACAAGCCACTAAAGAACATATTTTCTTCCTCCTTTCTTCTTGTTGCCGAAAGTATCCAACCATTGTGACTACATCATCTTTTCTTATCATCTTTTGGAGAAACCGAAACTAGTTTGCACCTTTTCTCTTCTTTTAATCACCTTTCAATTCTTCTTCCATTTCTTAAAATTAAAAAATAAAACTCCATCTTGATCAAAACTACTTCTTTCATTCATTTCCTCCGAGCCAGAATCTAATAGCAAATTAACCTCCACTATTTCTTCTTTTTCCTTCATGTTTGAATATTATCTTTTGACAAATCGAATCCTTGCGGGAGGCCGAACATCACTCTAAGTCTTAAGTCGAGCAGCGAACATCGAATCCAATATTGTACGGTAAGAAATCGTCATGAATTATTGATAGTACTTAATAAGCCGATTGATGGTCTAAGGAGTAATAAATTGTTGACTTTATGTTTTAGGGAATAAATTGTTTGACCTATCCAATCGTTGATCATTCGGGATTAGTGGTAAGCCGATCTTCACCCTTTTTGATAAATTCGTACTTATCGTAATACTAATCGATGGAGGCTTGTGGTAATTATTCGAAAGGAAAGCCGAGTGGAGATCTCAAAAGGAGTGGATTGACGATCCCAACTCCTAAATTCAAACGAAGGGCTGTTTCGGCGATTCGAGACTTTCCACCGGGTTGTGGACCCTCATCTGATGAGAATCAACTATTCGAGGTTGTTCGCAATTGTGAGGCATCAATGATTTGAGACTTTCCACCGGGTTATGGACCGTCAATCGGGGAAAATTAGCCAATTGTAGTTGTTCGTGATCCTGATGGTAAAACCTTAGATCATTTGTTTTAGAGTAGATTCATTAAATAGTGTACATTGTCTAATCGAGCGTTAAAATATTTTTAGGTGTCGACGATCAGGAAAGCGTAGTGCTTACCGTAATAAGGTGTGTAATCCGTACCTTCCGTATACATATCTGAAATGGTGTGTAATCTCAAACTTCTCCGAAAGTTTGTATGAAATATTCGTGAATCGATCGAAATCTTGAAAACCAAAAATCAGCATCCGTAATCACTTGGGCGTGCATATGATCGTAGTGGTAATTATATTTTGTAATAAAATAGTTTTGGTTAGAAACAGTGATATGTTTTTGAAAAATCACGAAAAATAGGAGAAAAAGAATTAGAAAGTAAATGAGATATAAAATAAAATCTTCTCGTGTCTATTTTGATAAGGAAGAAACAGAGAAGGAAAAGGAATTTTATATTACGAGATATATTAATTTTAGTGAGACTGGTTCTAAATGATTTTGTTGTTCCTCGATCTGCCTTGGAAAAATCATATAAAATTGTACAAAGTGAATTATGGGATATAATTTATATTTATGGATTCCTTAGTGAGCCTATTTTCAATAGAAAAGTACGAAGCGGTATATGAAAACCGATAGTGAGATATTTGAAATTAAGGAAGGAAAGGTCGAATCGTTGGACGGTGAAACAAGGGAAACTTTAAGGAATAAAGCAGACTAAATGGTTAAGCCAAAAATTCTGGAAAAATTCTAGTAAGAATATATATGAGTCTAGTTTCAAAGAAAATCTACAGATTAAGATTTCGAGTTTCCTAACTCAAAGTTATAGTCAATTTAGTCAGTACGACGCAGATGGACAATTTAAATTTTTATGCCCAAATTAGTAGTTAAGTCTGGATTGCGAAATTACCAAATTACCCTTAGTGGGTACTATGGGCCGAATTACCAAAATACTCTTACTGGGTAAGATTACAGAATTACTGAAATGCCCCTAAAGGGCCGAAATACGATATTGCTTAATGGATTGAATTGACATTTTGCCTTACGGGTCAATTGGACATATTGATAAATGGGCCAATACGATATTTTGCTATATGGGCCGAATTGATATGTGACTAAATGGGCCAATTTGAAACACCCCAAACCCGGCCCACGAGCCACGACCGGATCTGGTATGTTCCTTGAGTAAAACAGTTCAAAACTTGTTTGTTACTTTGGAAAAATTTGTGTGGTTTTGAAGAACAATTGATTTGTGTTGGGTTCAAATTGAAAGCAGTGTTGTTCTTGAAGACTAGATTTTATTTAAACAATATTTTATTTGTACTTGAAATCAATAAGTTAAAGGTATTGCCGGTTTTAGAGTTTAACATTAAATTGAAAATCGATTGTGTTTGGGTGTCAAAACATTTAAAATTTATTTTAAGAAAAGTTATTTAATCTTGATTTAATAATAATCGTATCATGATAAACCAAATTAAATGCATACTTAAAAAGTTAATAGTAATGGCCATATTACATCAAAGCAAAACCGAAATAAATCCAAAATACTTAAATATAAAAAAATTCAAAATAAAACAAATGTTTGGAATTTGAGCATGGCCACCACTAAGCTCCTCGCCAATTCGGTCCATTTACTTTGAAAGTGCCACGAAAAGATATCCCACAACGGGTGAGTCAACTGACTCAATGTGCAACAACCAACACAATCTCCCAACGATTTAGGCATAACAAATCATATATATATAACAAATATAGGCAATGATGCAATCCCGAACCCAAACCTAAATAACCGTCCTCTACACATCACCCATACCTGCCATCACACCGTGGGGATTACTAAATCGACCCTCCATCCGCCACACACCATCAAAGGCAGTCGCTGCAGACGACTTGTACATCGCCCTTATAAATTGTGGCATAGCCACCAGATAATGTGACAAAGTCACCAGATAACATTTTGTGACATACGTCGCCACATTCAGATTATATGACATGAGTCACCAGATATTGTGGTAAAAACCACCATATCACTTCCCCTTTTCATAATCACCCATATGCCCCATGTGTCATACAAATCATGCGGATAACATGCCATATGCCTTATTCATGTTCGTAACCAATTTTCATATATGTCACATTCAATGTTTATAATACTATTAATAGATCTTTAGAGAAAAACGTACCTGAATATGTCGTACCATTGAATGGTACCTTTAGCCACATCTTTCATATTCTTATTAACACACATATTAAATTAATACCGTAAATCTATTAGGAATTGGTGTAAGGCTACACACCTGGTTACTATCATGTTCACTGAATCCCAAAAATCTATCGAAACAGGTTGTACTCCTTTATAAAAATCATAGTTAGAATCGGCCAAACAATAATCACTGAATATGGCCTTGGCCGAATGTTCATGCCCTCTTACCTTGCGGATCTAAATCCCGAAATCGCTATCTGCTAATGGAGATGTCGAAATACCTATAGGCTCATGTTAGATCCGATTTTCAATCACTTAATGAACTTAATAAATGGCCTTCCGCCTAAGATCATACTTTTCTTACCTTAGATCTAGAAATCCCGAAGATCTCCTCTTGAAGTCGGCTGCAATAGGAATCCCGAAATTCCCCAAACAAAATAACCAAAACGCAATTGGCCAGCCCCCTTCAAGAAATCGACAAGAAGACTTGCAGAAGAAATCGATTCAAAGAGTGACAATGAGGTAAACTTTCGGCTTTAGGATTTACTGAACAATCGGCTAGGGGTTACTTTGAGTATTCAGCTTTTGATGGATTTGTGAAGAGAAGAAGGAAAGGTTGATGATTGAGCAATTCAAAGAATGGTGAAAATAGAGATTCTGACTTCAATGGAAAAGGAAGAATGGTATTGTGGTTCGCCTTTATCAAAATGATGGAGGAGTGGGGCTTAATTGGATTTGGCAATGGTGAGTTTGAGGAGAGATTTTGGCTTAGGTAAGGTAAAAGAAAAAGAAGAGAAAGTGGCAGTTTTGGAGAGAAAGGAGTAAACGAAAGAGAGGCTAAATGTTTTTATGAAATTGGCTATTCCTCCTTACTAACTTGATCGAAAATGACACCAAGAGAACCCCTTGGCCGGCCAACTCTCTTTCCCCTATCAAATCCCACTTTTTCCTCCTATTTTCACTTTTCTTTATCCATTCAAAATTATCTGAATAAATCAACCATTATCCTTTGCCCTTAGCTGAATTTTAAAAGGAATTTGACCACATCTAAAGCTCATTCTCTTAAAGTCCCTGTGCCGTCCACTACCTCTCCTCCTTGCTGCAAAATAAATCTCCCCTTTGCTTCCCTTGCTGCTTGAACCTGAGCCCTTCTCCACTGCTTGAGGCGTCACTTACCAAGGACCTAAGTGGCGCCTCCTTGCCACTTTAACAAGACCATTTGTTTGTCCAATTTTCCCTACAATTTTTCTTAAGGCCTCATTCGCCTAGCTCCCCCCTTTAAGACTTAAAATCTGATAATTTCTAAGGCATTCACCTACACTCTAGAGTTCTCAAAAATTCACACAACACATTCAAACACACATAGGCATGCTACTTCATACAATTAAGCAAAAATGCACAACCCCTAAATCTCGGATATTACAGTTCTACCCCCCTTAAAATAATTTCGACCTCGAAATTACCTGGTCGAAATGGGTGGGGATATTGCTGTAGCATTGCTTCTTCCAGCTCCCAAGAAGCTTCTTCCGATCCATGATTACACCGTAACACTTTGACCAAAGGAACGAATTTCCTCCGTAGTACCTTCACATCCCGTTCCAAAATCTGAATCGGCTCCTCCTCATACAACAACCTGTCTCACTCCACCTCCTCAAGCGGCACTATATGAGATGGATCCAATCGATGTGACGTAGCATAGAAACATGGAATACATCGTGCATCCGCCTCAACCTCGAGGCAACTCCAACTGGTATGCCAATTGGTCCAACTCGCTTCAATACCCGATAAGGTCCTATAAACACAGGACTTAACTTCCCTTTGACCAAATCTCATTACCTTTTTCCAAGGAGAAACTTTAAGAAACACATAATCTCCCACAATACTCAATCTCTTTTCGCTTAAGATCTGCATATGACTTTTGCATGCCCGATGCCTCCTTCAACCGTGTCTAAATCACCTTAACCTTTTCTTCCCATTCTACCACAATTTTCAGACCCAAAATCTGATATTCTCCCAATTCCGTCCAACATGTAGGAGTGCGACACTTAGTTCATACTGATTAGCCAGATAGTGCCATCCAATACTTGCACGATAGTCATTATTATAGGCAAATTTCGCTAAAGGCAAATATTCTTTCCAACTTCCTCTGAAGTCTATCACACAGCCTCTCAACATATCCTCCAACACTTGAATTACCCGCTCAGATTGGCCATCGACTGCGGATGGAATATCGTACTGAAGTCTAGCCTGGTGCCCAAAGCTTGATGTAGTGCTTTCCAAAATCGAGACGTAAACCTCGGATCCCTATTTGAGATAATTGACACCGGCACTCCGTGCAGCTTCACAATTTCTGCAACATACAACCTTGCCAATTTCTGTAGAGAATAGTCAACCATATACCGGATAAAATGTCTGATTTTATCGGTGATCCACTATCACCCATACCGAGTCCTTCTTAGTAGGCGTAAGGGGAAGCCCACTAACGAAGTCCATGGTGATTCTCTTCCACTTCTATTGCAGAATCTTTATTGGCTGAAGCAATCCTGACGGAACTTGGTGTTCAGCCTTGACTTGCTGACACGTTAGGCACTTCCTTACAAATTCTGTAACTTCCCGCTTAAGACTAGGCCACCAAAACTGTTCCCGTAAATCCTTGTACAACTTACTTCCTCCGGGATGCATAGCATAAGGGCTACCATGCGATTCCCGAAGAATCCTCTGCCTTAACTCTTCATTCTTCGGCATACAAACCTTGCCATGAAAACACAACACTCCGTCACTGTTTACACCAAAATTTTCTAATTCCCCACTCTGCCCTTGCTGCAACTTAACACTTAGATCCTCATCTGCCAACTGTCTTTCTTTCACCTCATTCAGCCATGACAGCTTGACCTGCAACTCTGCCAGCAAACTTCTATCATCATAGAGGCTCAAATGTGCGAACATTGCCCTTAACTCCATCACTACTTTCCAACTTAGGGCATCTGCCACCACATTCACCTTGCCCGGGTGATACTCTATAGAACAATCATAGTCTTTCAATAACTCTACCCACCTTCGCTGTCTCAGGTTCAGCTCCTTCTGAGTCAGCAGATACTTAAGGCTCTTGTGGTCCATGTAGATCACTAACCTTTCTCCATATAAATAGTGCCTCCATACCTTAAGAGCAAAGACCACTGTCGCTAATTTCAAGTCATGCGTCGGGTAGTTAACCTCATGTGGCCTTAATTATCGAGACGCATAAGCGACTACCTTCCCGTCTTGCATCGATCGCATCCTAATCCTGTATGAGAAGCATCACAAGATACCACATAGTTCTTCCCTACTTGAAATGAATCAAAATCGAGCTTACATCAATACCCTCTTAAGCTTCTCTAAACTCTCCTGTTGCTTATCCGTCCATCTGAAGGTACTTTCTTACTTAGCAACCGTCAAAGTGCGACTATTGGCGAAAACCCTTCTGAACCTTCATAGTAGCTTGCTAATCCCAAGAAACTACAAACTTCCACTATGACTTAGGTGGTTTCCAATCCAATCGCCTCAATCTTAGGATCCACCCTTATTCCTTGGCGAGACACCACGTGCCCTAAAAATGTAACTTCTTTCAGCCAAAATTCACACTTGCTGAACTTGGCATATAGCTTTTTCTCCCTTAACACTTGCAACATAACTCAGAGGTGCTCGTCATGTTCTTCCTCAGACTTAGAATACACCAAGATATCGTCTATGAACACAACAACGAACCAGTCCAGACAGGGTTAGAAAACCCTGTTCATCATGTCCATGAACGCGGCTAGGGCGTTTGTCAATCCAAACGGCATTACCAAGAATTCATAATGCCCGTACCTAGTTTGAAAAGCTGTCTTATGGATATCAGCCTCCTTCACCTTAAGCTGATGATATCTTGACCTTAGATCTATCTTCGAAAATACTGCGGCCCCCTTAAGCTGATCGAACAAGTCATCTATTCTTGGCAATGAATACTTATTCTTGATGGTCAGCTTATTCAACTGCCGGTAGTCTATGCACATGCACATAGTCTCGTCCTTCTTCTTTACAAATAGGACCGGTGCTCCCCATGGAGACACACTAGGTCGTATAAACCCACGATCGAGTAATTCTTGGATCTGGGCTTTAAGGTCAACCAACTCCTTTGGTGCCATTCGGTACGGAGCAATTGACACAGGAGCTATACTCGGTAATAAGTCAATTCTGAACTCCACCTCCCTATCCGGGGGTAACCCAGGCAGCTCCTCCGGAAAGACGTCCACAAATTCCCTTACTGTTCTACCTCCTCCTACAGCTGCTTCCTCAGTCTCCAAAGCACTGATCAATATCAAAAAGCTACACACCTTTTCTCACCATCTTCTCCGCCTTAAGGCGATACCACATTGCCAAGCAATTAGTCTTTTCGCCTATCACCACAACTTCTTTGTCATCAGGAGTTCTTAACGACATGCGCTTTGCTGCACAATCCACATTTGCATGGTACTTCACTAACTAATCCATGCCTAAGATTAGGTCAAACTCCTCAAACAGCAATTCCATTAAATCTGCTGGAAATTGCGCCTTAAACTTCAAGGATACTACCTAAAGATTTTGTCTAACACTACTGATTACCTAAAGGACTAAGGCAGTCATCTTCCTAGGTACAGTTTCAGAGTTCACATGCAGAGTTTCGGGCACCTTACTAGCAATATATAAATGAGTTGACCCAATATCTATCAATGCAATAAGGGGTAATCCAAAGATAAGGAACATACCGTTATGACATCAAAAGGCGTCACCATCCTCCTTGAATAAATGCATATACTAGACCATTTGTCTCGCCTCCGTGCTACCAATACCTCATCCGGTGTTCCCGTCCTTTACTAGAACCATTACCTCGCCAATTGAACCACGACCTGCGGTGGTCTCTTTGTCCTCCTCTTCCAACTGGTTGGGACCACGACTTCTTGGTCGGCTCCGTGCATTTTCATGGGATAGTCCCTAATCATGTGATCATTGGATCCAAACTTGAAACATCCTCCCGTCTTCTTCCAACACTCCCCCAAGTGCATCTTTCCACACTGGCCGTAAGTACAATACTGTCCTCCTGTAGCAGCTTGTTGACCTCAAGACCCATCCGTTCTAGGTCTCTTTTGAATATTCCCAGATGACCCTGATGATCCAAAACCTCTCTTTTGCTTATTCCTGTCCATGTTCTGTCTCACAGACTCCTTAACTCCTTCAGTAACTTTTGCCTTTTCCACCAACACAGCAAACTCCCGCTCCTGCTGTGGGGCAATCAACAATCTCAGGTTATCCCTTAGTCCGTCCTCAAACTGGACACATCGTTCATGCTCTGTAGCCATTATACCTCGCGCATACCGGCTCAACCTTAGGAATTCCGCCTCATACTCCACTACGTACTTATTTTCCTGAACCAGCCTAAAAAATGCCTTCCTTTGCGCATCAACATAACTAGTTCCAATGTACTTCTTCTGATATGCCGCCTTAAAGTATTCCCAAGTAAGATCATCTGTGGCAGCACCATCCCTAACCGTAAGCCACCATTGATATGACTCATCGCGGAGTAGCGACACTACCCCTTTCAGTTTCTCCTCGGCGGTCAGGTCCAAATCATCCATAATTCACTCCGTCGCTTCCAACCAATACCCAGCTGTATTGGGTGCCACACCAGATATACCATAGAAAAACTCAGCTCCATTAGCTCGGAGTCGCTCAGGTACAGACTTTCGAGCTCTCATGCCTCCACCTACTCCAGCCACCCTTTTGAGCTCACGGATCGTAAATGCGATATCTTGCATCATCCCCGTCGATCCTCGATATTCCACATCGGTGGTGGTGGTGATGGCATTTCATTTTTGGACCCTTGACCAGACCTAACAGGTTCCGACATGGTCATTCGGCCTCTACCACAGCCACGCACATTACGACCACGTCCCCTAGAATTCATGCTTCTGAATCATGTTTATCTGGTTAAGGAATTTTATGAATTAGTTTTTGTTCCACTGATTTATCACGAACAGTCTTATGTTCAATAGTTCTAAAGAGTAGTTCTTTCGAATTCATACACACACTGTAATATCCTAAATTAAGGGCTATGCATTTGGAGTATAACTCAAGTGTTAGTAGGCTTTAAGTGTGGTTGAGTGTGTTTTAGGAGTTTTTAGAACCCTACGATGAAGATGGAAGCTTTGGGAAAATGTTAGATTTTAAGTATAAAAGGGGGAGCTGGGTGAAGGAGCCCTTAAGGAAAAATTTGGGAGTTTTGGACATAAGAAATGGGCTTGGTAAAGTGGCTGGAATCGCCACTTAGGGCCTTGGAGAATGACCTTGAGAGCGGTGGAGAAGGGCCTTGGTTGAATCACCTTGGCGATAAGTAGTGTGATTTTATTTTTCTTTTGGCGCTAAGACAAAGGAACTGGGCTAAGTAAGTTTTAAAAGAAATTTTGGGTGCATTATGTCACAAAAAAGCATCTTGGCAAAGTGGCCTGGGACGCTACCTAAGGTGCTAGGAGAATTGCGCCAGCAGGGGATCCAAGGGAAGGAGTTCGAGTCTTGTGGGCAGCAAGGGGAGTGTTTTTATTTTGCATTCTGGCGTTAAAGACATGAATCTAGGTGAAGGAGGCCTTAAAAGGAATTGTGGGGGTTTATGTCACAAAGGAACCAGCAGCAAAGTGGCTTGGGGTGTTATCTCTAGCTTGCAGCAAAGAGGGCTCAGGTTCGAGCCTTGTTGACGGCAAATGGGTGTTTTATTTTTTTATTTTTGCATTCTGGCGTCAAGTGGGAAGAAATTGGACGGCACATGGGTTTTATAAAGAGAAGATAAAGTTTGGATTTATTTTTGTTTATTCTAAGGTGGTAGATAATAGGATAATTGTAGATTTATTTTATTTATTTTAAATGGGAAGATAAGGGATAATGTGATGGATTATTTTATTTTTATTTGAGAGATACATGTTGGGTTTATTTAATTTATTTTGAATGAGAGGTATGGAGAGAATATAGGAAAGAAATAAGGGATATGAATGGAGGGTGAGCTAGTGGCGAATATAAGGAGTGGGTGGATGGCATTTTCGGTTTTGAGGTGAGATAGGTGTGGGTTTATTTTATTTATTTTAAGTGGGTAGATAATTGGGGATTTTGTTTTATTTGTTTTAAATATTGAGATAGTGGATGAATGGGGGTTATTTAATTTATTTTGAATAAGTGTGGATTTATTGTATTTAGTTTAAATAGGTAGATAATTGGGATTTTGTTTGATTTATTTTAAATGATAGGATAAGAGATAAAGGAGGAAAAGAAAGTGGGATATGATAGGAGTTGGGATAGTGGCCGAATGTGGGTCTCTTTGGGGTTGGTATATTCGGCCATGAGGAGGATTTAAGTGCCAAAAATCATTTTTTCATCTTTTAGTCTCCTGGCCGAATTTCTTTTCACTTTTCTCCCTATTCTTTCACTTTTCTTTAACTTTAATTCTACTTATTTTCTTGAATGGCGAATGTCCTTTTGATATTTAAAACCTTAGCCAAATATTTCATCTACATGTGAGGGCCATAGTTGAACCATATAGCCTCATTTTCTACTCTATTTCTCTCCATTATTAAAAGTGCCAAACACCATAGTCGGATCTTTATTGGAGGGGTCATCGACTACGTGCTTGTGATCTTCTATTCTCTTCAGCGTGTAGTGGTAAGTTCTTTCTTTATCATTCGGTTTGAGCTCTTTTTGCTAGTGTGTCAAATCATGAGGATAGGTCTAGGGATGGTGAATATTCTTTAAGCTATGATTATGTGTTCTTTTGTGTGTAGCCGACGCTAAGGAGCCTTAAAGAGATCTATCAATTTTGGATCATCAAGGTAAGTGATTGATAACATTCGGCCAAGGGCCATAATTTGGGTATTTAAGTGTTGACTGTTTCGATTATAGCTTTTAAGGGCAAGTCGGCTAGATTAAGGAAAGCTTTTGGGATTTGGTAAGTTGTGTATGTGGTTGCTAGTATTTGGCCTAAGGCCATATTATTGGTATTAAGTGTGACCGATTTTGGCTATGTGTATTTAGGGCCAAATCGACAGGAATAAGAGGAACTCCGGGATCGTGTTAAATTCAAGTAGCTAAGGATTTCGCTAAATAGTCAGGTGTGTAGTTAGCCTACTATTTTTCAGGTTTATGATTGTATGTGATATCTGTATGTGTGTTATGAATGTGCTAGCTAGTGCAGCAGAAATTGTGATATGAATACCCTCAAGGGGTATGTCGATGATCAGGTTAGTTCTAAATCTGAATGTAATTATTGATATGAATATGTGATAATAAGCGAAATAACATGTACATGCATTATTATCATGGCATTATTTTAGCGAAATAACATGTACATGCATTATCATCATGGCATTATTTTATGATTGCATGTGCATGGGTGGGTTATGACATGAAAGAAGGACAGGGTGTACTTCGAGTACGTGGTTTGATGAATGGCTCTGTGCCTCATCGTGGTTGATATAGGCTATGTGCCATATCGTGGTTATTGATGGCTTTGTGCTCATCATGGTTTTCATGATAGCTTCGTCTACATCGTGGATTGACGTTAACTGAGGTCACGTTGTGGATTATTTGCGATTAAGTTCGCGTGGACGGCATTTGTTGCCTTATTAGAGTAAAAAGGAGAGGGTGATTTAATAATCCCCTGGTGTGTGGTAGGCTGGATACGGGGGTGTGTAGAGGATGGACCCTAGGCTACGTTGGGCTTCATAATTGCATAACATGTGATATGAATATATGTATAAATGGGCCAAGCCCAGTATATGATATGTGGATTAATGTGGAAACAGGCCAAGCCCAGTATGTGGAAACATGTGGTTAATTACCTTATTATAAGAATGTGATATGGTTATGGGCCAAGCCTAATATGTGAACTCTATTGATGTGAATGTGGGCCAAGCCCAATAAGTGAACTCATGTGAATAATGTTGCATTAATATCTGACATGTGGGTAAATATGTGGTTTGACATGTGGGTGGAATTCAGTGGTCTAATTGCACACTGAGTCCGTATGACTCACCCAAATTTTATTAACATCGCAGGTGATGCTTGGACCGGGTTTGGAGAGGATACAAGGTGGCCCATGCAGAAGACATTTTATTCCATGCAGTTTATTATTAAGTACTTTGATTAATTATTTGTTTTTGTAATAAGGGCCACTTAAAGTATTTGAATTTTTACAATGTTTGGTTGGATTTGTAATTAAGTTAATATTTTGTAAGTTTAATTTTAAAAGCTATTTAAATCTCAAAAGTCATAATAAAGTTTTGAATCCGTATTTTTATAATAACTTAATTTTACTTAGAATATTTTAAATTAGAAAATGATTTATTAAAGGCAACAAATTTTTAACGGTTTTCACTTTTAAGTAAAAATATTTTGAGCGTGTTCATGATGGCATTTCAAATTGGTAGTAGAGAATGGGCGGGTTTGGGGTGTTACACACACACAGTCTCAAATTCATTCATTGAATCATCACATTCATGAACTTGCGTTCATTACAGAAAAGTGTTGTAGTTGTCATTGTTGTTGTTTTCCACTACCTAGGGGTATTTCTGTAATTTTATCCAATAAGGATACTTTGGTAATTTTTTTCAAATTAGGGTATCTGAAAATTTTGCAAAATAGAGATTTTTGGTCTTTTTTCAAAATAGGAATACTTGATAGAAAGTTTAAAGGATAATATGGTAATTTTATAAACTGAGGGTATTTTTGTAATTGTTCAAACCAGGGGCATTTCGGTAATTTTTTTGTAAAATATGGTTCTCGGTGACTTTTCAAAACAAGGGTATGTTTGGAAATTTTTAATTCGGGGTATTTCGACAACTTTCCATAATGAGGGTATTTTAATAATTTGTGCGAGTTAGGGGTAATTTGGGCAACTTGCAAACCATGGGTATTTTGGTCATTTTTAAATCAAGGGTACTTTGGAATTTTATAATCATGGTTTGACTTTAGAATTTCACAAAACAAGGTGACTGGTCCTTTCGGGTTTTAATTATTGAATTTAGCTTTGTGATTGAGTCCTCTTGGTTAGGGTGAACCGTCACTACGCACTGTAGGATTCGACGGAGAGGAGGTGAGTCACTAGGATTGCTTAAATACCAAGCTTCCCTCGAATCCAATCCTAGACATGCGCTGCAATTGCCACACCTTTAACTCGGCTGACTCGATCACAGGGTTTGTTTGGTTAGACTTTAAATTTTATGTATTTCGGTGGAGTAGACTAATCCTGGGTTCAATAATTCCTAATCTATTAGTCTCGTCCTATAATTTCCACATACAAATCACAAAAGGGTTAGGAGTACTTACGGTGGACTTGGCCGGAGACTCAGTGCCATGCCGAAAACCTGCTCATTCCTTAGTAAAATCCAATTTTAAAAAAGAAAAGCGTTTTGGGCCCAAAAAGCCCTCAAGGCCGAGTTTTGAGCAAGACTCGATACCAAATCAAACACCCCAAACCCGCCCCACGAGCCACGAATCGGATCTGGTATGTTCCTGAGTAAAACAGGTTCAAAACTTGTTTGTTACTTTGGAAAAATTTGTGTGGTTTTGAAGAACATTTGATTTGTGTTGGGTTCAAATTGAAAACGGTGTTGTTCTTGAAGACTAGATTTTATTTAAACAGTATTTTTATTTGTACTTGAAATCAATAAGTTAAAGGTATTGCCGGGTTTTTAGAGTTTAACATTAAATTGAAAATCGATTGTGTTTGGGTGTCAAAACATTTAAAATTTATTTTTAAGAAAAGTTATTTAATCTTGATTTAATAATAATCGTATCATGATAAACCAAATTAAATGCATACTTAAAACAGTTAATAGTAATGGCCATATTACATCAAAGCAAAACCCGAAATAAATCCAAAATACTTAAATATAAAAAATTCAAAATAAAACAAATGCTGAGCTGAGCATGGCCACCACTAAGCTCCTGCCGACCCGGTCCATTTACTGAGTGTCACCTGAAAAGATATCCCACAACGGGGTGAGTCAACAGACTCAATGTGTAATAACCAACACAATCTCCCAACAATTTAGGCATAACAAACCATATATATAACAAATATAGGCAATGATACAATCCTGAACCCAAACCTAAATAACCGTCCTCTACACATCACCCGTACCTGCCATCACACCGTGGGGATTACTAAATCGATCCTCCATCCGCTACACACCATCGAAGGCGGTCGCTGCAGACGACCTACACATCGCCCTTATAAATTGTGGCATAGCCACCAGATAATGTGACAAAGTCACCAGATAACATTTTGTGACATACGTCACCACATTCAGATTATGTGACATGAGTCACCAGATATTGTGGTAAAAACCAGCATATCACTTCCCCTTTTCATAATCACCCATATGCCCCATGTGTCATACAAATCATGCGGATAACATGCCATATGCCTTATTCATATTCGTAACCAATTTTCATATATGTCACATTCAATGTTTATAATACTATTAATGATCTTTAGAGAATAGCGTGCTGAATATGTCGTACCATTGAATGGTACCTTTAGCCACATCTTTCATATTCTTATTAACACACATATTAAATTAATACCGTAAATCTATTAGGAATTGGTGTAAGGCTACACACCTAGTTACTATCTTGTTCACTGAATCCCAAAAATCTATCGAAACAGGTTGTACTCCTCCCTAAAAATCATAGTTAGAATCGGCCAAACAATAATCACTAAATATGGCCTTGGCTGAATGTTCATGCCCTCTTACCATGCGAATCTAAATCCTGAAATCGCTATCTGCTAATGGAGATGTTGAAATACCTATAGGCTCATGTTAGATCCGATTTTCAATCACTTAATGAACTTAATAAATGGCCTTCGGCTTAAGATCATACTTTTCTTACCTTAGATCTAGAAATCCCGAAGATCTCCTCTTGAAGTCGGCTGTAATAGGAATCCAAAAATTCCCCAAACAGAATAATCAAAACGCAATTGGCCAGCCCCCTTCAAGAAATTGACAAGAAGACTTGCGAAGAAATCGATTCAAAGAGTGACAATGAGGTGAACTTTCGACTTTAGGATTCTTGAACAATCGGCTAGGGGTTAGTTTGAGTATTCAGCTTTTGATGGATTTGTGAAGAGAAGAAGGGAAAGGTTGATGATTGAGCAATTCGGCAACGGTGAAAAATAGAGATTCGGCTTCAATGGAAAAGGGAAGAATGGTATTGTGGTTCGGCGTTTATCAAAATGATGGAGGAAGTGTGGGGCTTAATTGGATTCGGCAATGGTGAGTTTGAGGGAGAGATTTTGGCTTAGGTAAGGTAAAAGAAAAAGAAGAGAAAGTGACAGGTTTTGGAGAGAAAGGAGTAAACGAAAGAGAGGCTAAATGTTTTTATGAAATTCAGCTATTCCTCCTTACTAACTTGATCGAAAATGACACCAAGAGAACCCCTTGGCCGGCCAACTCTCTTTCCCCTATCAAATCCCACTTTTTCCTCCTATTTTCACTTTTCTTTATCCATTTAAAATTATCTGAATAAATCAACCATTATCCTTTGCCCTTAGCCAAATTTTAAAAGGAATTTGACCACATCTAAAGCTCATTCTCTTAAAGTCCCTGTGCCGTCCACTACCTCTCCTCCTTGCTGCAAAATAAATCTCCCCTTTGCTTCCCTTGCTGCTCGAACCTGAGCCATTCTCCAGTGCTTGAGGCATCACTTACCAAGGCCCTAAGTGGTGCCTCCTTGCCACTTTAACAAGCCCATTTGTTTGTCCAATTTTCCCTACAATTTTTCTTAAGGCCTCATTCACCTAGCTCCCCTTTAAGACTTAAAATCCGATAATTTCTAAGGCATTCACCTACACTCTAGAGTTCTCAAAAATTCACACAACATATTCAAACACACATAGGCATGCTACTTCATACAATTAAGCAAAAATGCACAACCCCTAAATCCCGGATATTACACAATTTGATATGTGACTAAATGGGTTGAATTGATATGTGATTAAATGGGCTGAATGGATATGTGATAAAATGGGCCAATATGATATATTGCTCTAATGGGCCGATTTTGCAAAGTGTTATTGGGCCAATTTGTTTGTCATAAATTTTTGAATTTTTAATTATTTTTATTATATTTGTAAATATCATGATTTGATATGTATGATGCATATACATGAATTGCATGGGATGGGATAATGATGAAGAGAAGTTTTGGTCGCTTTGCTACATAATTTTGGTGGCTCTGCCACATATTTGGTGACTCTGTCACAATCTATCTAGTGGCTATGCCACGTAAAATTCTGTTATTCTGGTGGCTTGTCTATAAATAATCTGTTATAAATGGCTTAATGCCTATATTTGGTGTATTGGGGGTGACTAAAGCTCCCCACAGGTGTGTTGGTTGGTACGGGTGGTGTGTAGCGGATGGAAAACTAGGTTTGGTTTGGGAATTGCATTTCATATTCATGTTATATTCATTACATTATTATTGTATGTGGGCTTAGGCCCAAATAATTGCTTAATTAGATTTTGGCCCAGTGAACAACGGTAAGGGATTTCACATCGAGTTCTTATAACTCACCCCTTCTTTCTTAACCACAGAGGTAATGCTCCGTGAGGTGGACTGGGCCATGGATGACTTATGGAGGCCATACTTGAAGTGGTGTTATTAAATTTTAAATTTCTATTTCGTTTATTTTATTATTTTGCTATATTGGTTTTGTAACATCCTAAATTTTTGGGCCTATGCGTTTAATGGGTGAATATGTGGAATGAGTTAATTTAAGTGTTAGGGGCCCAAATTTTAAGTTTTAAGGAGCCCAAATCTTCTAATTTAAGTTAGTTAAATTTGGCATTAGGGATTAGGGAAATGGGCTGCACAAGGCTATTTTTTTGGGAATTTTATTATATTTATTCTATGTGGATAATAAGCAGATAAAGGCTATTATTTAGGATTTAGTCTTTAAGGATAATAAGCAGATAAAGACTATTTTGAGGAGATAATAGATTAAGATAAGGGAAAAGGGATAGGAGCTATCATGTGTGGCGGTGTTGGTGAAAATCAATCTACGCTAAATGGAGGAATCGATTTTCTATATAAAGAGGGTGTGCTGAAATTTTGGAAGCCTTTCTTTTATTTTCTTTTCTCATCTTCTTCCTCTTAAAAGCGAAAACCACCATTTTCTTCACCTTTCTTCCTCTCTAAAATTTCTGGTTGGTGAATCTTTTAACCTCTATTGTTATTTTTCTTCTAACCCTAAAAGCCGAAATCACATCTCTATTATTCTATTCTTTTCCTTAATACTCATTAGCCAAATCTCTCCTAGCCATCTCTTCAATTCTTAAATCTTCTAAAAATCAAAATTCTTAGATCTCACCTCCTGAAGTTGCCGAATTTTTTCAATGAAATCTGCTTGTGCGAATCAAGAAAACAATAAGTATGTGTCGATTTTGAGTTTCCAATATTTCTCTGGCTTTTCAAAGTCCCTAGCTGAATGGCTATTTAGTGACTAATCAAGGGTTTTTCTTATTTTCGGCATTTCGGGATTTGAAGAGGAGTCAAACGCTTAGATCTCTAAGTCAAAGATCAGTAACACTCAAGTCGTGTTATTTTTTGGGATTTCAAGGTAAGGAGATTGGTTTATTTATAAATATATGAAATCGGGTAGAACACTAACCATGGCCGAATATAGGAGAGTCCCTATTTTCACATCTTTCCGGCTTTTTGAGCAAAGTTGTAGATCGGGATAACAAGGATATCGACTAAGAATATTGGATTTCGCGATATCAGGTGTGTAACACCTTCCCACCATCTAGATCTGTTTGATTAATATATGATTATAAGTCTTATATGTTTTGATAAATGCCGAAATCCGGGCATAATAGAGGAAACCCAAAGAGGGTAAAAACAAATCATCAGGTTAGTGAATGTTCTGATTAAACGATATAAGTATATTGATTTTATGTGATTGCATGGGTTGGGTTTGATGAAAGGAGGAAGTTATATGTTGTAGCAGTTTTCACCGTGATCTGTTGTAGCGATTTTTACCGTGATCTATTGTAGCGATTTTTATCGTGATCTGTTGTAGTGGCTTTTGCCGTGATTTGTTGTAGTTGCTACGACCATGATCTGATGATGAGCAGCACGACTGCCATCAAGGCGTGTAGCGGTGTGGGTTGATTGTAGAAATCCCCAATGGTGTGAATGGCTGGTATAAGGGCGTGTAGCAGATGGAAACCTAGGATTTGGGTTGGGCTTGCATATTATTTTTATTATGTATATTAATTCTGATTATTTTAGTTTTATGGGGCTAAGGCCCAAATCTAATGGTGCATGAGGGTTACACACTGAGTCTCGTGACTCAACCAATTAATTAACATTCGGTAGCATTTAGTGCATCGGATTTGGTGGAGAGGAGGGCATAAGGTGGCCATGCAAAAGAACATTTGGATCTAGCAAAAGACTCTAGTTATTATTTTATATTCTTATTTAATGGATTTTAAATCTCCTTGTAATAAGGTCATGGGCCACCGACTTATATTTTGTTTTATTACGGGCTTTTATTACTTTTAGTTATTTAAATTTTTATTTTAATTGAACTAAGGCATGTATTTAAATTTAGATTTTTAATTCATAAAGGCATATTTTATTTAAAATTATAAATTATTAACTTTTTCCGAATAAAGGTTAAACTCAAGGAAAATATTTTCCAAAAATGCGACATGTTTTATTAAATCTTCTTAGTGACATGCTAGATCCAGTCGTGGTGTTTGGGCCGGGTTTGGGGTGTTACAGATTGGTATCGGAGCCCGGTTCAAAACTCGACTTTGGAGTTTTTGGGCTCAAAGCATTTTCTAAAGGTGGGCTTTTGAAACTTGCATTCTTTTTTTTGAAATGATAACAGGTTTGTTAGCTCGGCATGGCACCTACGTCTCTAGTCCAAGTCCGCCAGGTAAGTACTCTAAACCATTGTGTGATATATATATATATATATGTGGGCTTGATTGGCTTTATGGGACGTAGGCTAGTTTAATTAGACTTTGATGGACTATAGGCTTAGCTTAAACAACTTGTTAAATTCCATAAGACTTAATTTACCGAAACAAATCCTATGAACTAGTCGCCGAGTTAGGGTGTGGCAACAGGTATACACATGTCTAGGATTGGATTCAGGGAGAGCTTGTATTTAAGCAGTCCTAGTGACTCACCTCCTCTTCACTAGAATCCTACCTGGTGCATTGTGACTGTTCACCCTAACCATGAGGACGTGTTGACAGGCCAAAACTTATAATTAAAACCCGAAAGGGACCAGCCACCTGTTTTTCTCACAAAATTACTAAAATATCCTTATTTTGAAAAAAATACCCATGATTTGCAAATATACCCCGATTTACAAAGTCAACAGAATTTTTCCATAGAAAACAACAACAACAACATCAAAATATCCCTGCTTTGTAAAATTACCAAATTACCCTTGATTTGTAAATGACCAAAATACCCCTGATTGGCAAAATTACTGAAATATCCCCAAATTTCAAAATTACTGAAATACCCCCAGATTTTAAAATTACCAAAATACCCCTAAATTTCAAAATTATTGAAATACCCTCAAATTTAAAAATTACCGAAATACCCCAGATTTATAAATTACCGAAATACCCCGGATTTGCAAAATACGAAATACCCTTGGATTTGCAAAATTACCAAAATACCATCGAGTTGGAAAATTACCAAAATACCCTTATTTCACCAAATCACCTGGAACCTTATTTTGGAAAATTACAAAAATACCCCTGTAGGTTAAAATTACGAAAATACCCCTAGGTAGTGAAATGACGAAAATACCCCTAGGAGAGGAATATGAGTTCATGGATGTTGCTTGTGTGGTTGATGCGTGTATGTGATATTCTGATTGATGATGATTGAATGAGAATTCTAGAATTAGGAAATATAGACTTGAGAACTAAACCTGTAGATATAATTCAAATTCGAAAGAACTACTATCGAAATAATTTTACATAAGATTGTTCGCGGTTAATAAGTAGGAAGAATTAATTATTCATAAAATTCTTAATCGGATAAGCGTCGATCGAAAGAATGAGTACAAGGGGACGAAGAAGCTTGGATCACGAATAATGGTGCGTACCTACCATAGTATACTAAGTGTTTATTTTGGCTTTAGAATTAGAGTGCGTAGCGAAAGCATAGTGGTGAGACTTAGGTAGTATGGTTTCTAGTTAGTTGGAAATTTGGAGGACGAAATTTCTTTAAGGAGGGTAGAATTGTAACATCCTAAATTTTTGGACCTATGCGTTTAATGGGTGAATATGTGGAATGAGTTAATTTAAGTGTTAGGGGCCCAAATTTTAAGTTTTAAGGAGCCCAAATCTTCTAATTTAAGTTAGTTAAATTTAGCATTAGGGATTAGGGAAGTGGACGGCACAAGGCTATTTTTTTTGGGGAATTTTATTACATTTATTCTATGTGGATAATAAGCAGATAAAGGCTATTATTTAGGGATTTAGTCTTTAAGGATAATAAGCAGATAAAGACTATTTTTGAGGAGATAATAGATTAAGATAAGGGAAAAGGGATAGGAGCTATCATGTGTGGCAGTGTTGGCTAAAATCAATCTCTACTAAAGGGAGGAATCGATTTTCTATATAAAGAAGGGTGTCTTAAAATTTTGGAAGCCTTTCTTTTATTTTCTTTCTCATCTTCTTCCTCTCAAAAGCCGAAAACCACCATTTTCTTCACCCTTTCTTCCTCTCTAAAATTTCCTAGTTGGTCGAATCTTTTAACCTCTATTGTTATTTTTCTTCTAATCCCTAAAAGCCGAAATCACATCTCTATTATTCTATTCTTCTCCTTAATACTCATTGGCCAAATCTCTCTTAGCCATCTCTTCAATTCTTAAATCTTCTAAAAACCGAAATTCTTAGATCTCACCTCCTGAAGTTGCTGAATTTTTTTCAGTAAAGTCTGCTTGTGCCGAATCTGAAGAAAACAATAGGTATGTGTCGATTTTGAGTTTCCAATATTTCTCTGGCTTTTCAAAGTCCCTAGCCGAATGGCTATTTAGTGACTAATCAAGGGTTTTCTTATTTTCGGCATTTCGGGATCTAAAGAGGAGTCCAACGCTTAGATCTCTAAGTCAAAGATCAGTAACACTCAAGTTGTGTTATTTTTGGGATTTCAAGGTAAGGAGATTGGTTTATTTATAAATATATGAAACTGGGTAGAACACTAACCATGGCTGAATATAGGAGAGGCCCTATTTTTACATCTTTCTGGCTTTTTGAGCAAAGTTGTAGATCGGGATAACAAGGATATCGACTAAGAATTTTGGATTTCGCAATATCGTGTGTAACACCTTCCCACCATCTAGATCTGCTTTGATTAATATATGATTATAAGTCTTATATGTTTTGATAAATGCCAAATCCGCATATGAGAGAAACCCAAAGAGGGTAAAAACAAATCATCGTGCTAGTGAATGTTCGATTAAGCGATATAAGTATATTGATTTTATGTGATTGCATGGGTTGGGTTTGATGAAAGGAGGAAGTTATATGTTGTAGCGGTTTTTACCGTGATCTGTTGTAGCGGTTTTTACCGTGATCTATTGTAACGACTTTTGCCGTGATTCATTGTAGTGGCTACGCCATGATCGATAATGAAGCAAGACGATCGCCATCAAGGCGATGTAGCGATGTGGGTTGATTGTAGAAATCCCCAATGGTGTGAATGGTTGGTACAAGGCGTGTAGCGGATGGAAACCTAGGATTTGGTTTGGGCTTGCATATTATATTTATTATGTATATTAATTCGATTATTTTAGTTTTATGGGGCTAAGGCCCAAATCTAATGGTGCATGAGGGTTGCACTTGAGTCTCATGACTCAACCAATTAATTAACATTTTAGGTAGCATTTAGTGCATCGGACCGGCCGGAGAGGGCGCAAGGTGGCCATGCAAAAGAACATTTGGATCCAAGAAAAGACTCTAGTTATTATTTTATATTCTTATTTAATGGATTTTAAATCTCGTTGTAATAAGGCCATGGGCCACCAGTTTATATTTTGTTTTATTACGGGCTTTTATTACTTTTAGTTATTTAAATTTTATTTTAATTGAACTAAGGCATGTATTTAAATTTGGGTTTTAATTCATAAAGGCATATTTTATTTAAAACTATAAATTATTAATTGTTCCCGAATAAAGGTTAAACTCAAGGAAAATATTTTCCAAAAATACGACATGTTTTATTAAATCTTCTTAGTGACATGCCGGATCCTTAAGTGGTGTTTGGGCCGGGTTTGGGGTGTTACAGGTTTAAGTTGTAATAAGGCCTCTGGAGTATTTTGTTATTTGCTTTGTGGTTGATATACATATTATTTTGCTTAATTTGTTTTAAACGAGAATTTTTCTAAAACTTAAATAAATGTTTTCCAAAATCGATTAACAAATGAATTTCATAATAAACATTATAAATATTTTAACACGGAAGTTATTTTCTCGAACTATCAAACAATATTTTCAAAAGTCACGGTTTTAAAGTTTACTACCTTGATTGTTGACTCATCAATCAATCTATCAAAATACTTGTATTTTATCTACATTTCCACAACGATTTCAAAATACTTCGCAACTCTCTTTCTAAACATCACTTATTTGAAAATCGTTTATTTCAAATACGTTTTATACCAAAAAGTTTTTCTTAAAAGATAATTACATTTTCAAGTAGTTAACATTTGCTTAAGTGTTTTGGGTTTTAACAAAGAGGCTGAAATTTTCAAGCGAGTTTTTTTTTTGAGACATGCAGTTCAGTCTAACTTCTAGGCCGAGTTTGGGGTGTTACAATAAGAAAAGCCGAAATAATGAAATTTCAACATATGGAGCTATACAGGATATCTGATAATTACAACCCGTATAGAATGATATCAATTCCGATGCTATCCCAGAAAATGTCCAGAAAGAACAATGTCACTCATAAATACTAAAATCCCCAGCAATAGAAACAATATAATCTTCACGTATATTCAACAGAATAATAACCAGTAGAAACAGAATATTAACTTCATACAGATTTTACCATCGACTTTTATATCCACATAATGAAATAAATTATCAGAGAAAGACATAAGTATGTCGAACATAACTCAAACAGATCAACGATGCTTTCTTCTACTAATATGTTTAGCTAATGTTCTCATACGATAAGGATTCCTTTTTGAAATTAAATAGTCACATATACTTCCGAGGAAAAATGTACACACAGAATGCCCAGAAGGAATCATAGTAACTACCCGATTATAACCATTGCATTCAACTATTAATACGATTCAATCATTATTCATCTGTCTAATTCTGTCATCACAAATTTTCACATTATCCCTTCACTAACAGAAAACAATTCAGAAAAGCTTTCAGTTAATACTTTCTTTAAAAAACATACCTAAATAGGTCATTTAATCGAAGTTAACTTCTTCTATAACAATGACTTTGCATAATCTGAATGGTCTTCAAAACTATCCAATATCTCTTTTAGTACCATCTTCATTTGTTGATTTGTTCTCTTTTCTGACCACATTACTAATCTTTCAAACATGGGCTTCTGTAACTCCACACTCATGAACTTATTCAATCCAAATCTTACAGATTTCATTATAACATTTTTACTGATAAGGGGGTAAGGGTAGTAACGCCTCAAATTTAATTCGTACATAAATGCACATAACACATACTATCACAATTAGCCAGTTTATTTCTAATTTCACATTCTCAAAACATTTAATAAACATTTGCTTATAATCACTTTTGTTCTTAACACATATTTCATAAGCCAACTTAAATCACTAATTCACAATCGAAATTCTCATATAGCATCATAACTCAAATGTCATAACTCATATACTCATATTTATCAATAACAAAAATGTCATACAATTTGATTCATACCTTTACGAGTGTCAACTCATCACCAATATATATTTTCACTCAAAAATTTGAGTACACATTCCATACTATCGAAATTTAGCTCGGTTGGAAAGCATATCTATCTAATTAAAACAATATTCGTCAGAGTCAGGAGATATCACACTATCGCAAGTTAAATATGGCATGTATAGATAGACTCACATACACTATGGTAGTCCTAGAACCGACTAAACCATAGCTCTGATACCAATAAAATGTAACACCCCTAACCCTTATCCATCGCCGGAAAGGGGTTACGAGGTATTACCGAAATTAACTATTATTTTGGGCCATAAAAATTGAAACTGTCCATCTACGTCATGTTGACTAAATTAACTATAACTAGAGTTAGGAAACCCAAAATTTAGATCCGTAAATTTTCCTTAAAACTAGACTCATATATATTCTTATTATAATTTTTCCAGAATTTTTGCTTAGCCAGTTAGTACATTTTATTCATTAAATTTTCCACTGTTTCACTAACAAATGGTTCTGACCTCTCTTAACCTAAATTAAAATATCTTATTGTAAAGTTTTCATATGTTGTTCCCACTTGTTTCTATTGAAAATAGACTCACTAAGGAATATATACATATAGATTAGAACTCATAATAATTTTTTACAATTTTGAATGATTTTTCCAAGACAGAATAGGGGATCACGAAGTCATCCAGAACCAGTCTCACTAAAATTTAAATATCACAGAATATAAAATTTCTTTGCCTACTCTGTTTCTTTCATATAAAAATAGACACAATAAGATTTAATTATATATCTTATTCACTTTCTAATTCCATTTCTCCTATTTTTGGTGATTTTTCAAAATCACATCACTGCTGCTAACCAATAGCCATTTCATTGCAAAATATGGTTAACTAGTTTATAATAATCTTTACTCCCTTTCATTTAAACTCTATACATTAACCATACTTATATATACCAAAACCAAATCAATCAAAAGCAAATCATCAAGCCATAATATAAATTCCAAGATTAACAAGATGGACAAGCCATTTTGCATGGCTTATACAAATATATACAACTTCAAAACCAGCAATATCAAAACTAGTCTATCCATGCCATATAACGAAATCTCCAAGTATTTATTTACCGAAGCGAAACTTGGATAGTGTGATGAGATTCCCTTCGACTTCCAACCCGAGCAAGTCTTCGAAACTCTATAAACATAGGAAAATTACACAAAGCTTAGTAAGCCATAAGCAAATAATTCACCATAAAAACATATATAATTCAATTCAAATAGGCCCAATTTAATTAATCACATACACTTATACAATCACTTTTCTCATATAATCCATGTTCCTCGTTAAGTAACTTTACTTACTCATAATTCACTTACTCATAATTTATATCATCATTTGTAAACTTTCACCATTCTTAGCCTTAAGGCCATACACTCTTACATTCAATAATAGATTTCACATTGATCTATAAATCACTTTCCCATCTCAAAACAAATACACATACATTTGTTCACGTATATACATATTAACTACCAATTTTCTCTCTTACCTTTCAATTCATATAATTCACATATAAATACATATGATATAAAATTTTCATTTCAACATCTAAAACTTACTTATTGGATCAAATACACATGATTCATTATACCATCACATATGGTAGAATATACTATTTTAATGCATTATCATATATATAATCGAACATCCAAAGTTAATTAAATTATCACATGTACTCATATATTCAATTTAATATAATATCACATATAACCACCTATATACAAATTCAATTCATCATCACATATGCACATACCTTTGTGGCTGAACATATAAGGTTAATTAAATCAACTTACTTGTTCAATTTGCACATCCATATGAAGTCTTTTAAACATAGACTTGAAATAAATCACTGGTATTAAACCTGCTAGGCGTAAGCCTGAATCACACACCTGATCATTCCATTTTGTTTATCACATTATTCTCCTTTCAACAGTTTTTGTCTCCAAAGTTTCTGTAACTCTGCACACATAGTGCAAATTTTGCAACGTATCGCATACATAGTGCCGTTACTTGAGAAAGAGGACACATAGTACCATTCAACAGTAATGTATCGCACACATAGTGCCATTACTATTTAATCTGCACACGTAGTGCCTATTTGCAGTAATGTATCGCACACATAGTGCCATTACTATTTAATCCGCACACGTAGTGCCTATTTGTAGTAATGTATCGCACACATAGTGCCATTACTATTAAATCCGCACATATAGTTCCATTTAACCGATTTCGCACCCACAGTTCTTGGTAATCTAGTTCGCACACTTAGTGCCTTTTTAAGAGACCTTTTCTTTGATCTTCAATACACTTGTAATCCCATTACCATTCATACATACTCACTTTATCTCATTCAAGTACTAACACATTCGACATACTCAATTTACATATTTCTATTCATAACATACTTATATCTATCAACAACTCAATTGCCTCTTCCATTACCATTACATTTGGCAAGTTCAAACATTTACATTCACAAATATCCAACTCTTCAATTACCATCACTTCTCATTTTCCATTTCCATTTATATACATATCTATTCCTTAACACAAACACATACATTTAGCCAATTCATATATTCAATAGTTTCACATATTTACTCATATGTACCAACTCATATTCAATATTATATACACAACCCATTTATTTCATGATACATTCGCAATAAGGAAATTAAAATGATTACATTTTATATTCATATGTACATTAGTATACAATTGAATACATTTCATCCAACTATTTAAAACTTACTTAAGTAGTTCTTTGAACATATCAAATACCATCCTCACATTCGACAATAGCAAATATAATTGTAAACATTTCAATTCAGCATGAATAATTTACATTTATTTAAAATTAAGAACAATCATTAGCTTATAGACTTACCTCGGATATCGGCGAACGTAAAATCAACTATTCGACTATTTTTGTCTTTCCCCGATTCAAATCTGACTTTCTCTTTTCTTGATCTAATTTGATATAAATTAAACTTATGTAATCAATATTCAATTAAATTCACTCAAAACACATGAATAGGTAATTTACACTTTTACCCGTACATTTTACATTTTAGCTATTTAATCCAAAATTCACAAAACACAAAGTACATCAAATTTCTTCATACCCAAGCTATGCCGAATTTTACCCATGACTATAGAAGCCCATATAATTCATTAATTTCACATTTTAGTCCCTCAAACTATTATTTTTGAAATTAAGTCCTAATTACTCAAAATCATCAAAACTCCAATACAACATATGTTAATCTAAAACATATTTATCATAATTCATCCTAAAACAACATAAAAACAAACTATCATCAATGGCTCAACTCAAAATATTCATCAAAATCAAAAATTAAAGCATGGGTCTTGAAGATTTCTAAGCAACGATCTCAAAAACGTAGAAATTATCGAAAACCGAGCAAAACACTTACCTTAATTTAGCTTAGACATAGCCGAACCCTTTTTTGCTCACTTCTTTCTTTTTATTTCTTACATTCGGCCATTAAAGATGAAAGAATGAGTTATCTTTCTCTTTCCTCTTATGTTTTTATTATTATAAGTTTAATATAATATATAATTAATAATAATAACATTTATAATATATAATTTCATATAATATAGTCACTTTAGCATCAAATGCTGTCCACTATAGTTAAAATTGGGCAATTTACAACTTTAATGCTTCCATTTAACAAGACATCAGCAATTTAGCCCTTACACATTAAACTATCAAATTTTTAATTCACGCGATTAAGCCCTTTTTAATAATTCGGCACCCAAACAAGAAAATTAAATCACGAAAATTTCACACATAATAATTCACATATAATTAACACGGAAAATAATATTTAAATATTTTTTTGACTTGGATTTGTGGTCCCGTAATCACTATTCCGATTAGAGTCAAAATTGGGCTGTTACAAAAATATAAAGTAAAAATTAATAACTTCAATTGATTGATGCTAATGACTAATGAATGATGTATTACTCAAGTCAAATTTGGCCCTATTAATTTAATTTGTAGAAATTTTTTCCCGTTGCCATGGTTATGGGAAAATGAATAAGGTTGAATGCTAGTAACGGTTGAATTTTTGGGGAAAATTGAAAAAAAAAATAACTTTAATGGTAGGAGTTGGAATTTGGGAATTAGAGGGGATTTGGAGAAGCCAAGAAGTTAAAAGATGAAGTATTTATGGCTAAGAATTGAAAACCCTAGGTAAATTAATTTATTTTAATTTAAAAAATTCCACGTTAAATAAATAATTTTTTTAGGCCCTTTTTATTTTTGGGCCTGGGCGGTTGCACTTCAAAACAACCTCCAAGTGCAGCCGCCTAGGGCCGACCCTGGTCGTGGTCGTTTTATTCTATAAACATTTGAGAGTCTGCAATACAAAAATTAAATTAGAAGGGTATCAGAGCTTGTGTTCTAGGATGCTTTTTAATGCTCAAGTTAATTAGGAGGCGATGGTAATTAAGGAGAATGTTCAGACAGATTATGAGTTTGCTGGAAAAAATTCGGTTTAAAAACAATTTTCTATCATAGTGAAAAATTAAAATTTTCATAACTGAGCTAATTTGTGATATTTATAACAATAAACCTTTTTTTTTTTTTGAAAAGTACATGTGCTTTGCTCTAGACGGATCTTCGACGTTCTCGGCTTTCAATCGAATGATCTTCTCTGCTATTCTTGTACCACGAATCACTTCGAATGTAGGCTCAAACAATCACAAATCGAAGACAGAACATGAAATAATTTTCTTACCTTCAGTAGAAAAATTAATATCTCTATAGGAACTTGTAAAATTGTTATACTAGAAAATAGAATTTATACTTAGAAATAAATTCCCACTATTTTCAGGCAGAATAACAGTATTGAAAAATTATGTATAAATTGCTATACCAGTGCCATTTATTTATCAAGAGATATAGAAGAATCCTGGTTGGACTAGTAGAATACAAATAATACGTATCTGATAGAAAAATAAGTCCCCTAGTTCTACTAAGAGAGAAGGGCGGCTAAGCTTAGTTAATTATACTAGGGTTGTCGCCCCTCATACTTATTATGAGAGGCTTCGGGCCTTTCTTGTACTGTGTCCAATTATATGTGCTTCTTAGATTTTTAACTCAACTCTTTATAATCTAATCCAACCCACTACATGTTTTTCTATTTCCCAAAATAAATATTATTTATTAAATTAATTTTAATTAATTAATTTTTCAATTAAATAATTTTAATTAAATAATTTTATCAACCCAATTCTAATTTCAAGTAAATTTATAATAACTTTCTTTGTAAAATAATTTAAATGAAAATATATTTAATTTCTATGTTCAAAAGATTCACAATGATCAATTAATTTAATTCCATTTTTAACTTTAATTATTTACTTAAATAATATCACAAAAAACTTAAATTAATTCTTAGGTTATTTCCATACTTAGTGAGAAACCACATTTATTTTCTAATGTCACTCATTCATTTAACTTTATCATTTCTATCCATTTATGTTTTATTTATCCTAAATGCAATTCATTTCTAATTTTAACGAGCTAGTAGATGGACTGATTGAACATATGCAATTAAAGCTCAAATGATTTATAATTAATGTAACACTTTATACCCGATTTGATCGTAAGGTCTGGGTATCAAGTGTCTCAATTAACCCGATTTACTTACAAACTTAAACAATACCAAATTATACATCCATTTTCTACTATTCAACCTTAATTCCATGGGTAATAAAATTTCAAATTTCAAACCCTATTATATTCTTTAACATACAAGTACTTAGTTCTTCTCATTCTACCATATTAAGCATGAAACACCCCAAACCCGCCCACAAACCCCGAATCGGATTTGGCATGCTTCTGAGAAAAACTCATTTTTCTTATATTGGAAAACATGTTGATTTCAAGAAAATAAATTTGAAATATGTTCTTGTTGAAAACCGTGTTGTGATTTAAGGTTGTATCTTATTAAAACGTTATATTTATGATTTTAGAAAATTTATATATCAAAAGAAGAACCGGATTTATAACTTATTATTAAGTTGAAAACCATAGGTATTTAGGTGTCAAAACAATTTAATTCGGTTATTGAAAATATTTAATTATTTAGTTGAAGTTGATCGTAGCGAGGATAAAAATTTAAAACGTATAAATAGCACGACTAATAGTGGCCTTATTACAAAAACATAACCCAAAATAACTCCCGAAATAATAAAAGAAAACATAATAGGTTTAATTAAAAGGAAAACCGAAATACTGAGTTGAGCAATGGCCACCACGTAGTCCTCGCTGACCCGATCCATCACGCTAAGCGTCACCTGAAAAGATATCCCAGGAAGGGTGAGTCAACAGACTCAATGTGTAACAGTACACTAAAAGCCCAATTGATTATAGCCTTAGCGATAACATTTTGGTAAAGCCCATTCTAATCACATATAGCCATAAGCCTATAACATAGCAAATCAAATAATCCACAGATTAAATCATATGTACATATAAAATGAAATGCAATCCCGAGCCCACCTAGATATCCATCCGCTACACACCACCCGTACCTGCCAATCACACCGTGGGGATTACTAAATCGACCCTCCATCCGCTACACACCATCGAAGGCAGTCGCTGCAGTCAACTGCACATCGCCCTTATAAATTGTGGCATAGCCACCAGATAATTGTGACAAAGTCACCGGAATCATAATATGTGACCGAAGTCACGAATAATATTATTGTGATCGAAATCATTTGGATAATGTGGTAAAAACCACCGGAACACTTCCCCTTTATCAAAATCACCCATATGCCCATGCACATACATATTATTCAGATTTTATGCAATATACCCCCAAAATCATAACGGAATCATACACATTTCATATCCATGCTTACAGCATTATTAACGAAGTATTAGGGGGTTAACGTACCTGAATATCATGTACCACTGAATGGTACCCGCAACCATTATCAAACATATTTCTTATTAACACATGCAAATATTAATACTATCAATTTATTGGAAATTTAGTGTAGGGCTACACACCTGATAATAGTGATTACGATACTATCGATACCAACGCTCTCGCTAGCAAGAATAACAATGAAATGCTTATCCCTATCGAACTGTCCCTAAAAGATTATAGTCAGAATCGGCCAACCTTAAAAGACAATATGGCCTTGACCGAATATTAAAACCCCCTTACCTTGATTGACTAGATCCCGAAAATGTCACTTGTCCTTGGAGATGTCGAAATCCCTACATAGTCTATGTTAGATTCGATTCTAACTTTTAATAAACCAAAATACATGGCCTTCGGCCTAAAATTACACTTGCTTACCTTGGATATTTAAATCCCAAATGATCTCCTCTTAATCGTCGGCTACAAAAGGATCCCGAAATCTTCCCCTAATGTTGAAATCGATTTCACCCTTGCTTGGAACTACAGAGAAATTCGGCTACATAGGAGAGTGATTGACTTTGAAGAAGAAAGAGATGAAGAAATTGACTAGATGGTGATTGATATGTTTCGGCTGTTGATGGATTGTGAAAATAAGAAGAAAAAGAATCAAAGTTTGATGAGATTCGGCTATAGTGGTGTTTTGGGTTGAAGAGGTTGCGGCAATGGTGAACTTTTGAGAGAGAGGTTCGGCCTAAGCAAAATAAAGAGAACAGAAGAGAGAAGAAGATGGTAGATTAAACACCCTTAAACAAATAAGAAAGAAAAGAAAAGAAACAAATGACCCTTATGGTCTATGGATGATTCGGCCAAAGTCTAACAATAGAAGAAAAAGAATAGATTTTGGTGTGGTTTGGTTACAAAGAAAAAGGTGAAAGTTTAGGAGAGAATGAGGTTGGAAATTGGCAAAAGAAAGTGACCAAAATGGCTCTTGATGGCCTTAAGCTTTCAGCACCACACTAGAGAAAGAAGAAGAAACCCGAAAAAATTAAACACCTAAACCTCTTAAGAAAATTTCGGCTACTCCCCTCTACCCACATGACTGAAATGGTCATCAAAGAAATCCCTTGGCCAGCCAACTCACATTCTCATCACAAATCCCACATTTTCCACCTAATCTTCCTCCTAATCCCTTTCAAAATTCGGCCAACCCCCCTAGCCCCCTATGCCGTCTACATACATGGTCAAAAGGCCATAAAAAAATTTCCAAAACATCATTCCTTACTTCAAGCCTTATGTCCCCTTATCATACCAAAACTTAGGAGTTCATACCTTAAATTAACACTTGCCTTTTTCCCCTAGTCTACTATCCATAAAAGAAATAGTCCAACCTTACCTTAATTAAAGTTTGACCGTCACATGCCATACAAGTGGAAAATAAAAGTCACCTTAAGACTATCCATGGGGTTCGAACCTAAGCCCCCCCACACTGCTTGTGGTGTCACTTCTTAAGGCCCTAAGTGGCTCCTTCTTACCACTTTGCCAATTGAATTCTTGTGATTAAATCCTCATACAAATTTCCTTAAGGCCTATCTTGCTTAGCTCCATCTTAAGACTTAAAATCTAATATTTTCTAAGGCATTCTCCTACATTCTAAAGTTCCCAAGTCCCCAAAACACATACAAGCAATTACACAACATGCATTGCACACATTCAAGTGAAAATGCATAACCCCTAAATCCCGGATATTATAAAGCATGAATAATTATTTACAATTTATAACTTGAGATTTTACTACAAATACACTTAATTAATCCCAGGCGTAGCCTCTAGGGGTGCCTCTCTCTATGCATGAAATAGCTCACTGCGCCGCCCGTGAGATTTTGGTGGTGTCTCGCTTGGTCCCTCCACATGAACCTCTAGTTATTCATTTATCCTTCATACAAGACAGTACATGTATAAGTTCAGTTGAACTTAGTGAAATCATGTACATCAATATTCATGGGAAACTCTTAAATTTTCAGGAAAGTAAGATTTTATGCATAGAATTAAAACTCCCTGTATGTTTAAGGAGATTTCATGGTTTGACTGGCGTTGTCAGCACCCATACATCCTCTGTATAATTTATTGATGGCATGTCAACTGATTTAGTCCTAAATGTACTCTTCCCGGTAATCCTTTTCTAGGACTTAATTCCATCTAGCCTCAACTCAAACTTCCATTTTACCTTCCTGATTTGACTCACCACAAGATAACCATATGTGCAACCATGTTGACTTGTCTCAACAACTAGCGGACATGCAGATATCTTGCCACATGATGGACTCTTTCTTAACCCCTTTCATTTTACTTTGAACTTAATTTGGACTTACTCTATTACCCCAACAATCATCTTCTTAAGACTTAGCCTATGTAAAAGCCCAGCTTTTAGGGAAAACCCATTTAATAGTACTCTTATCTGCAGCCTTGAAATTTGAGACTTGACTGATAAATAAGCACCCCTTTCCTTATGGACTTGAACTTGCAAAACAGCCTCATAGGAACTTTTGCACTTTAGACCATTCAATTAAGATATTCCTTAAAACAAATAGTTTCCACCAGTAGACTAATTCTTTCTTGGGTTTCCCTTAGCAGACTTCCACATTAGATAGTCCCAAGTAGACTTACCCGCTATATAGTTTCGACGGATATCCTCTTTCTTTGTAAATCTCTTCTGAACTTTATCAATCAGCTAGCTTCGGGTGGACATCCCCTTCAAAGTGGTCTTTGGCGAACTTACGAATTTTCTGGCGATCTCTTTATCAATTACCATTTAGGGTTTTAAATATGATAAACCATTTCGTAAACACTTAGCCAATGAAGGTTCTACATCAACTATGGAAGACTTTTAATGACTTATACTTATTTAAGAATACCTTGAAGGAAATACCTCTTCCTTTTACATATATTACGTTTAAAACTCTTTTACTAGTTCTAATTATCTTCACATTTTTGTGATCCTCTATTTAGAATGCTTACCCGCGTTTTCAAATGCACCATGATCATCTTGTCAAACTACTCATCGTGCAAGTCATACAGTAACCTTCCTTTTTATGCCCTGATTGAATTCCCTATTCACTGTCCTAGCGAACTCTAACTTTATGGTACTATGTACCTGTTCACCACTAGATCATGCCACGGCTAACCATTAATTTTGATTCTGAAGAATCAATAAACCCTTTTTGAGGTGACACCTTGTAGGACCTATATATTGTTTACACGGTATTGCCTTGAAGGACTTATAGATAACCTTCATCACAGTGTCGCCCCATAGGATCAATAGATAACTGTTGTCACGGTGTCTGTAACGCCCTAATTTTTTCAATTTTGGATTTTGTAAATTTGTGACAAAATGTCTATCTGCTTCAGTGGTTATGTGTTCTGGGTGTGTGTGTGAGGTCCTAGGTTCAAGCCTTATCTTGGGCAAATTCTGGGTTTTTATGGAATAAAGCCTTACCTTTGGTTAGTAGGCTTATAAGTATTTATTTGTAAGAACATGTCAAAAAGGGTTTGCTGGTCTGGTGGTTAAGTGGAGTGTAAATAATCTGGAGGTCTGAAGTTCGAGTTTCTGTGCAAACAAGAGATTTATTTTGCTGCTTAGTGTGAGAGTTTGAGATGGACTAGAAATCTGAGTGGTGGTTTTAGTAGAGAGTTTGATGGAGAGAATTAAGGGATTTGGTTCTTTTCCAAAACTATCATCTTCCTGACGTCTCCTCTCCACCTTTCTAGCATTTTTCTTTTTGCTGTAGCCAAAATTCCCTAGTGCTTCCGTCTTCTTTGCCCTATTTCCTTGTTCTCCAAACTCTAATTTTTGCCTTTGTCCCATCGATATTGCTCATCCCTACATTTAGTATGTAATCGGTAAGTCTAGAGGTACGTTTTGTTTCATTTTGGGTGAAGTAATGGATTATTAAGAGGTTTTTTTCTGATTAGGGGACAATCAAGGAGCTGTGGGCTACTTTTTGGCTTTTTAGCAGCGAAAAATTAGCGTTGCTCATTAAGGTAAGGTTGTTGGTAAGTTTTCAGGAATTTTCTGTTCATAACAACGAATTAAGTGACTGAATTTGGGCTTTCAATTGTTGAATATAGGTTTTGGAGTGCTCAGGGGTGGTTACGTGTTGAAATCGAACTAGTTGTGTACCCTGAAACGCAGAAAACAATGTTTAATGACCAAAACCTCATCCGTCTTGTACAAGGCGTAAGTCAACTACTGACCGTATGATTGATGAGCAGAGGCGTACAGTGACACCGACTGTGACGACCAAGGTAAGGCCGTGTGTGAGACACGGGCTCGACCAAATAGGTCGTGTGCGTTACACTAGCATATGGACCTACAAGGGCAGGCCACTTGGACGTGTGAGCCCATTTTTCTGAGCAGTTCTGTAAGGTTACACGGGTCACCCTAGTCGATTGTGGACCTATTGTAGGGTCAGTAAGCTTTACCTAGCCCCCTAATTATGTGACTTGACTTTCTAATTTTTATACTGAGCATGAATTTTGATATCTGAGTGTATGAACTATATTTGCATAATAGTATGAGATTCTATGTATGTTGCATTGCATTGGGTGGGTTGATGATATTTGGAGGAAGTATCTGAAAGGCTCTTAAGCCTATTATCTGGCAACTTAACTATAATTATCTAATTATGTGTCGCATTTCGGTACAGCATGGTGTGTCGGGATGGGTGGGTTAATTTTATCCCCACATGGTGTGTAGGGTTGGACGGAGTTGGTGTGTAGAGGCTGGTGGGTAGGACTCTTCTATTCTATTCTGATATACATATTATGTTTGAAATGGGCTAAGGCCCTAGAATATATTTGATTCTGTATTTGAGTGGGCTAAGGTCTACACTGATTCTGTAATGGGCTCAGGCCCGAATTGTGAATTTATGTCTGTTTTCTGATACTATACTATGTTTATGTTTTCTGTAGGGATTACACACTGAGTTTGCGAAAGCTCACCCTTTTCGATTTAATTTGCTCAGGTAATCCCAGTAAAAAAGGGGTCGATCTGTGAGAGGACTCGGCGGTGACTACTGATTACGGACTTTTATGGTTTTCTTATTTTTATTTATGGTTTTAATTTTATCAGGAAAAGTTTTCTTGTAAATGGCCTCTAAGGGTTTTACTTTAATTTGGGATTTTTATCTTGATTTATAACTACTAGCGATGAGGATAAGACACGATTTTTAAAATAAACAAATGTTTTATTGAAACTCCATGAATACGCAAACTTATTTAAATGCTTCCACGAACCGTAAAAATTTTAGAAAATAGACAAAGTTTTGAAAATGGATAATGATTGAAACAAACGACACGTATTTGAAAGGTAGCATAGGATAACAAAAAATATATCCATCGTAACAATGTTTTCTAAAACACTATCACGTGACATATTTGGCCATAATGTCCAGGCCGAGTTTAGGGTGTTACATTTAGTGGTATCAGAGCCAGGTTGCAAAACTTGGCTGTAAATTTGGGTTTTAAAAATCATTTTTTTAGGAAATGATTTTGAGTAATATTTGTGGACTGAGTATGTGGTACATCGGGTCTCCGGCACTGATCCGATAAGTGTTCTGAAATTCTATCTAAATTTATCTAAAAATACTACTAGTATGCTTGTAATAGACAATAGGTAATAAACTGTACTGAAAACAGTCTAGGTAGTGTAAACTGAAAATACTCTAGGTAGTGTAAACTGAAAATCGTACTGAGACTAAGACTCTCGATAACAAATTCTAAACTTTTGATACTATTTGCATAATATATTTATTAATGAATATCAGAACTGTAGCTAATGTATAAAACTGTTAATACAGATAAACTCTAAATTTACGATGAGCACACGAGGTATTCGTGGACAGGGTACTAGAGGCCGTGGTAGAGGCCTAGACGGGCTCGAGTTGGGTCCTCATCATATGGAAATCTACCTAATCTGGATACAAACGAGATACCGATCTCACCTGCTATGGAGACTGGGTCTCATGATCACCTGACCGGGGACGACGCACTGTCCCAGGCTATACTGAGGATATTAGAGAGGGTCACTGGGCCCAACACCGGATCTGGGGGCTGTGGGTCAGTTACAAAATGACTCCGGTCCAATGGGACTGAGTTATTTAAGGGCGTCAGTGGAGTCGCCCCTAATGTGGCCAAATATTGGATGGAAGCCACGGAAAGAATTATGGATGACCTGGATTTTACTGCAGAGTAGAAGCTTAAGGGGGTTATTTCTCTACTTCGCGATGAAGCTTACTAATGGTGGTTGACGGTTAAAGAGGGCACTCAACCCGATCGACTGACTTGGAATTACTTTAAGACAGCTTTTAGAGCAAGTATGTAGGAGCCAGTTACATTGACGCTAGGAGGCGTGAGTTCCTTAATCTCACCGAGAGAGACCGATCAGTGACTGAGTTCCTAATATTGAGCCGGTATGATCGTGGCATGGTGGTGACTGAGTATGAACGATGCATCTATTTCGAGGATAGATTCAGGGAGAATTTGCAAGTTCTGATAGCTCTACAGAGGGAACGTGAGTTTACTACACTAGTTAAGAATGCTAAGATTGCCGGGGAGGTTAAGCACACTGAGCGCCAAAATCAAGAGAGAGACAAGAATAAGAGAGAGCCAGAGCTCTCTAGTTCTATGATGAAGCCTAAGAAGAAGGCTCGGTTTGATTGGCCAGTGAGAGTTGGGCCTCCTGTTGCACCTATTGGGGTGGCACTCTGCGGAAATTATGGTATGCGCCATCTGGACGAATGTTGGAGGACAACTGGGGCATGTTTGAGATGTGGGTCGACTGAGCATCGTGTTAGAGATTGCCCGCTGAGAACCGATCAGATGCAAGCTACAGGTACCGATAATACACAACCACCAAGAGTAGGTCAACAACCACCTAGGGGCCGAGGACGGGCAGGAGTGGTATGGGCCGAGGATAGAGGGCACTGAGCAGAGGTGCTGGACCGATTGAGGTGAGGCAGCCTGCACTGGTTTATCCTGCCCGTCGCCGTGAAGACCGAGATGCTCTAGACGTTATCACAGATACGTTTTTCATTTATAATGTACCTTATTTGGCATTGATAAACATAGGTTCTATACACTCTTACATAGCTAGTTCTGTGTCTGAAACATTAGGGATTTCAATTGAGAATACCTCGAGTGAGGTAACTATTATGAGTCTGTTGGGGCAATCTATCCGAGTGGGCAAACTATATAGAGATGTCCTGTTGGAGGTTCAAGGGACAGTATTTTTGGTTGATCTAATGGAGCTTCCATTCGGGGAGTTCGATTTGGTTCTGGGAATAGACTGGCTGGTCAAACATCGGGTAAGTCTAGACTATGCGACAAAAAGGGTTGTATTGAGAACCGAGGAGAACAACGAGATAGTGGTGATTGGGGAACGTCAAGACTTCTTGACTAATGTTATTTCAGCATTTATGGTAGAGAAATTGGTACGAAAAGAATGTGAGGCATTCCTAGCCTACATCAGTGCTTCTGATTCTAGGGACTCTTCGATTAAGGATATCAGAACCGTAAGGGATTTTCCAGATGTTTTTCTTGAAGAAATACTGGGACTGTCTCCAAGTCGAGAGGTGGAATTCGGGATTGAGCTCATTCTGGGTACAACTCCGGTGTCTATTGTGCCCTACTGAATGGTACCGAATGAGCTTATAGAGTTTAAGGCTCAAATTCAAGAACTGTTAGATCGTGGATTCATTCATCCCAGTGTGTCTCTATGGGGAGCACCGGTACTGTTTGTTAAGAAAAAGGATGGGACAATGCGATGTGCATCGATTATTGGTAGTTGAATAAACTGACAATCAAGAATAAGTATCCACTTTCGAGGATAGATAACCTATTCGACTAGTTTAGAGGGGCTGCTTTGTTCTCCAAGATTTATCTACGTTCAGGATATCATCAATTGAGGGTTAAGGAGGCTGATGTGTATAAGACTGCATTTAGGACTCGTTATAAACGTTACAAGTTCCTGGTTATGCCTTTTGGGTTGACCAATGCCCCAGTGGCAGTTATGGATATGATGAACCGTGTGTTCTAGCCTTATCTCGACCAGTTTATGGTGGTATTCATTGATGATATCTTAGTGTACTCCAAGACTGAGGAGGGGCATGATGAACATCTCTGAGTGGTATTACAGAGTCTTCGTGAGAAACAATTGTACGTAAAGTTTAGTAAATGTGAATCCTGGCTCTGAAAAGTAACATTTCTGGGGTATGTGGTTTCTGTAGAGGGGATTCGTGTTGATCTCCGTAAGATTGAGGCTGTGTTGAATTGGAAACAACCAAAGAATGTGTCCGAAATTTGTAGCTTTTTGGGGCTAGCGGGTTATTATCGATGCTTCGTAGAAGGGTTCTCATTGATCGCAGCATCATTGACCAAGCTTCTGCGCAAGGGAGTTCCTTTTTCTCTGGACTGATAAGAAACAAGAGAGCTTCGAGAAGCTCAAATCTGTTTTGACGTAGGCTCCGATTCTGATACAGCCTGAATCTAGGAAGGGTTTTGTCGTATATAGCGATGCATCGCATGTGGGTCTGGGTTGCGTTCTAATGGAGGATGGTAAAGCGGTAGCTTATGTATTTCATCAGCTCAAGGCACATGAGGCTAACTATCCGAGCACGATTTGGAGTTGACAGTGGTAACTTCATTCTAAAAATTTGGAGGCCTTATTTGTACGGTGAGAAGTGTACTATCTACATTGATCACAAAAGCCTTAAATATCTCCTCCCTCAGAAGGAGTTAAATCTTAGGCAGCGTAGATGACTTGAACTGCTTAAGGATTATGACTGCACCATTATGTACCATCCTGGTAAAGCCAATATGGTGGCAGATGCTTTGAGCCGTAGGGCTATGACCGATCTGAGAGCGATGTTCGTTCGACTCAGTTTATTCGACGATGGGATTCTGTTAGCGAAACTTCAGGTTAAGCTTGTATGGATTGATCAGATTAGAAGTAAACAGATAGGGGATAAGTCTCTTAAGTTGTGATTCCATCAGGTTGAAACTGGTGATTCTACTAACAGTGATGGGGTACTTTGTTTCCACAGTCGAATTTGTGTATCAAGTGATGAGGAGTTACAACAGTCGATTTTAAGGGAGGCGTATAGTAGTCCCTATGCTATGCATCTCGGTGGGAACAAGATGTACCGAGATCTCTGAAAGTTATAATGGTGGCCAGGGTTAAAGCGTGAGGTTATGGATTTCGTTGCTCCTTTGTTTGACTTGTCGGTGAGTCAAGTGAAACATCGATTGCCTTGAGTTCTTGCAATCGGTAAAGATACCGATGTGGAAATAGGAGCGAGTAATGATGGACTTCATTAGTGGGTTACCTTTAACACCCACTAAGAAGGATTCTGTTTGGATCATCGTGGATTGATTGACCAAGTCTGCCCACTTCATTCTAGTCAGAACAGACTTTTCTCTCCAGAAGTTAGCGAAGCTATATGTATCTAAAATAGTGAGACTACATAGGGTTCCTGCCTCGATCATCTCTGATAGGGACCATCACTTCACGTCTTAGTTCTGGAAGAAATTACATGAGGCTCTGGGTTCAAGGTTAGACTTCAGTACTGCTTTCCATCCTCAGACAGATGGTCAGTCGGAGAGGGTGATTCAAGTACTGGAGGATATGTTGAGGAGCTGTGTTATAGATTTTCGAGGCAGGTAGGAGGAGTACTTACTGTTGGCAGAGTTTGCCTATAACAATAGCTATCAGTTTAGAATTCAGATGGCACCTTACGAAGCCTTGTACAGTCGTAGGTGTCGCACTCCCTTGTGTTGGGTGAGTTGGGTGGCGGCGTGTTACGGGTCGAGAATTGGTTTACGGCGAAGATAAGGTTCGATTGATTCAGGATCGACTGAAAGTGGCATCTGATAAGGAAAAGTCCTATGCTGATCTGAAGAGAAAGGATATTGAGTATTCTATGGGGGACTTAGTTTTTCTAAGGTCTCGTCATAGAAGAAGGTTTTGAGGTTTGATCACAAGGGTAAGCTGAGTCCTCGATTTATTGGGTCGTACCGTATTTTGAAGCGAATGGAGCCAGTCGCATATCAGTTGAAGCTTCATTCTGAGTTGGATCGCATTCATGATGTGTTCTACGTCTCAATGTTGAGATTGTTATTGCTCTGATACCACACATGCTGTACCTATTGAAGACATTGAGGTTAGACCAGATCTAACATTTGAGGAGGAGCCGTTACATATCCTAGATCGCGACATTAAAGTTCTGCGAAGGAAGTCTATCCCCTTAGTGAAAGTGCTGTGGCAGAATCATAGCATTAAAGAGGCCACTTGGGAGTCGGAGGATTCGATCGTCGTGATATCCTCACTTGTTCTGATCAGGTAAAATTTCGAGGACGAAATTTTCTTTTAGGGGGTAGAGTTGTAACACCTCAATTTTCTTAATTCCAGCTTTTGTAAATTTGTGACACAATGTTTATCTACTTCAGTGGTTATGTGTTCTGGGTGTGTGTGTGAGGTCCTAGGGTTCAGCCTTGTCTTGGGCAAATTTTGGGTTTTTATGGAATAAAGCCTTACCTTTGGTTAGTAGGCTTATACGTATTTATTTGTAAGAACAAGTCAGACGGGGCTTCCTGGTCTAGTGATTAAGTGGAATATAAATAATCTGGAGGTCTGGAGTTCGAGTCTCTGCGCAAACAAGGGGTTTAATTTTGCTGCTTATGCCATGTGAGAGTTTGAGATGGATTAGAAATCTGAGTGGTGGTTTTAGTGGGGAGTTTGATGGAGAGAATTAAGAGATTCGGTTCTTTCCCAAAACTGTCATCTTTTTGACGTCTTTTCTCCACCTTTTCTACCATTTTTTACTGTATCCAAAATTCCCTATTACTGTCGTCTTTTTCGCCCTATTTCCTTGTTCTCCAAACTCTAATTTTTGCCTCTGTCCCATCGATATTGTTTATCCCTATGTTTAGTGTGTATTTAGTAAGTTTAAAGGTACGTTTTGTTTCATTCTAAGTGAAGTAATGGATTATTAAGAGGTTGTTTTATGATTAGGGGACAATCAAGGAGCTGTGGGCTGCTTTTCTGCTTTTTAGCAGTGAGAAATCAGCGTTGCTCGTTAAGGTAAGGTTGTTGGTAAGTTTTTGGGAATTTTCTATTCATAACAAATCGGATTAAGTGATTGAATTTGGGCTTTCAATTGTCGAATATAGGTTTTGGACTTCTCGGGGGTGGTTACGCGTCGAAATCGAACCAGGTGTATACCATGAAACACAGAAAATGAGGTTTCGGCAAAAGTTAAAAACCTCACTGTCGATGCCACATGGGCGTGTGGTCGCCCGTGTGGTAGGCTGTGTACAAGACTATAAGTCACCACACGACCGCGTGATTGACCCAAACCCGGCCCATGAGCCTTGACCGGATCTGGTATGTCACAGAGTAAAAACGTTTTGAAAGATTTTGATTATCTGATAAAAATCTAAAAATTTGCTGAGATTATAAAACGGTGTCCATTAAAAACTCAGGTGGAATTTTTTTTTAAAAAACATGGTTGAGTTGAAACCTTTGAAAACATTTGATCATTTTTATTATTAGAACCATCGAGTTATTGTTAACTTGGTGAATTTTGCTACCGATGGCAAGATCCTTGAAAACTCGTAAAAATTTCCCATTTTGAAAACGTCACTTTTAACCGAAGTTATTTAAATAATTTATAAATTCATTAGTAATATAGTAGGAGTGAAGTAAAACAACTACTTAAACATCCAAAATAATAACTAGCGGCCTTATTACAACCCAAACCAAAATTTCGTAAATAATAAACTTAAACTGTGCTAAGTAAAATTTCAAAACCAAGGAACAAGCATGGCGCCTCGAGTCCTCTCCGGCTCCATCTCCGCGATCTACTCATCTCGTAGAATGATATGGGAAGGGTGAGTCACCAAGACTCGGTGTATAAATCCCCAACCCTAAGTGCAAACTCATACACAAAATATTGGTAAGACATGCAAAACATGCAACCCAAAACTAGCTATCCATACTCCTTTTACTACCCCGTGGTCAAAACCACCGGTGGTCAAAACCACCGTGACCGAGTCACAAATCAAGTGATGGGGCCAACCCATCGTGTGGTCAAAACCATCGATGACCATAGGTCACAATTATCAATATGTGGTCAAAACCATCGGTGGTACCAAACCACCGGACTTAGTCACGATTTATATCAACAGTGCGGTCAAAACCACTTGGTGACCAAGTCACAATTAAACCGATTGGGCCAACCCATCTTGTGGCCAAAACCACTGGTGACAGTCCATAGAGAATATTCCCCCTCCTCTCTTCAATCCCGTTACCAACATGCTCACAACATGCTTAACATATTATTTTAAATCATACATAAAAGTCATGGCATAGTATCTTACCCATCATGTCATTTATAGAACATATTTAAAGTCACAAGTAACTTACCCGGAATCCATGCTCATGCCCACAAGGTAAATCACTATCACAATAGTTAACTGTAACATAATAAACAATGCCAACTAATAAAGTGTGTAAGAGTTTTACACACCTGTTTAACCGAAGATCTAAGGAGAAATCCCGAATCTATGTGATATCACAAAATCCTAAAACGTATTCCCGTATTGCTCCTACATTCGTCCACCATAGGTTAGTATCGAAAAGCCTTATTCGGCTAAACTAATAATCCCGAAGAACTAATCGCACCCATAACCAAAATATGGCCCTAGGCCGAATCTTTATTATCACTTACCAAAGCAAATTGAAATCCCGGAAGCCTTTGTCGATTAGCCCCTAAAGTCATAACACACATGCGGTTACTACTTAAATACCATACATGGCCCATAGCCGAATATAAACAGCCACTTACCTTGAAGAATCAAACCCCGCAAGACTCCCTGAAAGCACCTTAGCATCGGCTACATACAAAAGATACACTATTAAGACACTATACATATTCGGCCAACCTTACCAAGGCCTATTCGGCTATAATAACTAAATCCCGAAGGCTCATTTGTGGCACTTACCCTAAACCAATTTGGTTTCCAACCAAATCCCGAAGCCACACACACCACTTGTAATCGGCTACACCTTGAGATCACATAATAGTTAGCCTTTAGCTTTTCGAATAATAAAAAGAATGGCCTACTAAAATGAGTCCTTACCACTACTTACCGTATCTGATCAACAGGGAGAAAATGCTTAGAACGACTGCTTCCAAAGTCCCGAAGGCCCTATAAGAAATCGATTCCCAATAAAGGTTAACACCACTAACAACCAATCGAATTAGGTTTTATCTATGGTTGTCGACAGAGAAGAAAAATAAATGAGAGTGAAGTTTCGGCCAAGAACCCTTACTCCTTTTCAAAAATCGACTTGGAGAAGAGCCAAAAAGTGATCCACTCTTGATTGATATTCGCCAAACATGGGACTAGAAGAAAGAGGAAGATTTCGAATGGAGAAAAGAGAAGCAATAGAGATTCTATAAAACAAAAGGAGAGAAAAGAAAGATTTGTATGGCATTCGCTTACACAAGATGGAAGAGGAGTTTTACATTCTACCAACTCTCCTTTTGTGATCATTTTATCCTAATCACTTCTTCAAATAAAAAAAATAGAATAATGTTTATTCCACACTTCCACCAAATTTAAAAACAAAAATCAAGCTTATCCTCATCCATTTGAGAGTCCATGAGCAGTCCACTAGCTCTCTCCCTTCACGCCAGCATGTAAAAAAAATAAAACATACCTTGTGCTTCCAACGTGACTCGAACTTGAGTCCCTCCTTCCTTCTTGGGGCGGCATTCACCAATGCCCTAAGAGATGGCCCCAAGCCACTTTACCAATCCAACTTCCATGTCCACCAACTCCTATAAAATCTTTTGAAACCTTCTTAACTTAGCCCCTTTCTTTTTAACGTCAAAAAGTCCCAAAAATAAAACACACCCCCTTGTGACCACCATGATTCGAACCTCCTCCCCCTTGACACTCCCTTTGACGCAAGCCTCCAAGCCCCTAAGGTAACATCCCAAGCCATCCTGCCAATCGGTTTCTTATGTCAAACTTCTCCCACAATTTCTCTTAACCCCTATCTCACCTAGCTCCTCCTCTTAAGCACTAAAAGAAATTTTCAGCCTAAAGTCGACCTAGCCCGGTTATGACTAGACCTTAGAATATGCCAAGAAATCATAGCATATATATTTCTTCAAGCACTGACATGGAAATAATTAAATTGCAAACAACCCCTAATTCAGGATGTTACAGTTCTACCCCCCTTAAAAATAATTTTGCCCTCGAAATTACCTGGATCAGAAGAGTTGGGGGTATTGCTACCGCATCACGTCCTCGGGTTCCCACGTGGCCTCCTTCGTACCATGGTTTTGCCATAGCACTTTTGCCAAAGGTACTAACTTCCTCCTCAAAACCTTGACATCTCGATCCAAAATCTGTACCGGCTCCTCCTCGAAAGACAAGTCTGAGTTCACTTCAATTTTTGCAATCGGTACTACATGTGATGGATCTGATTGATAGCACCTCAGCATCGAAACATGGAAGACGTCATGGATCTGGCTCAATTCTGTCGGCAACTCAAGTTGGTAAGCTACCGATCCCACACGTTTCAACACTGTGTATGGCCCGATGAACCTAGGGCTTAGCTTGCCCTTCCAGCCAAACCTCAGCACCTTCTTCCAAGGTGATACCTTTAAGAAGACCTTATCACCCACTGCATACTCCACATCCTGCGCTTAAGATCGGCGTAAGATTTACGCTGTCGTCCGACGCCTCTTTAAGACGAGCCCAATTACCCTAACCTTATCTTACATCTCGCCACTAACTCTGCACCCAAAATCCGACGCTCACTTAGCTCATCCAACACGTGAGTACGACATTTTGACCATCTGATTAGGCCTCATATGGTGCCATCTCAATACTCGCTGATAACTATTGTTATAAGCGAATTCTACCAAAGGTAGGTACTCCTCCCAAATACCACGAAGTCCAAAACACAGCCCTTAACATATCTTCCAACACTTGGATTACCTCTCGATTGTCCATCGATTTGCGGATGAAAGGTCGTGCTAAAATTCAACTTCGTACCAACGCTTGATGTAAAGCCTTCCAAAATCTTAACGTGAACCGGGATCTCTATCTCGAGATAATGGACACAGTACTCCATGCAATCGCACTATCTCATTTATATACGACTAGGCTAACCTTTGAAGCGAGTAGTCAACCTCACTGGTATGAAATGGGTCGACTTAGTTATCCGGTCCACTATCACCCATATTGAATCTTTCATCTTTGGGCGTGAGGAAGCCCACTTACAAAATCTATAGTAATCCCTCCCACTTCCATGTGGATTTTTACCTACCGTAATGACTCGATGGCAATTGATGCTCACCTTAACTTGCGGCATGTTAGACACTTACCCACTAACTCGGTTATTTCCCGCTTAAGACCACCACCAAAATCGCTTCCCTTAAATCTCGATACATCTTGTCGCCTCCGAATGCATAACGATGGGTGCTATGAGCTTCTTGAAGGATTCACGCCTCAAATCATCATCCTTAGGCATGCATACTCTCCCAAAAATACAACACTCCATCGCTACCCACATCGAACCTTCCTACTCACCACTTTGTACTTGCAACCTCCGAGTACTCGTAACTTCGCTCGGTCATTTGCCTTTTTGACCTCATCAATCCAAGACGGCTTTACTTGAAATTCGCGCCAAGGCTCCCATCCTCATAGAGACTTAGATGAGCAAACATTGCTCAGAATCGCTACCACCTTACGGCTTAACGCATCACCTACCACGTTAGCCTTACCCGATGGTATTTGATTGAGCGGTCAGAGTCCTTCAAAGAACTCAATCCACCTCCGCTGCCTCGATTTAAATCTTTTTGGGTCAAGAGGTACTTGGGCTCTTGTGATCCGAGTACACTCATCGACTTCTCCCCGTCATGATATAGTGCCTCCAAATCTCCAAGGTAAAACCACAAGACCAATTCCAAATCATGTGCCTGGATAGTTACCTTCGTGAGGCCTCAACTGTCGTGGATGCATAAGTGACCACCTTCCTTCTTGTATCAACACACACCCTAAACCAAGATGCGATGCATCACAATACACAAGTGAATTCCTTTCCGCCTCAGTCAATCAAGATTGGTGCTTCACAAAATCTTCTTTAGCTTGTCGAAACTCTCTTGTCGCTTCTCGCACCACACAAAACGAAACTCCTTTTCTCAAGAACTTAGTCAATCTCTTGCGATTAAGAGAAATTTTCTATATATCTCCGTAATATCCTCCAACCCCGTAAAACTCAATTTCAGAATCGACTTTGGTGGTTTCCACTCCAAAACTGCCTCAATCTTACGGGGATCCACCCTGATTCCCTCAGCTGAAACAACATGCCCAAGGAAAGTTACCTCCTTAATCCAAAATTCACACTTACTGAATTTGGCGCACAACCGTTTCTCCCTTAGAACTTGCAGAACCACATAAAGATGTGCGTCATGCTCCTCTTCTGACTTTGAGTACACCAAAATGTCGTCTATAAACACTACGACGAACCAATCCAGGTAGGGTTGGAAAACTCAGTTCATCATGTCCATAAATGCAGCTGGTGCATTCGTCAAACCAAAAGGCATTACCAGAAACTCGTAGTGCCCATGCCGAGTGCGGAATGCCGTCTTATGGATATCAGCCTCCTTCACCTTAAGCTGATGGTACCCTGACCTAAGGTCGATCTTAGAGAAAACTAATGCACCCTTGAGTTGATCGAACAAGTCATCAATCTTGGGCAAAGGGTACCTGTTCTTTATTGTCGACTTTGTTCACCGTCGATAGTCTATGCACATCCTCATTGTTCCATCCTTCTTCTTGACAAAAGAATCGAGCTCCCAAGGCGATACACTTGGTCGAATGAACCCTCTATCCAACAATTCCTGGATCTGGGCCTTCAACTCTACCAATTCTTTCGGAGCCATTCGATACGGAGCTATAGATACTGGCGTGGTTCCGGGCAACAAATCTATACCAAACTCAACCTTACGATCCGGAGGTAGACCCGGGAGTTCCTCTGGAAACACATCAACATATTCCCTTATAGTCCGGACATCCCTCACAGCTGCATCCTTAGCTTCCAAAGCACAAACATGCACTACATATGCTTCACAACCTTTCCTAACCATCTTTTCCGCCTTCAATGCAGAAACCAAATTTGATAGGTAATCTCTCCTTCTACCTATCATCACCACCTCATCTCCTTCCATGGTCTTTAATACCATGTGCTTAGTTGCACAAGAATCCAGGTGGCTCGATACTTTACTAGCCAATCCATCCCGAGGATCAGATCGAACTCTCGAAATGGTAGTTCCATCAAGTCAGCCAAGAACACGACCCCTTGGAGTTCTAGGGGTACATTCCTATAGAGTTTACTTACTACGTAGAGTGACCTGAGGGCTTAACATACCATCTTCATGAAGTAAGCTCAAAGTCTAAGTTTAGAGTTTTCACTACGCTACTAGCAACATATGAGTGAGTTGAGCTAATATCAATTAAGGTGCTATAGGTACTCCAAAGATCAAAAATATACCAAGTTATGACATTCAGCAGGTCGTCCTCTTCTTCGACGCCATGCAAGATACACTAAACCAGTTGCCTAGCCTCAGCATTCACCATGCATTCTCCCTCACCCCCACGACCTCTGCCAAAGACCATTACCTCCTCTTCCGCACCACGACCTCTCGGTGGTCGTTGGTTATCCCTCCTATTTAGTGCACGATCCTAACCCTCAGACCTTAGCCTAGCTGCCTTTTTCGGACAATCCCTAACTCGATGTTCTATGGATCCACATTCAAGCTTCCCGACACCATTCCAACACTCCCTGTAAGACTTTCCACACCGAGCATACCGTATGCGGCCATTGAGGATTAGCAAGCAGCAGCCTAGTAGCTTGATCTCGACCCACTCATACCTCGTCCTCTTCTCTGATTACCGTAAAACCTCAAGATCCGTAGCTCCTTTTATTCCAACTCCTATCCTAATTCCACCTAACAGACTGTCTTACCCTTCAAAGAACCTTAGCCTTCTCCACTAGGACGTTGAACTCCCATTCTGTTGTGGAGCTATCATCATCCTCACCACAGCTCTCATTTCATCCTCGATTCGACACATTGCTCATGCTCGGTACCACAATACCACGAGCATACCGCTCAACCGAGAAATTCAGCCTCATACTCCGCCACCGCCTTATTACTCAACTGTGTTCAAGAAAGCCTTCCGTCACAGATCCACGTAGCTAGTTCCTATGTATTTCTTTTGGTAAGTCATTTTAAAGAATTCCATGTGAGATCCTCCGCCATCGCTTCATCCTTACGGTGAGCCACCACTAGTTTGACTCATCCCGTAGAGAGATTATACCCTTCACTTTTCCTTAGCTGAAAAATCCAGGTCATCCATGATCCTCTCAGTTGATTCCAACCAATACTCCATCGTGCTGGGTGCCACACCGATACACCTCAAACACCTCACTCCATTGGCTCGAGTCGTTCGGTACATATTTTCGAGCTCCCATACCTCCACCGCTCCACCACCATCTCAAGAACTCGCAGATCTGACTGCGATCTTGCCTCACCCCCGTCCCGATCCTCGCCGCTCAACACCAAAAGTTAGGGGTGGTGGTGGCGGTGGTATCTTATTATCAGACCCTTGACCCGACCTAACGGGTTTTGATACGGTTATTCCTCCCCTACCGCGTCCACGACGGCCACGTCCCCTAGAACTCATTTCCAACGATTGCGCTTTAATCTGATTAAGAACTTTTATGGATTAGTACTTGTTTCACTGGTTATCCACGAAGAAATTTTATGAAGAGAGCTTAATAGGGATTCTTTCGATCATTCAAAGTTTCAAGTTATCTATCCTAATTCACAGAAAAGCACATCCATTCCTTAGTATCCCTTATACACATTCACCCTTCGGACATTTCTGTCTGTTCCTATCCCAGGGGTATTTTCGTCATTTGTCCTAAAGGGGGTATTTTCGTAATTTGTCAATATAAAGTTCCTTGGTGATTTTGTCAATAAGGGTATTTTGGTGATTCTAAAATTCCAGGGGTATTTTGGGGATTTTGAAATTTTAGGGCATTTCGGTAATTTACCCGGGTAAATTTATAAATCTTAATAAATCCAGGGTATTTCAAGATTTGTAAAACTTGAGGGTTCTTTTTGAGAATTTGTTTTCTAAATTGATAGTGTTGTAAAAATTTTAAAAATCAGGGTCATTTTGGTAATTTTATAAGTTAAGGGCAATTTCGTAATTTTTAAAATCATGACATTTTGATATTTTGCAAATTGAGGTTTTGGACATTTTATAAAGTAATGAAAATTTTGATTAGAACTGTGGGTATTTTGGGAACTTCATAAACCAAGGGCATTTTTGTAATTTTACCACTAGGGGTATTTTGAAATTTTCATAAATCGAACATTTTTCAAAAATTTTGTAAAATAGTTCTCACAAGTTAAAAGGGTAATTTTATGAGTTTTAAAACTAAGGTTTTTACAATAATACTAGTTCCCTTTCTAGTTTTAGTTATTGGGTTTAGCCTATGAATAAGTCCTCATGGTTGGGTGAACCGAAAGCTACGCACTGTAGGATTCTGCGAAGAGGAGGTGAGTCACTAGGATCTTAAGTACCTGTGCTCCTCCGGATCCAATCCTAGACATGCGCACAAGTGTTACCACACCCTAACCCTAAGACTTAGTCATAGGTTTATTAAATCGCATTTAAAGTCTTATGTGATTGTTGGGTTAAACTAGTCCTAGGGTTCAAATACTTATCATACTATCTACGCTCCATTTCTACCCTCTACGGATAATAATTCACACAGAGTTAGAAGTACTTACCGGGTGGATTGGTGCCGAGACTTCGATGTCATCTTGTTCAAACTAAAACCATTTTCATAATATTCCACAGAGGCCTACCAAAAACATTTTGGGCCCCGGGCCTCCACAAATGAAGTTTTGAACTCGGCTCGATATTAAAATGTAACACCCCAAACCCGACCCATGAGCCTTGACCGGATCTCGTATGTCACGAGTAAAACGCTTTTGAAAGATTTTGATTATCCGATAGAAATCAAAATTTGCCGAGATTATAAAACGGTGTCCATTAAAACTCGTGGAATTGTTTTTTTTTTTAAAACATTGTTGAGTTGAAACCTTTGAAAACATTTGATCATTTTATTATTAGAACCATCGAGTTATTGTTAACTTGGTGAATTTTGCTACCCGATGGCAAAGATCCTTGAAAACTCGTAAAATTTCCCATTTTGAAAACGCTACTTTAACCGAAGTTATTTAAACAATTTATAAATTCATTAGTAATATAGTAAAAGTGAAGTAAAACAACTACTTAAACATCCAAAATAATAACTAGCGGCATTATTACAACCCAAACCAAAATTTCGTAAATAATAAACTTAAACCGTGCTAAGTAAAATTTCAAAACCAAGGAACAAGCATGGCCGCCTCGAGTCCTCCCCGGCTCCATCTCCGCGATCTACTCATCTGCAAAATGATATGGGAAGGGGTGAGTCACCAATACTCAGTGTATAAATCCCCAACCCAGAAGTGCAAACTCATACACAAAATATTGGTAAGACATGCAAAACATGCAACCCAAAACTAGCCATCCACACTCCTTTTACTACCCCATGTGGTCAAAACCACTGGTGACCGGAGTCACAAATCAAGTGATGGGGCCAACCCATCGTGTGGTCAAAACCAGTGATGACCATAGGTCACAATTATCAATATGTGGTCAAAACCACTTGTGGTACTAAACCACTGGGACTTAGTCATGATTTATATCAACGGTGTGGTCAAAATCACTGGTGACCGAAGTCACAATTAAACTGATGGGGCCAACCCATCTTGTGGTCAAAACCATTGGTGATAGTCCATAGAGAATATTCCCCCTCCTCTCTTCAATCCCGTTACCAACATGCTCACAACATGCTTAACATATTATCATAAATCATACATAAAAGTCATGGCATAGCATCTTACCCATCCTGTCATTCATAGAATATATTTAAAGTCACAGCGACTTATCCTAATCCATGCTCATGCCCACAAGGCAAATCACTATCACAATAGTTAATCAGAACATAATAAGCAATGCCAACTAATAAAGTGTGTAAGAGTTTTACACACTGCTTAACCAAGATCTAAGGAGAAATCCGAATCTATGCGATATCACAAAATCCCAAAACGTATTCCCGTGATTGCTCCTACATTCGGCCCACCATAGGTTAGTATCGAAAAGCCTTATTCGGCTAAACTAATAATCCTGAAGAACTAATCGCACCCATAACCAAAATATGGCCCTAGGTCGAATCTTTATTATCACTTACCAAAGCAAATTGAAATCCCGGAAGCCTTTGTCGATTAGCCCTTAAAGTCATAACACACATGCGGTTACTACTTAAATACCATGCATGGCCCATAGCTGAATATAAACAGCCACTTACCTTGAAGAATCGAACCCCACAAGACTCCCTCAAAGCACCTTAGCGTCGGCTACACACAAAAGATACACTATTAAGACACTATACATATTCGGCCAACCTTACCAAGGCCTATTCGGCTATAATAACTAAATCCCGAAGGCTCATTTGTGGCACTTACCCTAAACCAATTTGGTTTCCAACCAAATCCCGAAGCTACACACACCACTTGTAATAGGCTACACCTTGAGATCACATAATAGTTAGTCTTGACTTTTGAATAATAAAAGAATGGCCTACTAAAATGAGTCCTTACCACCACTTTCACCAGATCGATCAATAGGGAGAAAATGCTTAGAACGACTGTTTCCAAAGTCCCAAAGGCCCTATAAGAAATTGATTCCCAATAAAGGTTAACACCACTAACAACCAATCGGATTAGGCTTTATCTATGGTTGTTGACAGAGAAGAAAAATAAATGAGAGTGAAGTTTCGGTCAAGAACCCTTACTCCTTTTCAAAAACTGACTTGGAGAAGAACCAAAAAGTGATCCACTCTTGATTGATATTTGGCCAAACATGGAACTAGAAGAAAGAGGAAGATTTGGCATGGAGAAGAGAGAAGCAATAGAGATTCTGCTAAAACAAAAGGAGAGAAAAGAAAGATTTGTATGGCATTAAACACACAAGATGGAAGAGGAGTTTACATTCGCCAACTCTCCCTTTTGTGATCATTTTATCCTAATCACTTCTTCAAATAATAAACAAAAATAGAATAATGTTAATTCCACACTTCCAAATTAATTTAAAACAAAATCAAGCTTATCCTCATCCATTTGAGAGTCCATGAGCAGATCCACTAGCTCTCTCCTTCACGCCAAAGATGTAAAAAAATAAAACATACCTTGTGCTTCCAACGTGACTCAAACTTGAGTCCCTCCTTCCTGCTTGGGGCCGCATTCACCAATGCCCTAAGAGAAGGCCCCAAGCCACTTTACCAATCCGACTTCCATGTCCACCAACTTCCACAAAATCTTTTGAAACCTCCTTAACTTAGCCCCTTCCTTTTTAACGCCAAAAAGTCCCAAAAATAAAACACACCCCCTTGTGACCACCATGATTCGTACCTCCTCCCCCTTGACACTCCCTTTAATGTAAGCCTTCAAGCCTCTAAGGTAGCATCCCAAGCCATCCTGCCAATCGGTTTCTTATGTCAAACTTCTCCCACAATTTCTCTTAACCCCTATCTCACCTAGCTCCCTCCTCTTAAGCACTAAAAAGAAATTTTCAGCCCTAAGTCAGACCTAGCCCGGGGTTATGACTAGAACCTAGAATATGCCAAGAAATCATAGCATACATATTTCTTCAAGCACGCACATGGAAATAATGAAATTGCAAACAACCCCTAATTTAGGATGTTACAGTACGCGAGTAACACGGCCGGGTAAGGCCGTGTGTGAGACACGGGCTTGACTAAATGGGCCGTGTGGGCCACATGGGCATGTGGGATTCTGGGCCAAGGCCAATTTGGGCCGTGTGGGCTATATTGGCATGTAGGCCCACATGGGCAAGCCACTTGGGCGTGTGAGCCCATTTTTCTGAGAAGTTTTATAAGGTTACACGGGTCACCCTAGTCAATTGTGGACCTATTGTAGGGTCGGTAAGCTTTACCTAGCCCCCAAATTATGTCACTTGACTTTCTAATTTTTTTACTGAGCATGAATTCTGATATCTGAGTGTATGAACTGTATTTGCATAATAGCATGACATTCTATGTATGTTGCATTGCATCAGGTGGGTTGATGATATTTGGAGGAAGTATCTGAAAGGCTCTTAAGCTTGTTATTTGGCAGCTCAGCTGCAATTATCTGATTATGTGCCGCATTTTGGTACAGCATGGTGTGTAGGGATGGGTGGATTGATTTTATCCCCACATGGTGTGTAGGGTTGGACGGAGTTGGTGTGTAGAGACTGGTGGGTAGGAATCTTCTATTCTGTTTTGATCTGCATTTTATGTTTGAAATGGGTTAGGACCCTAGAATATATCTGATTCTGTATCTAAGTGGGCTAAGGTCCACATCGATTCTGTAATGGGCTCAGGCCCTAACTGTGAATTTATGCTTGTTTTCTGATGCTATACTATGTGTATATTTTCTGTGGGAATTACACATTGGGTTTCCGAAAACTTACCCTTTTACGCTTAACTGCTCGTAATCCCAAAGAAGAGACTCGGTCTGCAAATAAGGACTCGGCGGTGACCACGGTTTTAGACTTTTATGGTTTTCTTATTTTTATTTATGGTTTTTGATTTTATCCGAAGAAGTTTTACTGTAAATGGCCTCTAAGGGTTTTACTTTAATTTGGGATTTTTATCTTGATTTATAACTACTAGCGTAGAGGATAAGACGCGAGTTTTCAAAATAAACAAATGTTTTACCGAAACACTGCGAATACGCATACTTATTTAAATGATTCCGCAAACTGTAAAATTTTTAGAAAATGGACAACATTTTGAAAATGGATAATGATTGAAACAAACGACACGTATTTGGAAGGTAGCATAGGATAACGAAAAATGTTTCCATCGTAGCTATGTTTTCTAAAACACTATCATGTGACATCGCCAGATTTGGCCACAATGTCTAGGCCGGGTTTGGGGTGTTATAGTGTCACCCCGAAAGATCAGTAGATAGCTGTCGTCACGGTGTCGCTCCAATGGACTAGTATATATCTCTTCCACGATTCCACCAAACTCCCTTGAATTTCCTATCCATCCGCCCATTCCTCCATTATGCCAATTTTTCCTATCTTCAACTAACTGGTCAAAGTAACTCTTTCCTTACTCTATATTTTTTAAACATACATTTCACGTAAGTCTTATTTATTACTATAACATTTAGTACATCATTTATCAATACATTAATACAGAACCACATTTGGCATCCAAAAAACATACTTGCAAACATCCATATATTTTCACAACTTTATGCATGCGTAGCATACTCATTCACAATGATCACACGCAACCATGGAATTCAAACAGAACTCATAGTAGATATTCGAGAACAACAACACAAACAAACACCCGAATGGAGTATAGAAACTTACCTTAAACCCTTCGTCTTCACCAACTTAGCTTGTCCAAATGCAAAAGCCTCATTGGTCCTAGAAACTAAGCATTACAACAAGATATACCGGTTAAACCATAGTTGTTCAAACCTTAGAACTGATAAACCATAAATGTAACATATTCTAATTCTATACTTGGCATATTTTTGGATGATTTATGATGAGAATTAGTGAATTTGATGCTCCTAATCACATAAATTCATGTTTCTATACTTAGGAGAGCATTTTAGAGCAAAAGGAGCGAAAAGGGGCCAAAATTGGAGTTTTCAGGATCCACACGCGCTGGGCACACGCCCATGTGAGGCACACAGTCTGGCCGCACGCCCATGTGCCAGCCCGTGTCAATTTCGCACTGTAACACCCCTAACAAAAACCGTCGCCAGAATAGGGTTAAGAGGCATTACCGAACAATCGAAACATTTCACTTTCATTTTATGACACAAAGTCAATCATCAATCAAACATATTCAAATACTAGTATATAGTCCCTTATCGAGGTCTACGAGACCTTAAACACGTGTTAGAAAGAGGTCAGGACTAAACCGAACTCTTACAAAAATTTTCAGAATTTAAACATTCTTCAATACTGCATAGGTCACATGCCCATGCATTCAGGCCGTGTGCCTCACACGACTACTGGACACGCCCATGTGTCCACACCGTGCCAAAACAGAGCCTATATATTGACTTGTTCCCACGGCCACGAGGCACGCCCGTGTGCCATGGCCATGAAAAATTAAGCTAGCTACTAACTTGGTCACACGGCCACCAGGCGCACCCGTGTGCCACGGTCGTGTAACCTGCCCAGGAACACTTCGAAGTGGCCCTTGAGCCACACGGTAGAGACACACGCCCATGTCCCTTGGCCGTGTATGCAAAATAAGCCATTTGCAAGGCCAAGTTTCCACCCACACATGGGCCATTCCCTACAATCACAATTAAGCATCTTTCCATGTATCAATAGCAACCAAAAACACATCAAAATATTCATCATGACAACCCAATTCAATCTCATTTCTATCATACCATCTTATATGCTAAATAGCTCAACCAATTCACATGTAAAACCAAGCATGAACCATCCACAATTTCACTATATCCCTATGGCATCAATCCATCACTAAGCTTACCATTCATATGATTATTTCATTGCCATAAAGTCATACCAAATCATTCTTCATATACCATAATCATTCATGCATATTACCAATATTTATCTAGCCACATCACATGGTTATTTACACATCTCAAACTTGTTTCAAAACAACTAGCCCACACATGCCATATTCAAATATACACATCTTCAAAAGTACCAAAATAGATTGTCAATAGTGTGATAGATATGCTGACGATCCCCAAATCTGAGCTAGCTTTACTGACACTGTATAACAAAGAAACTAATCACATAGTAAGCTTTCAAAAGCTTAGTAAGTTCGTAACATAATACATATTGCTCATTAATACCAATACATTATACCAAAAATAAACCATCACACAGATTAATTCACAATCACATATACCATACCATCCAAAGCTAATATGCTCAATTATCTTTCCATAAACTCATTTATAATTTCATCAACCACATAGGTTCCGAACGTACCTTGGCCAACACTTAGTTATCGATTACATATGCTACTCAATACTCAATATTTTATTTCGATCAACTTTTGTCACTTCTTCAGTTCAATCGCACACTTAGTGCCCAAATCATTAGGCGAAGCTTAATTAACATCGCACACTTGGTGCATCTATATTAAACCGATCTTAAATCGGTATCGCACACACAGTGCCAACCACAAAGCCGAAGCTTGTATTATTTCGTACACACAGTGCTAATCATCTCGGGCACATTTCCAAATACGCACACTTAGTTCCACATAACTCGAGCCCTGTAACATCCCAAACCCGACCTATGCGTTAAGGCTAGATTTGACATGCCACATAGAATAAATATACTTTTGAGTCTTATTCTAAGTAAAACAAATTTCAAGGTTTTTTGAAGGAATATTTATTTGGTTAAATAATTTGTTTGATAAATCGTCACTTTGAGATGTAAAATCTTATAATTCATAACTTTGAAAATATCGTTGATAATTAAAGAAAATTTTAAAGGAAATTAAAGTATTTTTGTAAAATCTTTATGAAAACCCTTTTGTATGTTCATTTTTAACGAAATTATTTATTTAAGTTTTAGAAAAATATCCTTCTTGAAATAATTAAAGCCAATTATAATCCATTAGACATAAAACATTTAAAATTTATCCGAGGCCTTATTACAACATAAAACCCAAAATAGAAAAAGTAATTAAAATACTAAAGGAAAATCCAAAATCTAAATTTTAACCGCTTTAAGTATGGCCTCCACCAAGATATCCATAGCCCAAGTCTCCATTCTCGTCCATTACCCGAAAAGGGCAAGGAAAAATAGGGTAAGTTACTAGAACTCAATTGTGTAACCCACTTATCAACATCCCACAAAGGCCAAAATTCAATTACATTTATTGGGCCAAAGCCCATTTACAATTATAACATAATATAATATGCATGTGTTATGCAATTCCCAAACCCAAACCTAATTTCCATTCGCTACACACCACCCATACCAACCAGCACACCTGTGGGGAGCTTTAGTCACCCACCCTGCCAACACACCAAATAGGCATTAAGCCTTTTATATCAATTTTGTAGACAAGTCACCAGATTTACAAAGTTTACATGGCATTGCCATTTTTTTCCAGGTTTGTGGCAAAGCCTCCAGAATTTTGTAGTAGAGCTACCAGAACTTCTCTTCGTCAATATCCCATCCCATGCAATCCATGTATATAATGCATATTCATTTACAACAATTCATTCAAATATGTATTACGAACAATAAGGCCCATTATAAATATTATCACAATCTGGCCCATATCACAATCTGGCCCATATATCAAAAATCACAATTTGCCCATATATCAAATATCACATTTGGCCCATATATCAATTATCACATTTGGCCCATATATCAAATATCACATTTGGCGATTTGGCCCATAGAGGGCAATTTTGTAATTTTCACAGTATTAATGCTAATTTCATAGTCTTTACCAATATAGTGATAATTATTCCATTTTACATGATTTCACTAACATGTGATTTAGTCAAGCGATTTACCACTAACATGTTTTATAATATCTAACTCAAGAAATACGGTGTGAGATTACACACCTGATTACGGTAAGCACTACACTTTCCTAATCGTCGACACCTAAAAATATTTTTTTAACGCTCGATTAGAACATGTACACTTAAAACAAATCTACTCCAAGATAAACGGTCTAGGTTTTTACCCTCAAAATTGCGAACAACTATTATTTGCCGATTCTCTCCAATTGACAGTCCACAACCCAGTGGAAAATCCCGAATGGTTGATGCCTCACAATTGCAAACAACTTTGAATAGTTGATTCTCACCGGATGAGGGTCCACAACCCGGTGGAAAGTCTCGAATCGTTGAAACAACCCTTCGTTTGAATCTAATAGGGATCGTAAATCCGCTCCTTTTTCGTTCACCAATCACTACCCCTTTTAATTCGATCTTGTTTGCCTCCATTGAAAATAGATATTAGTCCCAACTAAAAGTACGTTGTTAAAAATAATTGATCTTCGGAGTGAAGTCGGCTTACCACAAAAATTTGTATGATCTCAAGAAGAAAATCAAGCGATAAAGTCCCTATAATATGACCGATTAAACAACACTATTTTTAACGAATAAAAAGTAATAAAGAATCCTCAAAGAATCCTTACCTTGAGCGATGAAAATCCTTTTTAGATGATCTTCTTATGGTTAGAATCGATTAAGCGATGTAGAAACAATCGGCATTCCACTATACCACTACAAAGAAGGAAGGGTTTTGTTTAAAAGAGAAAAGGTGATGATTTCGGTCAAAAAGACCCTCTCAAGCCAACATATTGTAATATCCTAGATTTAGGGGTTATGCGTTTAATGCATATTTCAAGTGATAGCATGCCTCAGTGTATGGTTGGATGAGTTTTAGGGGTTCCTAAAACCCTAGGGTATAGGAGAGTGCTTTAGGGAAATTTTGTTTTTAAGTGTTAGTTAAGGGGAGCTAAGTTAAGGAGGCTTTAAGGAAATTTGTGGGGGAGTATATGGCATAAATGTCCGAGTGGTAAAATGGCATGGGACGCCACGTAGGGTGCAAGAAAGCTTGGTCAAAGGGAGTTCGGAGGAGGAGGTTCGAAATGCAGAAATTGCATTGTGGGCATTTGTTTTTGGCGCCAAGAGGGGGAAGTGTTGGGCTGGCTTTGGGGCTTTGGAAAGATGAGGATAAGCTTGGTTTATTTTAAATTTTGTTAAAGATAGGAGAAAATTGTGACTTTATTTTATTAATTTAAAATGATAGGATAAGAGATAAATGAGGAGAGAATAAGGGATATGATAGGAAAGAATTAAGGGATATGATAGGAAAGAATTAAAGGATATGATAGGAAAGAATTAAGGGATATGATAGGAAAGAATTAAAGGATATGATAGGAAATTAAGGGATATGATTGGAAAGAATTAAGGGATATGATAGGAGAAGGAAATGGGATTTGAGAGGGGATGAGCAATGGTAGAATGTGGGACTCTTTATATAAATAGGGTGACCATCTTTTGGCTATTTTTTCTTCATTTTATTTTCTTTTGTCGAAAATTCTTCCTCTCATTTTCTCTTTGTGCCAAATTTCCTCTCACTCTCTCTACCTATTCTTTTCTTTCCTTCAACCCCAATTCTACACCCTTTCTTGCATAGCCAATATCCTTGCCATTTAGAACCATAGCTGAAAATTGTATTTACTTGTGAAGCCATAGCCGGAACCTCTCCACCTTTGTTCTTCATTGCCGAATTCTCCTAACTTTCATCTACACTTCTTTTTTTCTTCTCAACCTCGGTTTTATACCTATTTTGTGATAGCCGATTATCCTATCTCCATTTGGGAGTTCTTGCCGAATCTTTTAGAGCCTTTAGAGGGGAGGTGTCGACATTCCTTTTCATCAATCTTCCAATCGGTTTCGAGTATAGTAAGTATTTTCTTAGCAATCGAATTCTCTTCTTCTTCATTTAGTATGCCAAAACCAATGGTTGGCCTTGGTTTTTAAGGGATGGTCGAATGTATGAAGAGTCATAATATTGTGTTTCTTTTGTGTAGGCAACGGTAAGGAGCCTTAAGGAGGATTGTAAGGATTCGATTCATCAAGGTAAGTGTTATGTTGTGATTCGAGATTTAGTTAAGCAAAGTAGGTGGTTTGTAGTATTCGACCATAGGCCATTTTATGAGTTTAAGTGATGACCGATTTCTGACTTTGGTTCTTAGAGCAAATCGGCAGAATAAGAGAGTTTCGGATTGAGTAGATCAGACCAAAAGGTGCGTAGTTATCGCACTATTCTCTTGTTGTGTGTATGTGTTATATATATAAATATGTATATGATGTGCATGGTAGCTAAAATAATGGCTAAAAAGGTGGATACCCATGGTGGGTAATCGATTAAACAGTCAAGATTTTATGACAATAAGTTTCCTATGGTATCTGAATGAAATTGTGATAGCATGTGATGTATGCTTATTTAATGATATTGTGGCATGATACATGGGGCTTGGGATGTGATTATTGAAGGACAGTGAGTACATTTATGTACGTGGTCTGATGTTAGCCTTGTGTTACATTGGCGCTTGATGTTAGCTATGTGCTTCATCAAGGTGGGATGTTAATGTGTGTGCCTCACCTCAGCGGATGATAGGCGTGTGCATCATCGTGGATTGAGGATGACCTTGGGTCACCTCGAGGGTATTGATATGTGGGGTCACTTAGGTGATCGGTGGCTTAGCCACGACCTCGGCGCAGTCCGCCAAGGTAGGTGTGTAACGGATGGATACTAGGTTGGGTGGGCTTCATGTTGCATATTTATGTATGTGGATCATGCGTATATGGGCCAAGCCCATATGTGGAGACATGTGAAATAACTATGCACCGAGTCCTGCTTTGACTCACCCAAATTTTCTTACCAACATCGCAGTGATTCGTAATGCTTGGACCGGTCGAACGGATACAAAGGTGGCCCATGCGAAGATGTTTTACTTAATTTTACGTATTTTATATTTTAAGTAGTTTTGGAATAATTATTTGATGTAATAAGGCGACTTAAAGTATTTGCAACTTTATTTATGGTTCAAGTTTATCCTATTATTGAGCTAATAATTGGCAATATTTTGAATCAACTTATTTTATAACAACTTATATTAAAGCTTTTAAATTGGATAATTTGTACCAATAAGGTTTTAGTTGGAATCTTAAATGTGAAATGTTTTTACCAACGACAACAAATTTCATCTTTTATTTTAAGTAAAAATCTTTTCCAATGTTTTCTGCAGTGACATACCAGATCCGGTCAAGGCTCGTGGGCTGGGTTTGGGGGTGTTACAGTTTGGTATCAAAGCCCGGTTCAAAACTCGGCTTTGAGGGTTTTGGGCCCAAAAAATATTTTTTTAAGATGGGCTTTTCAAAGATTTGGGCTTTCATAAATTTTTCAGTTTATTCGCATGGCACCTGTATCTCAATTCAAGTCCACTGTAAGTACCTCTAATTATTGTGTGAATTATTATATGATTGGTATGTGGGTATGATGGGAACGTAGATTATTGTATTAAGTTATTGAACTTTAGGATTAGCTTACTCCAACACGTAATTGCATAAAATTTTAAAGCCTAATTAAACAAACCTATGAGTAAGTCACCGAAGTTAGGGTGTGGCAACCATTGTACGCATGTCTAGGATTGGTTTCGGTGGGAGCTTGGTATTTAGCAGATCCCACTTGACTCACCTCCTCTCCACTCGAATCCTACCTGTGCGTAGTAATCTGCTCACCCTAACCAAGAGGACTTATTCACTGCTAAACTCGATAATTAAAACCCGAAAGGGACTAGTCATCTGCTTTTATAAAAACCTTAAGTTTTCAAAATTACTCCTTTGATTTGTAAAACCATTTTATACTTGGAAAATTTTTCAAAATATTTTCGATTTACAAAATTACCCAAATACCCCTGGATGTAAAAATACCAAAATGCCCTTGGTTTATAAAATTACCATACTACCCACGAATTTTGTAAAAACATTCTTACTTTACAAAAATAACAAAAACTCCTATTTTACAAAATAGTAAGATAACCTGATTTGGGAAAATTTACTAAAATGCCCCTGACTTCCAAAATTACCAAAATAACCCCGATTTCTAAAATTTCTGCAATATCATTGATTTGATAGAATTTTCAAAATAACCTCAAGATTTGTATATTTTGGAATGCCTTTGATTTGTAAATATTTTCAAATTGACCTCGATTTATTACCAAAATACCCTGTAGGACAAATGACGAAAATACCCCTGGAATAGGAATGGACAAAGATGTTCGAATGATGAATGTGTGTGTGTGATGGATATCATTGAATGTGTGTGTTTCTCTGAATTAGGGTATAAAACTTGAAATGGAAACTTTGAATGATCGAAAGAACTACTATTAAGCTCTTTTCATAAAATTGCTCGCGGATAAACAGTGGAACAAATGCTAATTCATAAAATTTCTTAAATCAGATTAAATTGCAATAGTAGACATGAGCTCTAGGAGACGTGGTCGTAATGTGCGAGGCCGTGGTAGAGGTAGAATGGCTGTATCGAAACCCGTTAGATCGGGTCAAGGGTCTAAGAATGAGGTACCACCACCACCAGCTGTTGGTGTGGAGCATCAAGATCAGACGGGGATGATCTTTCATGATCGCAGCTGTCGCGAGTTCTGGAGATGGTGGCAGGAGCAGGTGGAATTAGGAGAGCTCAGAAATTGGTACCCGAGCGACTTTGAGCCAATGGAGCTGAGGTGTTCCGTGGCATATCTGGTGTGGCACCCAAGATCACTTTGAGTATTGGTTGGAGGCAACCGAACGGATTATGGATGAGCTTGATTTAATACTGAGGAGAAAGTGAAAGGAATGGTGTCGCTTCTTGCGATGAGTCATATCGATGGTGGCTCACGTTAGGGATGGTGCTACAAATTGAGTATCTCACTTGGGAGTACATTAAGGCGGATTACCAGAAGAAATATGTTGGTACTCATTATATTAATGCGCAGAGAAAGGCTTTTCTGGGGCTAGTTCAAGGGAACAAACCCGTGGCAGAGTACGAGGCTAAATTCCTAAGGTTGAGCCGGTATGCTCGAGGAGTAGTGGCTACGGAGCATGAGCGATGTGTCCGATTTGAGGATGGACTAAGGGATGACCTGAGGCTGTTGATAGCTCCACAGTAGGAGCGGGAGTTTGCCGTATTAGTAGAAAAGGCTAAGGTAGCTGAAAGAATTAAGGACTCTATGAGACAGAACAGAGATAAGGATAGGAACTGGGATAAGAGGAGTTTTGGACCGTCAGAATTGTCTGGGAGCCTTCAAAAAAGACCGAGGGTTAAGAATTCTGCTCGTGTTGCTAAGCCAGCTACTGGAAATCCGGACCGTCCATGTGCTCAATGTGGGAGGTACCATGTTGGTGAGTGCTGGAATCGGGATCGAGAGTGTTTTAGGTGTAAGTCTAAGGCTCATTTGATTAAAGATTGTCCTCAAGATCCGAATAGGGCTCGGACAGTAGGTCAGGGTGGTGTGCAGCTGGACAAAGGTGGTCAGCAAGCGACGAGGGGTCGTGGTCTGAACCATGGAGGAAATGGTTCCGGCCAAGGTCGTGGAGCACCAGGCAGAGGAGCTGAAGGTACAGATGCGAGGCAGCCAAGGTTGGTTTATGCAGCCAGGCGTCATGAGGAGGAAGATGTGCCAGAGGTGACAACGGGTACGTTCCTCATTTCTAGAATACCCTTTATTGCCTTGTTTGTTATAGAGCTAGTTCGTTCATGTGTTGCTAGTGAAGTGTATGGAACCTTGAATGCAAATCTTGAGATGGTATCTAGGGAAATATGCTAGTTTTATTAAGATCGAGTCTTGCAAAGATATCGAGTGTGGTGAGTTAGGACGTAAGCTTGTTCGTTAGTAAGTAATTTCGAGGACGAAATTATTTTTAAGGAGGGTAGAACTGTAATATCCTAGATTTAGGGGTTATGCATTTAATGCATAATTCAAGTGATAGCATGCCTCAGTGTATTGTTGGATGAGTTTTAGGGGTTCCTAAAACCCTAGGGTATAGGAGAGTTGAAACACCCCAAACCCGGCCCACGAGCCTTGACCGGATCTGGTATGTTCCCAAAGGTAAATCGTTTCAAATTCTTTTGTTACTTAGGAAAACTTGTGTGATTTGGAAGAAAGATCGTTTTGGGTTGGGCTTGAGATGAAAACAAAGTTCATTTCATTGTTAAAAATCCTTTACTTTTAGTGACAAAACGTTTGGGCTTTGTTTTAAAAATAGATTTACTTAATCTTTTAATAAGTAAAAGTTTGTAAGCTCAATAAATAAAAATGCAAATAAAATAATTCTACTAATGCCTTATTACATCAAATAATTCCCAAAATTTAAATTCAAAATACTTAAAGTAAAATAGTCCAAATAAAAGAAATTTGAACTTCACATGGCCTCCACTAAGCATCTGTCGGCCGGTCCATCATTGGTCGTCACACAAAAGTAATCCCACAACGGGTGAGTCAATGACTCAATGTGTAACCAACACTAAAATTTAATATTTCGTGCATACAATATCATACATGTTCATAAAACATTTAAACAATATGATGCAACCTAAACCCAAACCTATATGCCATCCGCTACACACCACCCGCACCATCCTCGCACAATCGTGGGGACTACTAAGCCAACCCTCCATCCGCTACACACCATCGAAGGCAGTCGCTGCAGTCGACGTGCTCATCGCCCTTATAAAAACTCGTGGTCTTAGGTCACCACATTTAGAATTCGTGGTCTTAGGTCACCACATTCAGTTATCGTGGTCTTCGGTCACCACATTCAGATTTCGTGGTCTTAGGTCACCACATTCGATTTCGTGGTCTTAGGTCACCACATTAACTTCCCTTTTCATATAACCCATATGCCCCATTTTTCATACACAATATGCAAAATCATGCCTTAATTCACATTCTTATCACTTTTCACATGTTAAAATAACATATATTCATATTCCTAGTAGGAGTAGGAAACGCACCTTAGTACTTTGTACCATAGTATGGTACCTTAGCCATATTCACATTCTTATAAACATGCACATTTAATTTAAAACATAGCCATGAACATATTAAAACTTAGGGTAGGGTACACACACGATTCGCTTAACAATTTCACGAAATCCCAAAATCCTATCTACTACTTTAGATCTTTAACTCCCTACATTCGCCCATATTAAAGTTTTAATGAAAACCCATTCGCCACAAAATCAAATCCTAGTAGGATTTGTACACTAAAACTTACCTTGATGCCGATTTGCTTATCACTCAAATCCCAAAACTTTACTATACTCCTCCTTGTATTCTACCAAACACCGGATCTCTACATAGGTTAGTTTCACTTTTTAACATGTAAGAAATAGATCTTAGTATCAATACAGGCCTTGGCCGAATGCTATAGATACTTACCTTGTGGATTTTAAATCTCGAAACTCACCGATTAACTAGGGAACACGTGGCCTATGGTGTACCTTCGGGAAAAGAATTTCTTCTTCCTTATAGTCGACTGATCCTTAGATCTATTAACTTGTTAGTTTCGGCTATTTTGAATAATTAAAGAATAGATCTAAATACTAATCTAGGCTTTAGCCGAATATACATAGGTGCTTACCTTCCAAATCTTAAATCCCGAATTGGATCCTTGCTTCCTTAATGCTGTCGAAATTCCTATAACCATATGTTAGATCTAATCTAACATTAAAGCATAAAACATGGCCTTTGGCCGAATATACATATGTCTTACTTTAGATCCTTGAAATCCCGAAAGATACCTTCTTGTAGTTGACAATTCTTAAATCCCGAATACACCCCTTTTAAGAAATCGACAGCAACCTTGTTAAAAGCCCCTTAAAGAATCGGCCTTGATGACTAGATGATAAGGTTTCGCTTTTAGGATTTAATAGAGAAGTCGGCTAGGGTTCTCTTGGGGTATTCGGTTTCCTACAAAAATAAAGAAAAGAAAACTTGAGAATTTTGGCAATGGTGGACTATAGATTCGTAAACAAATGAAAGAGAAAAGAAGAGAGGAGAGCACTAAGAAATTGACAGAGAAAAAAGGAGGAAGAAAAATTGATGACTAGCCCTATTATTTCCCTCTTATAATTTAAATTACTACTCGTAATCCCTTACTTGGCCACCACTCTTCTATTTTGATGACTTTATCCTTTGAATTATCACTTTATTAAAAGAATTAATCCAACAATTATCTCCTAAAAATAATGATAAATAAATCTATTATTTATCTCCTATTTAGATGAAATTTAAAGAGAATAAAACTCTTCCCTTGGGTTCCTTAGTGCACCACTTCCCGCTCTTTGTAGCAAAATAAAACTCTTTATTTGCTCCTCAAGTGACTCAAACCTAGGCCCAATACCCTTGTATGTGGCGTTACCTACCTGGGCCTCAAGTGATACATTCAGGCCACTTTTCCAAGCCTGTTTGTGTGTCAAATTCCTCCTATTAATTTTCTTAAGGCCACCTTGCCTTAGTTTCCTCTTTTAAACTTAACATTTCCATACATTTCGGGTTTCCAAAATGTTCACTTTCCTCTTTTAACTTAAGTTTCCAAAATGTTCACTTTCCTCTTTAACTTAAGTTTCCAAAATGTTCACTTTCCTCTTTTAACTTAACAATTCCAAGTTTCCAAAATGTTCACTTTCCTCTTTTAACTTAACACTTCCAAGTTTCCAAAATGTTCACTTTCCTTTTTTAAACTTAACATTTCCAAGTTTCCAAAAATGTTCATCATACATTCATAGTACATAAGTCATGCCATTTCGTATAATTAAATCAGAAATGCATAGGCCCATTTTCAAGATGTTACAAGAGTGCTTTAGGGAAATTTTGTTTTAAGTGTTAGTTAAGGGGAGCTAAGTTAAGGAGGCTTTAAGGAAATTTGTGGGGGAGTATATGACATAAATAGCCAAGTGGTAAAGTGGCATGGGACGCCACCTAGGGTGCAATAAAGCTTACGTCAAAGGGAGTTCAGGAGGGAGGAGGTTCGAGCTGCAGAAATTGCATTGTGGGCATTTGTTTTTGGCGTCAAGAGGGGGGAAGTGTTGGATGGCTTTGGGGCTTTGGAAAGATGAGGATAAGCTTGGGTTATTTTAAATTTTTGTTAAAGATAGGAGAAAATTGTGACTTTATTTTATTTATTTTAAATGATAGGATAAGAGATAAACGAGGAGAGAATAAGGGATATGATAGGAAAGAATTAAGGGATATGATAGGAAAGAATTAAAGGATATGATAGGAAAGAATTAAGGGATATGATAGGAAAGAATTAAAGGATATGATAGGAAAGAATTAAGGGATATGATAGGAGAAGGAAATGGGATTTGAGAGGGGGATGAGCAATGGCCGAATGTGGGACTCTTTATATAAATAGGGGTGACCATCTTTTGGCTATTCTTTTCTTCATTTTATTTTCTTTTGCCGAAAATTCTTCCTCTCATTTTCTCTTTGTGCCGAATTTTCTCTCACTCTCTCTACCTATTCTTTTCTTTCTTTCAACCCCAGTTCTACACCCTTTCTTGTATAGCCGAATATCCCTTGCCATTTAGAACCATAGCCGAAAATTGTATTTACTTGTGAAGCCAGAGCCGAAACCTCTCCACCTTTGTTCTTCATTGCCAAATTCTCCTAACTTTCATCTACACTTCTTTTCTTCTTCTCAACCTTGGTTCTATACCTATTTAGTGATAGCCGATTATCCCATCTCCATTTGGGAGTTCTTGCCGAATCTTTTAGAGCCTTTAGGGGAGGTGTCGACATTCCTTTTCATCAATCTTCCAATCGGTTTGAGTATAGTAAGTATTTTCTTAGCAATCAATTCTCTTCTTCTTCATTTAGTATGTCAAACCAATGGTTGGCCTTGGTTTCTAAGGGATGGTCGAATGTATGAAGAGTCATAATATTGTGTTTCTTTTGTGTAGGCAACGGTAAGGAGCCTTAAGGAGGATTGTAAGGATTCGATTCATCAAGGTAAGTGTTATGTGGTGATTCGAGATTTATTTAAGCAAAGTAGGTGGTTTGTAGTATTCGACCATAGGCCATTTTATGAGTTTAAGTGATGACCGATTTTTGACTTTGGTTCTTAGGAGCAAATCGATGGAATAAGAGAGTTTTGATTGAGTAGACTGTACCAAAAGGTAATGTAGTTATCGCCTGTTCTCTTGTTGTGTGTATGTGTTATATATATAAATATGTATATGATGTACATGGTAGCTGAAATAATGGCTAAAAAGGTGGATACCCATGGTGGGTAATCGATTAAGCAATCGATGCTTTATGACAATAAGTTTCCTATGGTATACTGAATGAAATTGTGATAGCATGTGATGTATGCTTATTTAATGATATTGTGGCATGATACATGGGGCTTGGGATGTGATTATTGAAGGCGGGGAGTACATTTATGTGCATGGTCCGATGTTAGCCTTGTGTTACATTGGCGCTTGATGTTAGCTATGTGCTTCATCAAGGTAGGATGTTGGTGTGTGCCTCACCCTAGCGGATGATAGCTGTGTGCATCACCGTGGATTGAGGATGACCTAGGGTGACCTCGAGGATATTGATATGTGGGGTCACTTAGGTGATCGGTGGCTTAGCCACACCTCGGGCAGTAGGTCTACCAAGGTAGGTGTGTAACGGATGGATATTAGGTTGGGCTGGGCTTCATGTTGCATATTTATGTATGTGGACTGTGTGGATATGGGCTAAGCCCATATGTGGAGACATGTGAAATAACTATGCACTGAGTCTGTTTGACTCACCCAAATTTTCTTACCAACATCGCAGGTGATTCGTAATGCTTGGACCGGTCGGAGCGGATACAAAGGTGGCCCATGCGAAGATGTTTTACTTAATTTTACGTACTTTATATTTTAAGTAGTTTTGGAATAATTATTTGATGTAATAAGGGCCACTTA